>JABAKD010000022.1:7995217-8252717 GCA_012845835.1 Undaria pinnatifida
CCTTCATCAGATGAGCCAGCCAGTCCTTCTCTTGCCCCCCTGAGTAGCCCTTACCCCCAACAAGCCCCCCAAACATCACCCTCCTCTGTGTGTTGCAGACGCTCCTCCCCCATACGTGCTACGAATCCCGCAAGCAATATCCTCCGTTTGCGCACTATCACCTCTATGCTCTCGGAAGCTGTCTTGGCAAGCGCGTCGGCGTACGATAGGGTGTGGTCGTCGCGCTTCCGTTTCCGCCATCCGAGGCATCGGAGAAGGATAAAGCTCGGCGACTCCCCTGCTAATAATGCCAGGGTCAACGGGACTAAGACGTCCATCCTTGTTCTTCGCACGGAAACTGTATGCAGCTTTCCGGTATTATAGTATATTAAAACATTTTCAGAATTTCCTCTTATTATATTACCAGAACTAACTGTATTATCAACAGTCAACAGTACTATACAATATATCATCGCTGTTTGCCGTGCTGGTGTACTTCTGAGACTTGACATTAGTTTTTAGCTCTGACTACAAATCAGAGTATAATATTATAAAAAATGAAAATACACTCCAGCTGTGAGATCGAAGATTTCGTATATATATTCGTATATAGTCTATGCTGCTTTTGATATTTTAAGTTTTAGCACGCACGTACACATACTATATCTGTACTTCTAGATAGTATTAATAGTAGTAGTAGTACGATCGTATGGTTACGGATAATACACGCCCGCTACGATTATTGTACTACTACTAGACTATACTACTACTACCACTACTACTATTAATAATAATTACACAATTATTTTCACCATGTTACTATCATCATTAATAATGCTAACAATGTACATACTCGCACACATACTCACATATACACACACAGCTTGCAAAGATGAGTTTCGACAAAATATTCGATCTCACAGCTGGATGGAGTGTATTTTAATTATGACGCTTTTAACACGTTGTTTACTACACCTAAGAACTGGGTTGCATACTACATGTAACATCAAGCCTTCTAGAGAAATAAGCATTACCAGGCGGGTGATATAAAGGGGTGTCTTCTTGCTGCAACCGTCAGATTCGTCCCCTTCAAGGGTTTATAGTTTCCGCGCACATATTGAAATGCTCGCCCCCCGCCCTCCCCCCCCCCCGATCCCTCTCGTTTAAACGCACCACCTGAAATCAAAATCTGCCAGAGTAGTAAACACTACCAGCCAGCTGATATCATCTCATTATCCATCTAGCCATCCATGCCGTAGCTCCAACTTATCCCCCCCCCCCCCCCCCCCCCGCTTTGTTCCCCGCCCAGTTCGTTCAAACGCCCCACTTACAATCAAAATCGGCCAGGGTAATAAACACTTTTAAGCAATTGATATCACGTCATTATCTTTCTAGCCATCCATGACGTAGCTTTCATTAATCCCCTCTCCCCCCCTCCAACGCCCCATCCTTCCCCACACCCCGCACGATCGCCTAGACCCAACACCGCGCGTATAGCAAGCGCCTACATATATGATTAATACGCGCGATCGGAGGACTACACACAATGTTGCGAAAATCAGTGTCGACCAAATCCGTGATTTTAATAATATATGTGACCTGAACCTCTTGAAAACCCCTTCCCCTCCCCCCCCCCCCCTTATTTTTTGTTTATTTATTTATTCATTTATTTTTTCCTCGCTTTCTCTTGCTTAAACGCCCCACCTACTATCGAAATCCGCCAGAGTAATAAACACTTCCACGCCCTGGATATCGCCTCGTTATCGTTTCAGAGCCGTCCATGCCGCTGCTGCAATTCCCACCCACCCCCGCCCCCAACGCCCCCTCCTTCCCCACCACCCGCACCATCGCCTAGACCTAGCACCACGCGTATAGCAAACCCATACATCTATGCGACCTAAAGCCCTCCCCCCCCGCCCCCGGTCCCCCCTGCCACATTCCCCCCCCCTCCCCCACAAAAAATATTTATAGTTTCCACGCACAAATTGACCTGCCCCACCCGTCCCCTCCCCCCTCACCCCCTCCCGCCCCCCTTTTGATCAAAATCAGGCCCCCACGTCCTTAAAAACTCTGCCCTCCCCTCACCGGATATTCGACTTACAAGATTCACTTGATAATAAACTGATGCATTTCCTTCCACAGCTGTCAGATTTTGTCCCCCTCAGAAACGGGTTTTATAGTTTCCGCGCACAGACTGCCTAACATCACCCTGTTGACCCTGATTGCTACACTGTAGTTGCAAGCGGAGTCGCCGACCTATATCCTAAATGAGGACACACAACCCGTAATACGCGCGATCGGAGTATCACACACAGCTTGCAAAGATGAGTTTCGACAATATCTTCGATCTCACAGCTGGATGGAGTGTATTTTAATTTTTATTATTAATATATTATTACAGATGTAGATGCCTGGTTTTGTCCCCCTCAATGCGGGTTATACAGTTTCCGTGCGCAGAACAAGGTTGAACGTCTTAGTCCTGTTGACCCTGGCATTATTAGCAGAAGGAGAGTCACCGACCTGTATATCCTCCACGAGGATATACTATTATAGATAGATGTAGATGTCTGGTCTTTGTTCACGAATTAGAGGGTTACTAGTCCGTTTGACCACTTGCAAAAGATTAACCAATTGCCTACCCAAACTAAGCCTTATAACACTCCCTCTCCCCCCCCCTGAAACAGCGGGATAGCCGGTCGGCCGGATATACGGGCGGAAGCATCAAGATCCAAGCGTTTTCATTTCCTGGGTATACCGGAGAGAGCACTTTTCAAGTTCGACATCGGGAAAGTCTGAAAAAATTTATTCATGGTGGATGTGGGATTTAAACCCACGATCCAAAAACCCATGGTCTGTCGACGACGCCATTTGTTAAAGGTATTTTAATTTAGTGGGGTGGTATTAGTCCGTTTGACCACTTGCAAAAGGTTAATTAATAGCTTACCCGAACTAAGCCTTAGAACATTTTCTCCCCCTCAATGCAGGTTGTACAGAGTCCGTGTGCGCAGAACAAGGTTGAATGTCTTAGTCCTCTTGACCCTGGCATTAGCAGGAGAGCCACCGACCTGTGTGTTTTTTTTTTTTTTTTTTTCATCCTCCGGCGGATGGGGAAAAATCCAGGGTAGTCCTCGGTACCGTTTTTTTTTACGGTACCAGATCGGACGGTATTGCGAAATGACGGTACTTTTCAAACGGTTGACGGTATTTCGATTTCTCACGGTACCACTTTTGGCGGTACACGGTATCGCCGAATTTGACGGTACTTTTTCGGCGGTATCGAAAAGTGACGGTATTTTCTAGACGGTAGACGGTTTTTCGATATTTGACGGTACTTTTTTGGCGGTACTGCAAAACGACGGTACCGGTCCCGGTACTGCCAAATTTGACGGTACTTTTTTGAGGGTACTGAAATATGACGGTTCCGCCACTGAGAAATACAGAATTACGAATGACGGAATACTTGACAGTACCTGCCGGGCGGCGATCAAGCATGCCGGCACCACCCCGCTGATGTTCCTGCATACCTATATAGAACGGACGAATAGAGACTAGACTAATCGTCGAACCGTCAAGCTGACAAACTCACCAGCCTCACGCGAAACAACATTTAGACATTTAGCACCAAAACAAGACAATAAAACAATACTACTACTGTAAACAATAAAACAATAAAACCTAAAACATGAAAACATTCAATGAAAACCATCACCCTACAATCTTTGACGGTTCTGAATATGACGGTTTTTCTAAACGGGAAACGGTACTTCGCTTATTTGACGGTACTTTTATGGCGGTGCTGCAAAATGACGGTACTTTTTAAACGGTTGACGATTTTTCGATTTTTGACGGTACCACCGCCTTCGGGCGGTACACGGTTTGCCCAAATATGACGGTATTCCGCCGGGTACCGGGACCGACGTACAGCACGGGAAAATTACCTCGGGAATTTTCCCGAGGACTACCCTGGAAAAATGAAGCTTTAGCTTACCACACTTCCACGTATTTTCATACGCGTCGTGTGTGTGTCGATTTAACTCAGTTGCTTTCGCAGCCCAACGCTAGCTGGCGCACCCTACCTGTGTATCCTTCACGAGGGTATACACATACCGGTCGCCCCGGTGGCGTATCAGGTTATAATCCTCGAGGCTGGTATAGGTCAGTTTCGTGAGTTTGAGCCCCCCCCCGAGTGCATATTCGTATAAGTTCGTGGGGACTTTTTCTTGCGCACAAATTGACTTGCGGAAAACGCGAGAGCGTCAGCTGGCAACACTCGATGACAAATCGACGAGCAGTGGGATTGCTGAAGCCTGTGCGCGATAAAAATTGAAGGCAAGAACCGGGGGGAAGAAGGGATGACACCTGTGACCACGGCTTGTCCAGAAGCTGGAAAGAAGTAAGTGTGCAATAAAATAAAATAAACACACACACCCCAGCTTGCAAGCGGATCCCGGATCCGAGCGTTGATTAAAAAACCTTTTTGGTCGATCTTACAGCTGAACGAAGTGTATTTTTCATTTTTTATATAAATACTTGCATGGAGCCTACGACCCTGTCTTCCACACTTGCTTAAACTCATTTTTTAATATACTCAGCAGTCAGTCAGCACTCAGCAGTCAGCAGTCAGCAGTCACAGAGTCACACCCATTCTCCCATCATGATGACAGAAAAATAGGGGATAATATAAAAAAATACAACTCGCGCCTGCCCCGCGCCTGCCTGTGGAATTTTCGAAGTAACGCCAAAAGACTTGCTGGTGTCTTTTCTGTGCGTGTTTGCTTGTTGAGTGATCATCCCGTTGGTTGTCGAGTGTGTACGGCGGTATACGTGGCAGTATACTGGTCGGTGCCGCCGTACCGTACTTTTGCGTTTGGTTAGTGAGTGTATACCGTACGTGAGTGGCGGAGAGCTCTGGCTCTCCGAAGGCCGCATTTTTTTGCATTTTTCTACTGGTTGGTTGGTGTGGTGCGTATCGTATGCTATCACATCCTAACGTGCGAGTTTATCATATATACTATTCCGGTATAGTATACGTACCAGCCAATTTAAAACACCGAAAACTATCTTTTTAATTCTCTTTTCGGACCAGTCAGTACAAGATGAGAAAAGTTGTTGTGTTGTTAGTTGTTGTGTGTGTGTGTGTGTTCTTCACATTAAACCGTTCTTCTACTCGTCGACATCCAGCACACCCAGTGTCCGTACTGATTCTTCACCCTAGAAAGATCAGCTCTGTGGTCACAAGCCACGACACAGAGATAATGCATCGTGATGCATTCGACAACGCAATGTCATGCCCTAGTACTGGGTACGACAGGCACAACATACATACGTCAGCAACAGAAATACATTGGAAGAGAGAAATACGAAATAAACAAAAACAAAAACAAAAACAAAAACAAAAAACAAAAAACAAAATAAGAAAAGTTGTAGTAGTTAACGGCTTACCCGAAAATTGTCGACGAGAGCCATGTTTGTAGCGACATGGATGATGGCATTTGTTTCTGATGAATATATTCTTTGACCGGTCGCTCCGGTGGCGCAACAGGTTGTCACCGAGCCTGGTTTAGGTCAGTTTCGTGAGTTCGAGCCCCGCCGAGTGCATACTCGTATAAATTCGTTGGGACTTTTTGTTGTATTTTATTTAATTAAAATTTTTCATGTTTTTATCCTCCTTCCGGCAGAAAGATGGGGAAAAATAAAGCTTAAGCTCACCACACTTCCACGTATTTTCGTACGCGCGTCGTGTGTCGATTTTGACTCATTGTGCGCGAAAATTGACCTTCCTTGCGGAAAGCGCGAGAGCGTGAGTTAGCAACACTCGATGAAAAATCGACGAGCAGTGGGATTGCCGAACCCTATGCGCGATACAAATTGAAGGCAAGAATCCGGGGGGGCAGAAGCGACGACACCTACCTACCTGTGTCCACGGCTTGTCCAAAAGCTGGAAAGTAGAAGTGTGAGAAAAAAAAGGTTGTTGTGGTAGTAGTTAACGGCTTACCCGTAAATTTTGTCGACGAGCTTTCTCTGGTGCTATGGATGATGACATTTGTGATGCATGCATATTTTGTTAACATGAATAATGCTTACCAGGTGTCAGAGGTATACTATAAAAATAAAAAACACTCCAGCTGTGAGATCGAAGATTTTGTCGAAACTCATATTTGCAAGCTGTCTGTGTGTGATATTCCGATCGCGCGTATTACGGGTTGTGTGTCCTCATTAAGGATATAGGTCGGCGACTCCCCTTGAAACTACAGTGTAGCTATCAGGGTCAACAGGGTGATGTTAGGCAGTCTGTGCGCGGAAACTATAAAACTCGTTTTTGAGGGGGGCAAAATCTGACAGCTAGCAGCTGTGGAAGGAAATGCATCAGTTTATCAAGTGAATCCTGTAAGTCGTATAACCGGTGAGGGGAGGGCGGAGTTTTTAAGGGCATGGGGGCATGGGTTTGAGCAAGAGGGAGCGGGCGGGGGGGGGGGGTGAGCAGGGCAACTCAGAATGTGCGTGGAAACTATAAATTCTTCAAGGGGGTAAATCTGACGGTTTTGGAAGGAATGCACCAGTTTATCATGTATTATATCCTGTAAGTCGTACAGCCGGTGAGGAGAGGGCGGAGTGTTCGAGGGGGTGGGTGGGTGGGTGGGTGGGGCGGGGGGGCAAAAGGGCTTTTAACAGCTTTAGGTCGCATAGATGTAGGAGTTTGCTATACGCGTGGTGCTAGGTCTAGGCGATGGTGCGGGTTGTGGGGAAGGGGGGGGGGTGTTGGAGTTTGGGGGGGGGGGGGGAGGGTTTTCAACAGGTTTAGGTCGCATATATGTAGGGGCTTGCTGTACGCGTGGTGCTAGGTCTAGGCGATGGTGCGGGTGGTGGGGAAGGAGGGGGTGTTGGGGGAGGGGGGGCGTTGGGTGTGTGTGTGGGGGGGGTGAATTAAAGCTACGTCATGGATGGCTAGAAAGATAATGATGTGATATCAATTGCGTAGAAGTGTTCATCACTCTGGCCGATTTCGATTGTAGGTGGGTCGTTTGAACAAGAGGGAACGGGGGGAAAAAAGGGAAGGGGGGGGGGGGGGGCGGAAATGAATTGGAGCTACGGCATGGATGGCTAGAAAGACAATGAGGTGATATCAGCTGGCCGGCAGTGTTTACTACTCCGGCAGATTTTGATTTCAGGTGGGGAGTTTGAACAAGAGGAATCGGGGGGGGCGGGGGGCGGGCGACCACTTGAATATGTGTGCGGAAACTATAAATCCTTGAAGGGGACAAATCTGACGGTTGTAGCAATAATACATCCCTTTATATCACCTGCCTGGTTCTAGCAGATTTGATGTCATAGCTTTATAATTTGCGTTATTGTAAATGATGGATCGCAAGATAGATTATTTCAATCGATATGTACAACCATGTGATTACCATGATTTCACCGTGCCGGTGTGGGGCTCTGACGTCGCTAATTATAAGCAAGCGGGGTGATGTGGTTATGCTATGTCACCACTATTGAACACGAGGGGGAGAGGTGCAAATCGTCATTGTTTTGAAAGGAGCGCTTGATGTGCCCGCGCTCAATGACGTTACTTCGTTAGGCATATGCTACTGTGTTTGGTAGAGGTTGTCAGGCGATCATGCAGACGGCAGGTAGGCACGAAATGCCCTGCGTAATAGGTTGGTAGTGTTGTCTACTGCAGTTTTAACATGTCTGCCTGTACTTCCTTTTCACATTATTATTCTCTAGTGTACGATTATACGCCCTGTTTTTTCCCCCCACCCCTTTGTCGTGGAAGATGTGTTGTGGTCCTGTAGATGCCGGTCCACGTCTGGGGTGCTCTTGTTAGTGGTTCTCACGAAAAAATACCCTAGTGTGTAGTAGATGATTGCTAAGTGGTGTTCCTTTCCTTTACATCAAACCAGGTAGTATATGTCAACGCAACCGCTTGCTTGCACAGCAGTGAAAACCACAAATGAAATTCTTCACACGCCTGATACAGAGGAGACGCGGCCCGAAGATTGTTCAGTATACCGACGGTCAGGATCAGGTTATCGAGCAGCGCACTTGGTTTTTACTACGTACCGCTTATATTATGCTCGTATGAATATATTCGGCCCAACCAAGTACGAATTACCTGCATAAAACACCCTGCAAGGAAAAGAAGCAAACCCGAGGAAGTTCAACAACGAAGAAAGATTTTTTTTTATTATTGACCATCAGTCAGTGTCAACGTCTATCCTGTATCTTACGGCGATTTAAATCACACCGTTTATTTATTTATTCGTATTTTTAGTTAAGACGACATGCACTACTACTACTATTACGGGGGACCATAGTAAATAGGACCTACGGTACACACAAAAACCAATATATTTCTATATTTTGACTAACAATATTTGGTCCTATTTACTATGGTCCCCCGTAATATTAACACTGCAAGGCTGCAAAACAGCGTGTGCTCATAATTGCGTTTTTTTTTTGTGGTGCCAAGTTAGTTAGGTCTTTTCCCCCGCCGTAAACGCTCAACTACTTCTTCTACTATCATCAATACTACTGTTGGAAGCAAAAAAAACTAAAGTATTGCGAGCAGCTTGTCGAAAAAAACAAGAATGCGTGATCATCTAAAATATGTTATTTACCCGTTGTCCTTGTCGGAACATTATTACTCCGGAGTATATGTTTCTAAAATTGCACATTCACCCTCATCTACCCTTTCCCCCGTGTCCGGACCCGTAACAAGGCGCCTCCGTCCCCTTTCACTACCACCACCGCAAAATATTCACACACACATCGGACGAGTGAGATTCCTGTTCATGATCTGTGTGATCTATGCTTTTCAGAGCAGACAAATCCCTGATCTAAATGATCTGAGTGGCCTATACAGATCATGTTTGTTTCCGGGTGAGAGCCATACGATCTGCGTGATCCAGCCCTATGATCTAAAATATCTACTTCGTATTATAGATAGTGCTTTCATTTCGTGGGTTCGATCCTGTACCGAACAGATCCTGCACAATATACATGAAGCTACTGTTGTACGTGATCTGTATGATCTGGGAGATCTAGATGATCTAGATCGTGATCTGTCCGATGCGCGAAACGTATTTTCCCACTCTAATTTCAAGTAGTTTGTCTCCAAAACATGGGTGGGTGCGGTTTTCTAGGCAGAGATCCTCACCCCCCGCCCCCGCCCCCCGCACGTACGGGACGTATGGTAGGTGAACACCAACAACGCGCTCCGTCCCGGCGTTGCAGCGATGCGAGGGTCTACGGTGCTAAGACTCTGGTCAAATGGATGATAATGATTTCACCCCCCCCCCAACGACAGTGTTCGTGGAGAACCTTAACTCCGCGCGCGAGGGAGATGATATCATGCAGTGTGCATGCTGGCAAGGCACCCACGAGGTAGTTTTACTACATAATACCCCCACTCACTACTCACTGCTGTCTCTGGAAGTGCCCACGCCAGAAGAAAACACATTGATTCATTCCGAAGCTGCCATCATTCGATGTGCAAGAAAGCACGCATAAGAGTGTGCGGAAGTCCGCCTCACAAGGGGCTCTTTGTAGGATGCAGACTCACTCTTCGTTCGAGCCGCCAAACACCTCTCACGGCGCTTCGCGCTTGGTGCACGCGATGTCTGCCTGGTCGGTGAACACCCGACGCGTGCTCTGTCCCGGCATTGTAAGAATGCGAGCGTCAATGGCTTTAACTACGACGGCCAGGCACGAAATGAGTCTGACCCCCTCACGACCATTCCCGCCTAACCGGCCGATGAAGGTGCTGCCTTGTGCTCCCGAGACGCCCGAAGAGTTGCGCATGAAGGTGGCGTGTTTGTGGCTCCGCTCGTTGAAGGACACCCATTCGTCCAGTATTTGTCCTCGGTTGCACGCCCGAACAGTTTCACACGAAGGTGGCAAGTTTTTTTGCGGTCTCGCTCGTTGAAGGGCACTCGTCCGGCGTTAGCGCTCGCGTGCCTCAAGTGCAGCGGGCAGCTGATCTATCACGGATCAGAGCTATAAGGAAGGTGGGTCACCCCTACTTTCGTTACTGATATACTGCTATAGTCGCCTCGGTGGTGTATCAGGTTATCCTCGAGCCCGGTATAGGTCAGCTTCGTGAGTTCAAGCTCCACCGAGTGCACACCCGTATAGAATCGATGGGACTTTTTCTTGTCCACAAATTGACTTGCGGAAGGCGCGAGAGCGTGAGTTAGCGACACTCGATGAAAAATCGACGAGCAGTGGGATTGCTGAACCCTATGTGCGCGGTAAAAATTGAAGGCAAGAACCGAGGTGGAGAAGGGACGACACCTGTGACCACGGCTTGTCCAGAAGCTGGAAAGTAGAAGCGTGAGAAAAAAATAAAAAAATAAAAAAATAAATAGTCCCCTTGCACGATTGAGCTCTGTAAGTCGCTGGAAAACGAACTTGAAACTGTTTTTTTTTGGCGCATCTCAGCGGAACAAAGAGTTCCATGGCGAGGCCGGTGCTCATCGCGGAACTGCAAAGCACAAAAAGAGCTTAAGACTGGAAAAGAGTATGATCAAGCTCTCTTTACATTTACATACAGTTACTACAGTCACTATTAATAGTAGTTTTTAGTGTTGGGAGCACCTCAGCGACTGTCGGTCACAGGTCTAGACTGCCGTCTAACTACCGTCTCCCGGCACCTACACTGGCAAGACGACACTCTAGACAAGATTAAGGGGACGGTGCCGACCTCCTTGTGCCTTCGAACCCTCCAATGTGTCGCGCATCTCCCGCCGGCTCCTTCCGAGCCGGTTGATGATTCCCGGATTTAAAACAGCCACCAAACTCTCAACGGGCCGGTGATTTAATCCGCTAGAACATCCGGTAAAACCCCTCGACCCTGCCCTTATAAGACGCGGATATCCTGCTCGCTTACGCTGACGGCGCAACCTGAGTTCTCCTGCCCCTGTAGATAACGCGCCTCTCCCGCAGGCTCCCTCGGGGCTGAGAGGTGATCCCCGAATTGTCTAGTCACCTCTCAGCGGGCTGGTGAACTAGTTCGCTAGAACCTCCTAAAGAGAATCCCGACCCTGCCCTTAATAGAAGGGTCCCGACACCCCCCTTCCTTCCACCGACAGCAATCCGAGCCCTCCTGTCCCTGCAAGCCACGCGGATCTCCCGCAGGCTCCTCCTTCCGAGCTGATGGATAGGTTCCGAAGCATCTAGCCACTTCTCAGTGGGCTGGTGAACACACCCGCGAGAGAACTCCTGGAAAACATCCCGACGCTGTGTCTTTCTCGGTTCGGCCGGCGGTTATCCAGGCCATCCTTCCCCCGTAGACACAGTCGCACCTGGGCCGGCTGGCAAGGCCTTAAAGTCAGGTGATTTTCAAGTATCTCTCTTTCAAGGAAAACGGAGCCTCCGCTGCTCCATAGCCTTCGTCAGATTCCCGACCCTGCCCCTGGTGATGCTGCCCTTATGGGAGCGGATATCCTTGTTGCTTCTGCCAACGGCAGCTAGAGCCCTCCCGAGTAAATCCGAGGTTCAAGCTTGACCGCCAGACGGACCCCGGATTATGCTGTTGCAGGAGAACCTGCTTGGCTCAGTGGTTATGGTGTACGTCTAATAGTCTCTCGCCGTAGAACTTGGCTACAGATGGCGTGAGCGTCGGCATATAGTAGTTAGCCACCTCAGAGCAAGATTAGCCGCTCTGTTGGCCGTGTGTCGAACGCGGTGGAGCAGTCGATAAGCATGAACCAGTTGTCCGTCTAGTGTATATATAGCTCAAGCGTGCCCTCAACCCCGCATGTTCGACTCCCTCCTGCTGGCACAACGATCTCGAACTGTCGCACCTTGCTGGTGCAACCCCATTAAGCCGCTGTCGTCCCTGTCGTGTGTAGCCTCTGCGGAAACGAGCCGTCTTTTACGCCATGCCGGCGCAGACCCCTAAAACGTCCCCCCCACGCCGAGAGGTCGGGTTGCAAGACGAGCTGCAGAATACTACCGCGGTATGGCGTCAGAATCGCCAATGATTTTCCGCCAGAAAGCCACGGATGCACAATATTTGACTTTTTGACGGAGGTCCGTGGCTATGACCGCGGAACTTCCGTGGAATCCCGTGGGTGTTGCCGCAGGCTACCGTGGAAATCAACGGGTTGCCACATCAAGTGCCACGGCTCACGGCACTTCAACGGCAAATATCACGGTTGTGGCCACGGCACGTGCCGCGGTTCTGTCCGTGGCAGACTCCGTCGTATCAACCATGGCAACCTACGGAAGTCCGTGGCAATTGCCACGGCAGTTTCCGCGGATGTCCAACCGAATTAATTTCCACGGCCATCCGCGGCCGTCCGCGGCCATTGCCACGGTAACCCTCCGATACGCGGCGATTACCACGGAAGTCCGCAGAAGTCCGAGGCAATTGCCACAGCACGTGCCGCGGTTTTGTCCGTGGCAAACTCTGTCACTACCAACCATGCCCACGGAAGTCCGCGGCAATTGCCACGGCAATTTCCGCGGCAAATGCCGTGGCACGGACGTCCGTATGGGTAAGGGTTAGGGTTAGGGTTAGGGCTGGTTCCATGGTTTTGAAAAACACAATAATGTAAGAAACCCAACAGTGATACACAATATTTGAATTTTCCAACCATTTTACCCCAGTGATGTCTTTAGGGGGCACTTCGACCGATATTTCGTAAGGGCTAGGGTTAGGGTTAGTTCCATGGTCTTGATGGTTAAAAAAATAAAAAATAACGCAAGACACCCGAAGTCAGCGGAAGTCCGCGGCCATGGCCACGGCAGTTTCCGCGGACGTCCAACCGCAGCAATTTCCACGGCCATCGGCGGCCGTCCGCGGCCGTGGCCGTGACTCTTGCCGTGAGCGTCCACGGGCGTGGCCGTGGGTTTTGCCGTGGGTTCTCCGTGGACCTATACGTGGATGTCCGCGGACGTTTCCGTGGACCTTCCCGTGGGTGCTTCCGTGCGCGTGTCCGTGGGTGTGTCCGTGGGCGTTGCCGTGGGGGCTTCCGTGGACGTTGCCGTGAGTGATCGCGGCTTGCCGTGGAGATTGCCGTCGAGATTGCCGTGGACCTTGCCGTTGAGATTGCCATGGAAATTTCCATAGCTAGCGCCATGGACCTCCACGGTGTTCCGCCACTTGCCGCGGCATTCCGTGGAAGCCCATGGAATGTCCGTGGAAGCCCATAGAAGGTCCGCGGTAGCCCGGGGAGTGTCCGCGGTTGTCGGTGGAACGCCGTGGGCATGGCCGTGGAATGCCGTGGATGTCCGTGGACACTGCTGCGGTGCTTCGCCCAAAAGACAAATAATGTGCACCCCTCCCAGAAAGCTGTGACGCCCCTGCTAACCCCCCCTCGCCAATACTACCAGTGTAGATGATGGACGGGCGGTGTACGGAATACTGACGGTCGTTTCCGATGGCCGATAGAGCGCCGCTGGAGCTCTTCATACGGAAGAGCACTTGGAAGGCGTGCTCCTCGACAAGGCACTGCCGGGGAACCGTTCGTTCCTCTCCTTCAGTGGCAATTGCTAGCGCCGCTGCCACCGCTCCCGCGGAAACGGCGACGAGGCCTTCGGCCGGGAGTTTCCCCATCAGCGTGGCCTACACGACCCCTCGCTGCGGCCGAGCGCGAGTCAACTAATTTGTGTTTGTGATAGCCTCTTTGGGGCTTGGCCCACGTTTTGCGAGACGGGTCACTTAGAATTAGTGCGGATTTTTGTGCTTGCAGTAGTGTCAGGGTTACCCCTTCTCGCGTGCAACACGCCGGCGACAACACGATAGTGTTCAGCCCCCTCCAAAAGCTTTCTTAGGCACCATCCCGCGGGCCTGTGTCCCCTCGCCTCGTGGATGTCATCACCCATGGGAAGAGAAGAACTACGTCGCCGCGCGCGACTAGAATGAATATCTGTCGCTGCTTGATGCCGCCATCTGGCGTGTGCAGCAGAGCCAGCAGGACACACTTTACCCGTCAACCCCTTTTAGCGCCGGGCCTTCTTTTTTTGCGGCAAACTAGTTGGAAGAAATGTGGAATATTTTTCATGTAGCTAAAGTCCTGCGGGAGCGAATTCGGCCTTGCCAACTCGCGTGCGACCGGTACCCACCCAGAGCGTGGTTGTCAACGCCGAGCACGAACACGCGTGGACCCCGAGACGCGCGCGTGCTCCAGCCAGCTGCGGCTGCACTTTTTTCCCAGTCGCGACGCTTTGCTGAAGCTCATCCAGGGGAACGCCATCAAGTAGCGGCCCTACAGTATCTTATGGTCCTATCCTTGCCAAAGCCGCCGGCTGAGCAGGTTTACGTCGCCTTATGGCCTAGCAGCGTGAACGAACCCAAACAAGAGAAAGGGGAAAGTTCATGTTCATTCTTCAGAGCCCGCAGAGTCAGCGACAGACACAGAGTGATCGCTGGTAACGATTATTTTTCCAGCATACCGGCAACCCGTTATACCCCACGCAAGATCCGTATCCATCCACGTAAGAAACTCGGGGATGGAACCAGGATGCCCCTTGACGATCACAGCATGCGCTCTCGCCCCCGCGGCCGTCCACGTGGTGATCCGGCAGCAAACACCCGGGGACGTTTGGATTTCTGCCTTCAATGCGTTCCGTCTATCATGCTAGGCTCCGCAACCGACTTCTGGGCACCAGAGCGGTGCCGATGCCGCGCCCCTCACGAAGATCTCCACTAACTATACAGTGCGTGTGTATGTAGTCCGTGGCGCGCGTGCCCACACGAGAAACAAACCACCCGATGCCCACGCTGAAGCATCAGAAAGCGATATGAAGAAGAGCCTCAGTGGAGACGCGCTGGGTCGGTGCTGGGTGGGTCACTCCCCCATCAGTTCATGGCGAGCTTATCTCAGAGAATAGCCTATCCAGCACCGGTACTCTGCGTCCCATAGTGGAGCTTCTTCACAGTAAGCCCCCACGCTGCGTTGCCCCGAGTGTCACCGAGGAAGGCGCAGGATTGCGTCGTGTACCGTGACGCCCCCCCCCTCCCCCCACACACACCAACGACACCCTAGGGGGTCCTGCGGTTGGTGCCGCAAGATAGCACGCACGGGTTTCCACCTCAATGTTCTCCAAAAAGCAAGCGGGGACGCATACAGAGCATACAGCGAGTAGTGGTTGTTCTCTTGTTGCGATACTGAGGGGCGGACGGAGCAGAGGCTGCCGAGGCCTGTTCTTTTCTCAAAAATAATCTTTTCTATCACCTTATGGTCGCGTCGGGTGTGGGGGAGCGTCTAGGCGGAGGGAGACGGAGGGGAGGGAAGGGGGCGAGGCGGAGGGGGGGCGGGGGAGGGGGGGAGGCAGGGGAGGAGGGGGGGAGAGGGGCGGGGCAGGGGAGGAGGGCGAGAAACGGGGAGGGGGCACGGGGGGGGGGGTCGCGCGCAAACGGACAAAAACGAGTCCAAAATTTTATAGATCGATTGACGTTTATATAAAAAACGCAAGGTGTAGGGGGGGGGCAGGGGAGGAAGGCGAGAGGGGAGGGCGGGAGGGGTTCGCGCGCCAACCTACAAAACGAGCCTGAACATTTTAGGATTCGATTGTGGTTTCAATAAGTAAAGCTCAAGATGTACGCATGAGGCACGGGAGGACCAGGGATCATACAAACAAAGCGTCCGTCCGTATTGCTTACGCGCGTATATATATGTAAGTCGAAGTTTACGTTTCACTCTTTTGTTCGTACGGCATCCGTATCCACCATGCATGGCCGTTTAAAAACAAAATGAGAGGACGGCCGAGGAGAGATAAGACCGTGTAACAGCTGTAGTACATCCTGTTTCTTCAGTTGTACTCTCAAATGTTAGCTTTTTTTCGGGTACTTTTTTTTCCTTCTCATTTTACAAAATACGGACGGACGGACGGACGGACGGACGGATGGACGGATGATGGGATGGATGATGTGGATGGCGCGGGGAGTGGGGGTGGGGGGGGCGGGGGGGGGCGAGGGAGGGGGGGGGCAGGGGAGAAGGGCGAGGGGAGGAGGGGGGAAGGGGGGGAGAGGGGGAGGGTCGCACGCCAACGAACTAAAACGAATCCAACACGTCAGAATTCGATTGAGAACGCAAGGTGTAGGGGGGGGAAGGAGGGGAGGGGAGGGGGGTCGCGCACACGCAAAGAACCAAAAACGACCCCAACACCTGACTAACATGTCATATGATCGGCGTAGCCAGTTTTTCCAGGCGCGAGTAGTGAGACGTATAGTCTATGCACCAGTATGGACCTGGCACATTGTAGGCTGACTCCCGATTTCAATTTTACATGTTTCTGGTGGAGGCATGAATTGCGTCAGGTGTGATATATGCGTGTACCATCTTTGGTTTGTTTGTGTTTTCCCCTGGAGTATTCCTCAGCTCCAGAGTGACTGGAGCCTGTCGTGTGACCACGGACTTGATTATTATTATGCGAGTTAGTGTTAGAACAACAACAATAATTTTACAATTCGATTGACGTTTCGATGAAACATGCAAGATGTACGCACGAGGCACGAGTCTCGGGAGGACCAGGAATCATACAAGTAAGTACAAAAAAGCGTCCGTCCGTATGGTTTTCGTACACATTCATTCTATTTTTTCGTACGTATGGTATAATATACGTATACATCCACCATGATGACCATTTTCAAACACATACGAGCACACGATTTGACAGGACGGCCGACGATGAGAGCGGAGAGTGGAGACCGCGCATCATATCCTATTTCAGCTGTCAGGTATACTTTTTTTCCAATGATTTTTAGCATTTTTTTCCCAGTTTTTTTTGGTATCCTCATTTTATGGATGGACGGCCGGGATGGATGATGGATGGGATGCGGGGATGGTTCAAAAACGTCCAAGAGGCCCACAATAAAAAAATGAGCCACACATACATATGCATATAATATAAGCTCTCGTAGCAACGACGTGTCACATATTATTGCATCCAAAACGAGACCTTTACATAATATATACACGCGCCAACAAATAGTAGTACTACTGCTGCTGTGATCGTGTTAATTAATACACACCTTCTTTTGTACTGACCGTGTCATTTAAAACCGAGTACCAGGTACACACCTTCTTGTACTGGCACCAGGTACCAACCGACACAGCAGGGTACCAGGTATTATTATTGATATTTTTACTCTCACGCACGCACGCCCATCACGCCGCCGTCGTAGCGCGTCACACTTTTTGTTTCAACGTACATTTTTGAGTACATGCGAGGCGGTACACACCAAAAGCGCCAATTGCATACCACATTATGACACACCGGACAGAGTTTGGCGCCCGCGCTGGCGCGCTGGCAAAAGTCGTCGTAATCGCAGTGCAGAGTTGGTTGTTTTTGGACTTTTTATGATGAAAGTATATAACATGAACGACCCTCACGACTATCATCCTACCTTGTGTTAATAAACTTCACCTTTTTTTTCGGCGGGACGGCGTGTATTTGTATGAAGATAGTTCGAAGTTTTATTATCTGCAAAAAGTCGACCGTATATTTAAAAAATGCACACTTGTGTGTCTTCACAGCAATTCACGTCGTCACAAAAGCCAAGCTTAAATTCGTAACATAATACGAGGTACGTATAGGAATATATAGGACACAGTACGGAAAAACTAATTATCGGCAATATATATATAATTCAACTTAAACGAAGCAAGTGAGTGCGCAATATTTTGACTCGAAATATATGCGAGCAGAGCTTATTTGGTTTTCAATGTTCGTCCGTCCTCGGGTATCATAGTTGATGAGCGACCGGTAGCAAATAGTTGTTTAATTCATTTTTATTGCTCTTGTTGTTCCTTCTATAATAAGCCAGAAAGTAGCATACTCGTAGCTCCACGTGACCAATAGCAAACTCTGGACCTGCGCTGATGCTGGCTGTGATGTTGCTGCCGCTCGCAAGTACCACCCGACAGCCCGAATCGAAACGTAGGCATCGTCTATGTAACGTCACAAAGCTTCGGAAGTTTCCATTATTGACACGGTATCATACCACGCTGGGGTGAACGTATATTGTGTGTGAGATATGTGGGAATCGGCGTCCTCTCAAGAATTTTTGCAGTGGACGCAATAAAATGTAAAACTTCGAAATAAAGAAGCAAATTGTGACGCCATAGACATCAGGATCGTAAAATCTTGGATCTTCTACACGCTTAGGATCCGTTGGATTCGCGGCCGGACTAGATTTTTGGACGGTTGGATGTTGACACCACAGAAAGGCCAACCCTTGGTGTGTGAAATAAAAAGAAATCCCCAGCCGCCCACACACACTCAAAATCATCTTCTCCCAACACACCTAACGCACTACAGCGCTTCACCTGAACCAACGCTGCACTCTACTGCGACCGACACTACCAGTAGTTATCGACGGTCATCGCATCTTGAAGGTGAACCCTAATGGTACTGCTGTGCAGTGCTTGAGCAAGCACGGATGTATGTGTCTAGTCGTTGGAGGTTGGAGGGCTCGGGCTTCCGCGCGCTGCAAGAGAAAAATGACTCAAAAATACACTCGGAAATGGCACGATTTGTGTGCCGAGACAGCAGTTGGTTGGCTGGGTCGTTCTTTTTAGCTGGTGTTGATTGCTCCAGCAACCGCACGCGCTAGGGAGTGATCGAGCAGGGACGGTTTGAGCCTGGCGTTGATCGAGGCACTTGGTCTGGTTTGGGGTGTTGTTGCCGACGGTATTCTGCGAAGCTCGCCCACTTGAGCGTTGTTTTCATCCGTCACCAAACGCACACGGTGATTTGTCGACCGAAAGGGCAGAGTGCGTGCGTGTACTGCTGTTTGTTGTCCCCACCCAAGGCTCGTATCTTTTCGTTTGTGCGAAAAGTCGAGGCTGGTTGCTGGCTGCTTCGTCTGCTGCTTTCGACGACAGCTGCTGCCAAGTGCACCCGAGACTGCCAGTGGCAGGCGTCTGCGCCTTGCAAACGTTGCCCTGGCTGGCCTGGCCTACCCCGCCGAGTGCATCAACACCAGAGCTTTCGAGAACCAACCGACGTACTTACAGTAGTTTTGACGAAAACGCATCGCATTTTGGAGAGGTGCGGCTTTCTTGTGGCACTGGTGGGGCGCAGCAGACCGCACAGGTTTTCACCAGATCCTCGTAATGCTCTCTCCTAACGATCTAACCCTCCTCTATCCCCTCCCTCTCTGCGTCTACGTTTGTCACCAGGCGGCACCTACGAGCAGGATGGCCAGAACTATCGCGCTGCTGGCTTGCGCCGCTCCCTTCGCTTTGGCTGCTTCCACGACCCAGGACGCGTCTTTGCGAGGCCGTCAGGTGTGTATACGACTTGTAATTTTTTTGGAAGTTTTGTATGTGAAATAGAGTGTGGACGTTGAAAGGGTTCCGAGTTAGACATGTGTCTGCTGTTGCCGCATAGCGTCAAGTCTGTGCACGTGACTGGTCGAACATACCCGTACATCGCGCGATTATCCCTACACGAGCTCGCCTGCTGTGGCAAATCTTGAGGCACATTGGGTGGGTGGACGGCGGACGTACTCGTGCGGTGCACGTGCCAGGCACGTTCTGTGCATGTCTCGCTGACATACGTGTCGATTTTTAAGAAGCGTCTCTCGGTTTATTCACGAGTACGCACTATTTACACCGAAGACCCGCGCATTATCGTCCGTTTCGGCGAGTTAAAAGTGAGCTGGTATAATTAAATTCGATAAACCTGGTATCATTTGGTTGACAAGAATCCCCAACGTACGAGTGGGTACGATCAATCTTTTATACAGAGCGTGCTGCATGGTGGTCCTGCTGCGCTGCTACCTGTACCAGACAAGGCATCACGTATTGACGTGCCGGTGCTGCGGCGTTGGTACAACAGCGTACGCCATTTTGTACAATTTCTTGATAAAATCACCTCCAGCACTAGACTACAGCAGTACCAGGTATTAGTTGTGTACGTTTAATTTGCTCCTCAGGTACAAGCGTATACATACATACACCACCAGCGTTTACGACTGCCCTCTCTAGGTATAGACTAAGTATCTTGCACGTGGTGTCAACAACTTCGATCCCAGGCCTTTCTATCGGCAGGCCCTCTCGCCTCGGCCTTCCCAATTCCCGACGAGTCGTACAAGTTTGGCGTTACATGTGTGGAGATAGCTACCGGTGATGAACATCTCTTGCACATCATTATAATTTCAACGGCATACGAAGCTTTTCCAGCCACAAGATCCTATTCGACCTCGTCGTGGGAGCAGGCATAACGCGAGCCTTTGATCGTTTGGGTATTATCGGGTACCCTCGGCAGGAGGGCTCACCCGGGGATGCTTTGGTTTTCTGCAACCTGTATTCGTTCGGTAGCGGCAGATTCACTCTATGGTATCCAGGCCACCTCGGGACTACAGCAGCAGTCTGCTGTCGTGAAAAATGCAAGTACGTACGCAGTCATGTTGTGAGATGCCTGGCGACGTACTGTCAAGTATATTGCTGATGAGTGCATACTTGCATGGATGTTGGCTTGCGCGCAGCACGTGATCTAGTAGGACAAAGCACGATACGATATCATACATACGTTTTGTTTGTGCCTTGTAGTGTTCTGAAGTGGCCTGAAAACTGAAATTATTACGTGGTACCAGGTACATTTTTTTCTGTTTTGGTATGATATCATACCTGGTACCTGGTAAATCATGTATGATACTGCTAACTGCCATGACAGGTTACAAGCCCGGTAAGGCCCGAGCTATCATAGCCACATAACCTTTCAAGTCATACAAAATATACCATGGTACCTGGTATGCTCTGCTGCTGTTCTCGTGTTCTGTCGTTTTTATGACCACTCGTGAATCCAATACGCGATCGATACCTGGTACGTGTGTGTGTGTGTGTGTGTGTGTTCTTCACATTAAACCGTTCTTCTACTCGTCGACATCCAGCACACCCAGTGTCCGTACTGATTCTTCACCCTAGAAAGATCAGCTCTGTGGTCACAAGCCACGACACAGAGATAATGCATCGTAATGCATTCGACAACGCAATGTCATGCCCTAGTACTGGGTACGACAGGCACAACATACATACGTCAGCAACAGAAATACATTGGAAGAGAGAAATACGAAATAAACAAAAACAAACGTGGTAGCTTATGGTGACAATTTCGAACTGCCATGTGTAATATTAATAGGTGCGTGCGGTTGTCGTACACTCCCGTCAGTCCAATATTAATAGCCAAGAGAAAGGTGCAGTTCGTTGTGGTACTCGTCACACGCACTTACTTGCGGTTTCGCTGTCCGCGTTCTTTGTTGATTAGATGTGTACCGAGCGCAGCAGCAGCAGCATTGTACAGTATGGCCTAGTCTACCGGTATTCTTCATAAAACGTTAATACTGCTGCTGTAGCTGCCTGTGCAACATACCATAGCTGCAACAGCACCCGTTGTTGGGGTGAGAACAAAACGTCTAGACTTGCGCCAAAGGGCTAAATTTGCTGTTCCAAGTTCGCAATTGCATGTGTACTAAAGCAGAGCCAGATTGTGTTCCTGCAGAGTCCGATTCTTTTCCAGGCATGAAGGCAGGGGAAAACTGCAGCACTAGTCTACACCAGCAGTGGTATGGTATCATTTATCGTAGTCAACAGCTATTTCCCGTTATGCAGCCAAGCACTCAACCGCCTTTTCGTTTTTCCCGTTCCGACTCGTGCAGCGCGTCGGCCAGCTTATCCTTACCGATGCCAATTTTGTGGTACTTGCCTTAGTTAACAACACATAGGCCAGCTGCTGGATGGTGTGCCGGTATACCCTATGCATGCCTCCTGGAAACCTTCTTTGGGGACAAATAGATTTAGGAATTTTCGGGCTCTACTAAAACCGTCGAAAGAAGACGGATGGGGGTATTTGTCGGTTTTCCTATAATACGTGCTGCTCGTATCGAAACGAAAACCGTCGAAAGAGGGCGAATGATTTGTGCATTCATGTTAGCATTTTCGCCTCACGACGGACCTCGACTTTGCTTCCTGTGTACGAGAACTGCTGTTGTGGTGGTATCATAAATGTTTTCATGTACCCACCACCCAAGGTGTATGCGTTGTCTTTGACGAGTTGGCTTGCATGGATGAAAGTGTTTATCCGCGGCCTGGAGTCAAGTCCGAGGGACAAGGATTCATTTAGATTAGTGGTTTTATTGTGTTGGCTGTACTTTTTTTAGGGGTTGTACGGTAAGGTTACCATCTGTGATGGTTTGGCAATTAAAAGACCTCACATGAACACTTACACCGACGGCTGCACCCACGCATCACGCGACAAGGCACTATGCATGTTTCTTTGCCACATGAGAATCGGAAGCCAGCCGTCATTATACCTGGAACAACGACGACCGACCGACTGTTGACCACAAAAAACGCTTCGCATTTTTTTTTGGAGAAGCCTACGTGCGGTACAAGCGTGACGAAAAGCACCACCACACCGTTTTTGCCTCGTTCAGACAAACACCGCAACCGAGTTGGCATGCTTCCCGCAGAGAGCCCGAACCATCGACTTACAAGTGGCATTTAATTTTCAAACTTCAATTCGGAGAGTAATTTCGTTTGTCGTTGAGTGAGTACGTCGCGGATAACGGCTATGAGGAACTTTTCCTACCTCCTTGCTATCGGAATTTTAATCAATACCTTTGTTTTGGTCAATCTCACAGCTGAGTGAGGTATATTGCTCCATTTTTGAATATTTACAAATACAATTTCATTGTCAACATACCAGGTACCAGGTATATGCTAGCTGGGGTCCCAGGTGGTCCAATAATAAGCGACCCGCGTAGCTAATAAAAAAAGGAAAACATGCGCTTCAGCTGTGAGATCGACACAACACAAGGGGTTTTGATCAAAACTCAGCTTTGCAAGCTGCATGTGTTCCTGTGTAACTTGCTGAGGTACTGTAGGTCGAGGCTTTAGGTTCGAATCTAGCAAGGGACTGTCAACCAATCGACAGGCCGAAACGAAAGTGCGAGCACGCGAGTAGGCCAAGTTATGAAATCGACGAGCATGAAAAAAGTTGTGAACAGCAGTGGCGGGAATGAATGTGTTTTTTTGTTCACATTACACCGTCCTTTCTATCCAACATACAGTAAGTGCACCCAGAGTCATTGCTGAATCTTCATCCTAGACATACAAATTCTGTGAACAAATCGTGACAAAGAGTAAACCAGACAGTTGCATCGCAATCTATCAAGGTAAAACAAGCGAAGTTGCTCGTAGCGTACCGGGTACGAACACAACGAAGCAAGCTATACAAAAGAAAATAGGACAAAAACAGGACAAAAACAGGAAAAGAAATAAAAAAATCAAAGCATAGTCTAGACATGTTTTGAAGAATGTCTTGGAAGAAGACAGCATAGGACAGGAACAGCTGCAGCTCGCAAGAGAGAACATGCATGCTGAAGAGGAGCAGATACCTGTCCCACGGGCAAAACACGAAGGTTACTGCTGTTTCACGGACAAAAACAACACGGAGAGGAAGAAGACACCCTATGCGTGGTAAAGATGAAGCTAGTAGTGTTGGGGGGGAGAATGGAAGACGCCTCTGACCATCATGGCTTGTTGTTGTACATGCCATAGTACCCCCCCCCCCTTCCCTGTTTTCTTCTTGGGTCGTGCCATCCTGACCTCTTCGTCTTTCTTTTGTTTTTTTCCGTAAAGGTGACGAATGACGTAGTAGCCATGCACCAGCACCGGATTCTCAGTGGGGACTCGTCCGACGGCGGCGGGGATGAAGCGACGGCTGATACCGAGGAGGAGGGTTACTACAAGCACGTTGGGTGCTACTCGGACTCGAAGGAGAACAGGGTACTGGGGTCCATGATTTGGGCGGACGACATGACCGCTAAGGTACGTAACGGTATATAGCTTTTAATAATAAATTCTTGTTGTTTCAACTTATCTTCATATGTTTGCGCTTTCGTACATAGTTTTGAGTCTTTGCTCCGCTGAGAGTCTCTTGATCTTGTTCACTCAACTCAACCGGTCAAACACACCCGGCTGACGAAATTGTTAATATGAGATCACTGTAGCTTTATCGAGCAGCTCTCAGTCCAGACAGAACAGCAGCAGAAGAGAGATTATTTTATAATACTATAGTAGCTCATTGTGACGCGTGCGGTACACACATGTCATGCTGTTCGAAAGTGTTTCGTGATCATAAGCCACCGCGACCAACCAATGTTTTTTAATTTGTTGTTATGGCCGGTAAGGTTTTGCTTCCTTTGCACGACCCTTCGATCAGGTATATTTTGCCCGTATCGTAACCTTCAAACTTTTTAATGTTTTATTCCGGCCGTACCGAGGGGGTACATGCGGCATCACTTGATCGAACGACGATTTGTTTCGCCGCGCAGAGTATGCATAAGTCTACAGCTAAGGCTCCCTGCCTGGCAAGTAGATCTCACCACTCTTTCGAGACGATGGTTGACGCGTCGGTCGAAGAGGGTTTCACCCTTTATTGGATGTTTTCGTTTAATTGGGTTAGGGCTAGGCCCCCTGGCGCCGTATCATAGGCCCCGTATTAATACCGCCGTTACCTTTCTTTGTCCAGCCGCAACTCCTCTCATCCTTTTTCACCCAAGCCGTTCGACGAGCCCCCGGTCGTGGTGTTTTCCTGCTCTCCACGCTTGAATTTTGCTTTTTCATAACTTGTTCCCGCTCTCTTTTTGTCCCTCCACCGGTGCTTCCCGCAACAATCACCTCTCTTCATGCATCAGATGTGCCACTTGCACTGCAACGTGCGCGGCGCGTTCTACATGGCGACGCAGTACGGGAGCGAGTGCTGGTGCACCCGCGAGCAGGACCTGGACTACGCTTCCCTCGACTTCGGCGTGTGCGACACCCGATGCTCCGGTGATGAGGTACGTCATTTTTTCTTCTTTTGCGTTCGTCCGCGCTGTCGGCAGCTCTTGGCTGCTCCCTTACCCTTGGTACTTCGTACCTCCTTAGTCCCTCCTATTGATCCCAAGTAATTTGCAGTTGTCGCCGGGGCAGTTATTTTTTTTCTCTGCCTTGACCCTCCCCTCGTGTTGGCCCCTCCTCCAATTCACGCCTCGTTTCTCGTCCACACCGTTTCATTTCCTTACCCCGGCCTCCGTCCCCTTCCCTGGCCCTTTGTCTTGAACGCTTCCTTCCTCTCACAGGACGAATCTTGCGGTGGGTACGACGCGTTCGACCTGTATGAGCTTGTGTGGCCGGCGGAGTCCACAGACTCCGAATACTTGGATTGCTACAACGACAAGAAAGAAGACCGCATAATGTCTGACATGCTTGTTGACCCAGACATGACCCAAGCAGTGTGCCGGACCCATTGCGAGGGCCTTGACTCCATGTACTACGCCACACAGGTGGGTGGCGTATGTGTTGGGGGGAGGGGGGGGGTTGTCGCGACTGACTTGCGTACTTGGCAGTTAGTTGTCTTGCATCATATCCTTCTACTGATCATACCAATGCACATGCCCAAGGAAGGTATTATTTATACATATGCTTGTACGTTATTTTAACAAAACTCTTACCGATTTGTACCTTGTTTGTTGTCTTGTCGTTACAGTACGGTAACGAGTGTTGGTGCGGAAGCTCGGAAGTGTTCTCCGACTACGAGAAGCACGGCGAGGGAACCTGCCACATGGCCTGCGCCGGCGACTCCACCCAGGCTTGCGGCGGCTTCAACGCTTTCAGCCTCTACCGCTTCATGGACGATGACGAGGAACCATCCGGCGGCGACCAAGAAACTCCCGCATCCCCCACCCCCGCACCCCAAAAGGCACCTACGCCAGCCCCCGTCCGAACACCCACTGCCCAGCCTGTCGCCCAGCCCACCTCAAAGCCTGTGGCTGAACCCACTTCATCCCCTGAAGCCGCACCCACCGCCGCCCCCGTTGCGAGAACCACGAGTGCCCCAGTTAAGCCGCCGACGTCCTCCCCTGAGGCTGCACCAACCCCCGCCCCGGAGGCTAAGCCGACCGATGCGCCGGTGAAGCCCCCGACGTCCTCCCCTGAGGCTGCACCAACCCCCGCCCCGGAGGCCAAGCCGACCGATGCCCCGGTGAAGCCCCCGACCCCTTCCCCTGAGGCTGCGCCAACCCCCGCCCCGGAGGCTAAGCCGACCGCGACGCCTGTGGCAGAGCCCACGGCCAAGCCTGCTGCCGCACCGACTAAGGCACCTGTCGAGCCTGACAGCGGTGATGGGGACGGGTCGTTCGATGACACTCAGTACAGCGGGGAGGCGACCTACTATGGCGCGACGACCGGCGGTAACTGCGCGTATGGAACCACCGTCCCTTCGATGTACGACGGCATGATTCCAGGTAAAAGCCTGTTTTTTTTTTTCTGTGTGTGTTGGGGGGAGGGGGGCTACTGCAAACCCTCGTTGACCCGACTCGGGTTGTTTCAGGCGATGTTGCTCCTCAGGGCTAAATGTTGGTCTGGTTTAATCAAGCCGGCATTCTCCGCCGTTGGTGTTGCTGCGTTTGTTGTTTGATCACGCCAGCTGTTTCGTTATCCTTTCCTTACCCTCCCCATACCCTATACCCTGCCCTTACCCTTCCCTTGCCCCTTCTCACCATATTTTCAACCAGCATGACAACACACCGCATCGACCAACTCCTTCCTCCTCCCCTTTCCCCTCTTCCTATCCCAGTCGCGCTCAACGAACCCCAGTACGGCAACTCCGAAATGTGCGGAGCTTGCATCGAAGGCGAAGGTTCGGGAGTTGGGTCCGGCGGCGACCCAATCACCGGAAAGTTCACGGCATACGTATCCGACAAGTGCCCCGAGTGTAAATGGGGCGACCTTGACTTCTCCAAGTCGGGTGACGGTCGCTGGGAAATTTCTTGGAAGTTTATCCCCTGCCCGGGGGCGTCCTCCAAGCCTAGCTTTATCTTCGAGGGCAGCCACGAGTACTACTGGAAGATGCAGCCTCGCGGGATGGCGACGCCTGTGTCTGAGTTGTCTGTGAATGGTGCGAAAGGAGAGAGGACCGATGACAACTTCTTCATTGTGACGGAGGGTGTCCCGTTCTATGGGGAGCAGTCGGTGACGACTACGACGTTGGGAGGCAGTACCGTGGAGCAAGAAGTCGCTATCTAAGATTTTATCTGACTTGTTTTTGAACTAGAAAAATAAATTGGTTTGGTTTTTGATTTGAGCGTTGCGATCTGATCTGATCAACAGGAGTGTAATGAGAAGTTGGGAGTTGATTTTTCATATCTGGTTTGATGGATTGATCGCTCCTCCTCGTGGAGCGAGTGTGGCGGTCTATCGGATCTTATCGACAGGTTGAATGCGATGCGATTGACCGAAGAGTTGATTTTTTTTTTTCGGTTGAGCGTTGCAATCCGCTTGATCGAGAGTTGATTTTGACTTTTGATTGATTCGTTGCGGTCTCATCAAGATTTGATTTGATTGGTCGATCTCCCCCCCCACCCCCCCTACCCCACCCCCTCCCCCGCCCAACCGCGTTGTTTTATTTGTTCGTCGACAGCCTACGGTCGGGTTCTAGTCGAGCGTCGCACCAACTACTAGAATTTGATACAAGCAGCAGAATTAGACGACAGTAGTTGTAAAGTAACATAAACAGTAGTATACTTCCGTTTCCGTCTGTGTTTCTCTGTGTTGTGTGCGTGTAATATTTTATCGTATTTTTGTTTTTGTTTTTTTGCTCGTCTCGGTCGGCGTGACCTCGGCGGGCATCGGATGTGAGGCTAAGGTGCAGGGGTAGGATCCAGTCTTACTGCAGTCTCTTGTTTGATTCGATCCCGCCGCCTACACCGCGGGTGCATTCGTTTGTCGTCGTTCTGTTTAAAAATCGTTTATCGTTTATTTTCGTGGACGGCTTACGTTTCGCCGTTTCCTGTGGTAAATTGTCGTGTATATTTATATGCTCGTAGTGCCCTCTGTGGTTTTTGTTGGAAAGGAAGAATGGTGTGTTCTTGTCCTGTTGCAAGTGTTGGATGGTCGTCTACGACACATTTTTACAGACAACGCACCAAGGCGATGATGTGGCGACTCTACGTTTTTTTTTTCTTTTGAAAATGTTGCCAGATTTTGGGCGACCTTTCGTTCTACTTTTTATATCGTTGGCGCTAAAACAGCGGCGGCTGTTGGGGGACCCAAGCCTTTCGCTGTTTTTTTCGTCTTTTTTTGTTTTTGTGTTTTTCTGTTACATTATTAGCTGTTTTTTTTTTTTCGCTTTTGTTTCAACTCCGTTGGAAACGGTAAACAAAACGTGTCTTGAGACATAAGAGCGAATGGGTCGGGATGGCACCTGAACTGGTACGCTGGTAGAAGAGTTTGCCCCCCTCCCATGAAAAAATTTGCCGTGACTATCATGGCCCGTTGTTTCGCACGCTCAACGTAAGTTGGGTCTGTTACGATCGTTTTGCTTGGGGCTTCGTGGCCTTTATACCTGTCTGTAGGGTTGACATAGCGGCGTGTGGCACTGTGCAATGCTCGGTGCATAACTGATGGCGGCATGTGACACAAACACCATAACAGTTCCACCAAAATTTTCCGGAAGTCGGTATTATTTTGCAGCGCGCATCGTAGCGTACTCTTTTAGATTTTTAGTGGGAGATTGTAGTCAAAATGTGTGTCTTAACAAGGTTGAAGGGTGTAGCAAGTATTAGAGCCTTGTTTCCTTTTTTTTTGTGTGTCCCTGCCTAGCCTTGAGAGTCGGCAATTTTGGATGCAAACTTTTTTTGATTTTTGTACGAAGGTGGACGGTTGCGATTGGTTTTGTACTCGAGAGAGAAGAATAGATAGGCAAGGCGCTTACAGGTAGTAAACAACTCTACTAAAGCCTGGTACACATATTTTGGATTGTTTTGTGCCTTGGAAAGATGTTCGAGGGGTGGTTTCGGTGACGTTCGATGGTCGCCTTATTGTACTAGCAATGAAGAGTAAAAAAGTGGGCGATAGTAGTGTACCAAATACAAGCAGCTATAGAGAGCAAGGCCAGGGGGGTAGAAGCGCATATGATTTGCTTGGTTGCGTTTTTTTTTTTGTATATTATTACGTACACTGTTTTTTTTTTCAAAGACATAAAAAGGCTTCACAAAGCGTTCCTTGTGTCGTCTTTCTGAGATGTTCACGAGTTTTTGTCTCGGGTGTTTTCTTCCGTACGACTTGCACCAAACCAATTCTGGTGCTTTTCTTTCGTGAGACTTCCACCAAGGGAAGGTTGTGCGTTCTTTTCATCTTTGTCCCCCCATTTGCTTTTTCGATATTTTTCACTTTTTACGAGAGCTCGCTCTGTCTGATGCTCTGTCCGCAGGCTTTTGTGTACGAGGCAATATGAGTAAACCGCCCGAACGGTGCGTAGGGTTCACTTTTTTCACCGTGTCATTGCGTAGACCTTTTAACAGAAATAGGTTTGAACTAGAGGGTGTGTTTCGGTAAGGGGTACAGTACTGGGTACAGTGGTGGTGCGTCTAATAGCGCCGGTATAGACCACAGCCGGAAATACCGGCGCTGTGGAAGGGCCACTAATTAATTGTACCCGGGTATCAAACCTGGCTATGTTAGTTGTACCCGGGTATATCCGGAGTATATACTGGGTATACCGAAGGTATAGACCCTAGTAAAACAAACCCTTAACCCTTGGTTTGTTTCGTGTTACCATCAGAAGTGTCTCGTATAGTTGAAGTATCGAATATCCCATGTCGACGATTGGATGGGCGTTTGAAGGTTGGCCTAAGGGTTAACCACACCGCTTAACTCGATGTAGGGGTATATAATAGGAGGGAAGTGCGAGGGGTGTGGGTGGTGTCTTATTTTTGGAGGGCTTGTGACCTGTACAAAAGATGGAAACAATTCTGGGTGTGATTTCATTTCTTTTCCGCTCGAAGGTTATAATATGGGCGAAAGTATACAGAAATATTTTTACACAAGAATGTTTTTACACAAAAATTCTTGCTTCCATTTTGCATGTGTGCGTTGTTCCAATAACAATGCATGCAGATAAATGTATACCGGTGTTTTTCACCAGGTATCTAGACTTGTCATCATTATGCGTCCATTTATTATGTGTCCTCGCCGTCAAGTCTTCCGGAAGTGGTGTTTGACTCGATAGCCAGGGATTAGAAAGGGAACACAGAACCAGCTCTGTATTTTAATCGTCTTTCATGCCTGATCAACACATAGTACCGAAATGGTCATTTGCTTCATTCGGTTCACCCCCAGCGAAGTTTACGGGGGGGGGGAGCTCGATATGTTTTACTCGGGAGTAATATTTTAGCAAACAACTTCGTGGTGACTATTAATACATATTTTCTTCAACTTTTCGTTGTGCCTTTACATCATTCAGTCAGTGTCGTTACTTGCTTGCGTAATAATGCTGTTGAATCGAAATAATAACAATAATAATGCCGTACGGAGCACAGTCACGATTCCGGATGACGGTAAATGTCGACCAAGGATTTTCCACCAATCAAAAACGCCAAACCACTAAAATGGACTAATCACAAAGCTGCGGGCACGAAATCCCTTTCTCTCAAGTGTACAGAGAACGAAACGGACTTTCGGGCAGTTAATTAACCCATGACGATCCTGCGCCGCACGACAATGAATGAGCGAACGACTGACCAGGTCGTTCACTTCACTGTCTTTCACTTCAGCATTCATCCCCCCCCCCCAACGAATCTATCGCGGCATGACGCATTCTCCCATCATGATAAGAGGTGTATGTAGCGCTTTTTTAGCCACGTATATTTTTTTGATGATCAGAGAGGCTCCCATTTTTAAGAGTCCCAAAATCCCTCCCGAGCCCCTCCAACTTTTCTTCAAGGAAATCGCCGGTTTTGAAACCAGCTCCCGGCCGTGTCTTCCTGAAATACGGCGCCCTTCGCCACCCCGACGTCATCGTTCGTTAGCCCTTTGTGCAAACAAGAAAATATATGAGTGTTACATATACTTTTCATATTATGAATAGCGTCCTCTTCCTCGTGTCCAGCAGCCATGCTACGTTCGTTAAAAGAAAATCGCGCTGTTTTTTTGGGGTGGTGGCTATATATAGTAAAATCAGTCCTCCCTACACTAAAGTCTCTAGTTAATTCCAAGCTGGCTGTCCCCAAAAAAGAATCTCCGGCTATGAAAGGGTTATTAAATAACCCCTCTTCAAGAGCCTACAATCCGCCCCCCCAAGTGAGTACTTCCTTCCCCCCTCAAACGGGGTTCCAGTATTAGCGCTAACTCTTATCATTGTCGTAGCACGCGTCGCCCCGCGATAAATTCATCGGGGGCTGGGGGGGCTCCAGAAGACCTAACAAAGTGGCCGCCAGGTAGTTTTTACGCTCTCTCTCATTGACCGAGGGCTATGTCGGTTAGGGTTCGCCCCAAAGATCCGGGCGGCCAACTTGTTAGTTAGGTAAATTCCTTGGGGGGGTGAATGAAGTGAATGACCGACCTGGTCGGTCGTTCGTTCGTTCATTGTCGTGCGGCGCAGGTTCGTGGGATAACTGCTCTAACTGTCCGAAAGCCCCTTCGTTCTCTCGGTACTTTGTACGGTATTTTGATTATAGGGATGGATATTGAAAGGTCCGCCCGTGAATAGGGCCGACCTGCTATCCCGCCGTTTCAGGGGGGGAGAGTGTTATAAGGCATAGTTTGGGTAAGCCATTGGTTAACCTTTTGCAAGTGGTCAAACGGACTAATACCCCACTAATACCTTAACAAATGGCGTCGTCGACAGACCATGGGTTTTTCGGGGTGGGTTCGATCCCCACCATCCACAATAATAAATAATAAACTTTTCAGATTTTCCCCATCCATGTCGAACTTGAAACATACTCTCCCCGGTATCCCCAAGAAATGAAACGGCTTGGATATTGACAGGTCCGCCCGTATATCCGGCCGACCTGGTATCCCGCCGTTTCAGGGGGGAAGAGTGTTATAAGGCTTAGTTTGGGTAAGCTATTGGTTAACCTTTTGCAAGTGGTCAAACGGACTAATACCCTACGAATACCTTTACAGATTTTCGCGGGTCCTGATCCAAACCGCGGCCCTGGTCGGGCAGTTTCTAAACTCTAGCGGGTCGAGTCGGGGGGAGTTCCATATTATCAGCCAAGAACTTCCTTGATATATAAAAAAATCAATCAAGTAGCCTTCTTTTCCGTTGTTTAACGTTTCTTTGCTTATATACTACGTCGATCCGAGTTGCTCGCATAACGACTTTAATCATATAAAATTAAATAGCAAGCGAGATCGGGCAGGGTCAGGATAGCATGGACGCAATACATGTGGCAAGAATAGTATTCGTAGTTGTTTGGGTTGTTGGAATCGTGTTTTTTGCGCTTCTTTTTTTTGCTTTTCGTGGTGTGTGGATGTTCGATTAATTCACCATATATGTTTTACTACTACTACTACTACTACTACTACTACTACTACTACTACTACTGCTACTGCTACGACTACTACTATTTAACTAAACTGCTAACTATTGCTACTGCTACTACTACTACTCCTAAATCTACTCTGTTGTTGACAACTAACAACGCTGTCCATTGTCGCGGATGGCAGGTTGTAGGTGGAATAGTTGTAGATGGAATAGTACTAATCAATAGCACCAACCACCAGTCGTATCGCGCAGAGTGCAGACGGGTGTGGGACGATACCCCACGAACCCGCGCCGCATGATGATGAGCTAGCGACCAGGTCATTCACTTCGATTTTTTTCATAAATTTCACTACAAACCCACACACGTTCTACTGGTAACCCCCCCAACCATTGTTTAATGGAATCGCCGGTTTCGAAACCAGTTCCCGGCCACATCTTCTGAAATAAGGTGCTCCTCGCCACCCCGAAGTCATGGTTCGATAGCCCTTCGCAAACAAGAAAACATGTGAAGATAGTTTTTTCACAGAATCCTTTGTCGTGTGGAACAGCCATGAAACGTTCGTTAAAAAACATCGCCGGTTTTGGGGGGGTCTATTATCGTAGAATCAGTCGGGGAGGGTGCGATATTATCAATAATCAACAGCGTAGTACGAGTAGTATATATTAATAGTAGTTTAGTATAGTAGTGCTTCTTAGGGTGGTTCGTACGCTTTCACAGGGTCTTGAGATATGATCGATCGAGCATGTCCCACGCACACTCTCTCGCTTCTTCTCTCTTCTCCTTCGTCTCCTCTTCGAGACCGCGCTAATAATAAACACACCACCGCCCTTGGGTCGTGTTTTTGACATCAGCTCGGCGGAGCTTGAAACTTGACCGGAATGGCAGAGTAACATCTGCCGAGTGTTTACCTCCCGTGCCAGATCTGGCATAACCCAGATCGCACAAAGCCACAGGAGACGTATCCCTCCCATCAGGTTATGAGCCTCGCCTCGCGTAATCACTGAGAGTTGGCTGCGGGGTTCCGGGGGCACGATGCACATCGACTGAGACTGCGCCCGCTTGTGGAACCCGAGCTGCTACTTTTGCTGTGAGTTTCACAACAGACAGAACCACAAGACCTGTGCCAGGACAGGACCACGACTACGAGCGAACCCATACAACAAGAAGACGACCTGCTACCAAGAACGACTGCCTCCACCGAGCTGGACGATTGACAACGTCTGGAGCTGGTGGTACGAGGAGCGACGTACTTCTCGGACGGTCACAGAAAGATGCCAGGAAATCGCCGTCATCTGGTGCCTAACTGCCTCTAAGTGCAACAATGAGTCCATGGACGGATGGGCCGTGAACGAATTTATACGGCTGTGCACATACGAAACAGCGTGAGTGGTCGAATCGTAGATTTCGAGTACGAGTGATCGATATCTGGTTACTTTCGAGTACGTGGCTCGTGGCGTCTCGGCCAACTGGCTTTTGCCGATTTGGAAAGACTCTACGTCGTCGACTTCTACATACGCAACGGGAGCTGACACGAGTACTACATGGTTCGACTGCTCGGTATTGGTACGGAGCAGCACGAGGCGCTTCGGCGATACCAGTGCAAGGAGTGTATCATGTACGTACGTATCATACACGGGTGATACCAGATACACACATACTGCTATAAGGCTTAGTTTGGGTAAGCTATTGGTGAACCTTTTGCAAGTGGTCAAACGGACGAATACCCCACTAATACCTTAACAAATGGCGTCGTCGACAGACCATGGGTTTTTCGGGGTGGGTTCAAATCCCACATCCACCATAATAAACTTTTTCAGACTTTCCCCGTGTCGAACTTGAAAAATACTCTCCCCGGTATACCCAGGAAATGAAACGGCTTGGATAATTGACAGGTCCGCTCGTACATAAGGCCGACCTGCTATCCCGCCGTTTCAGGGGGGAAGAGTGTTATAAAGCTTAGTTTGGGTACGCTATTGGTTGACCTTTTGCAAGTGGTCAAACGAACTAGTACCCCACTAATACCTTAACACACACATACCTCGCAGGATCATAGGATCATGTGAATCTAGTAGCTAGATCGTATATCGTAGATTGCGGCGGAACCCTAGAATGTCGGCGGTAGTTTACAGTTGGCCCGAGGTGTTTAGTACCGGTATGTTTTTGGGGTAATCACACCGCTTGCTTTTTAGTGTGGTTCGTACGCTTTCGCAGGGTCTTGAGATGTGATCGATCGAGCATGCGCCACGCACACTCTCCCATTTCTTCTCTCTTCTCCTTCGTCTCCTCTTCGAGACCGCGCTAATAATAAACACACCACCGCCCTTGGGGCGCGTTTTTGTCATCAGCTCTGCGGAGCTTGAAACTTGACCGCAGCGGTAGAGTATTTCTGTCGAGTGCTTTCCTCTCGTGCCAGATTTGACATAACCCAGATTGCACAAAGCCACAGGACACGTATCCCTCCCATCATAGTAGTAGTAGTAGTAGTAGTAGTAGTAGTAGTCCTAGTAGTAGTAGTAGTAGTAGTAGTAGTAGTAGTGATTGATATTATTGATATTGTGACTGATTCTACGATACCCCCCCCCGAAAACCAGCGATTTTCTTCAACAGACGTTGCATGGTTGCTCGACACGAGGAATGATGCTATGAAGAAAAGGTCATTCATGCGTTTTCTTGGTTGCAAAGGACCATCGAACGATGACATCGAGAGGTGGCAGAGGGGACCGTATTTCGGGATATACGGCCGAGAGCTGGTTCCAAAACCGGCGATTTCGTTGAAGAAAAAGCTGGAGGGGCTACCATAGAACGACTCTATTGCCCCCCGACAACATAGCGTAGATAGATATTATCGATGCCGTTCCGATGTAAGTTCAAAACGTACAATAACACTACTACGAGTCTAAGTTCTTATAAATTTGGTGTTAACGTTGCCACACATCGATCCGTGTTGTTGCTCGTCACGCGCGCTAACTTTTATCATTTCGATGTCGCCTGTGCTGTCCAGAATACAGAGGGAGGCTTTTTTTTTTAAATGACACACCATTTCAATGTAGAATCTACCTGCGCGCGGCACGGTTATAGCCAGCGGCCAGCAATTAATTATTACTGCTGTTATAGTTTTTCCCCGAACGAAGTTGACGAGGGAAGTTCGACATTATTACCATCATTATTATAATTGCAATCACAAGAACTTCCAAGTGGTTCTGTTTCTACTTCGTATTACTATGTGTTAACCTCTCTCTGACAACGTGTATAATGTAGCGTCAGATAGATGCCAAACGCGTCGTTCTGTAATCAATCCTGGGCTACACTAACTCCCCCTCCAAAGGCATACTGCATACTGTTACAAATGTAGCATTTTTTTGCTTTATTACACGGTGCCGCACACACACGTCGATCCATCATGTAGTAACTCGCACATTGTGGTTTCAATCAATCAATATGGAAGAACAATCGATTTACATCGGAACGGTATCTATCTGCTACTATTATTACTACTACTACTACTACAATTACTACTAATACTAATAATAATACTACTATTTTTACATTAGGCTATATGGTCGGAGGGCAATACTAATAAAAATACTAAATACTAAATAAATCAATACCACCACCACCACCACCAACCGTGTCGTACAGAGGGATGGATGACATTATTATTGGAGGAGTCGTTCTATGGTGGCAGCCCGGGGCCCCTACTTTTCTCCTTCACGAAATCGCCGGAGTCGAAACAAGCTCCCGGCCGTGTATCTATCTCCTGAAATACGGTGCCCCTTGCCCACCCCGACGTCGTCGTTCGACACGGTGTTGTTATAAGGCTTAGTTTGGGTAAACTATTTATTGGTTAACCTTTCTTTCGCAAGTGGTCAAGTGGACTAATACCCCACTCCTACCTTAACAAATGGCGTCGTCGGCAGGCCATGGATGGGGTTTTTGGGTCGTGGGTTCAAATCCCACCATCCACAATACCAGACCTTTTCAAAGTTTCCCCATCTCGAACTTGAAAAATACTCTCCCCGGTATCCCCCCAGGAAATGAAACCGCGTGGATATTGACAGGTCCGCCCGTATATCCGGCCGACCTGCTATCCCGCCGTTTCAGGGGGCAGAGTGTTATAATGAGGCTTAGTTTGGGTAAGCTGTTGGTTCAACTTTTGCAAGACTTGGTCAAACGGGCTCATACCCCACGAATACCTTAACAACAGGAGTCCATTGCAAACAAAAAAAAATACATGATGAAGATCGAGTAGCCATGAAATAATGTTCGTTAATAGAAAATCGCCGGTTTTGGGGGTGGGGGCTATATCGTAGAATCAGTCCACAGTCAGCGACCAGGTCACTCCCTTCATTCAAGTCTCCCCCTCCCGGCGAAGTAAACGCGGGGAGTTCGTGAACATGACATATATATATATATATATTTTTTGGCACACTTTCACTTTCCAGCTTCTGGACAAGCCGTGGTCACAGGTGTCATCCCTTCTCCTCCCCGGTTCTTGCCTTCAATTTTTATCGCGCATAGGGTTCAGCAATCCCACTACTCGTCGATTGTTCATCGAGTGTTGCTAACTCACGCTCTCGCGCTTTCCGCAAGTCAATTTGTCCACAAGAAAAAGTCCCAACGAATTTATACGAGTATGCACTCGGTGGGGCTCGAACTCACGAAACTGACCTTTACCAGGCTCGAGGATAACCTGATACGCCACCGGGGCGATATATGCAGGCATGACAACCAAGAACATACATCGTATTTGTGTATAGTATGTGCATAATGATTGTGATTCAAAAACGCACGGTTGCTTCATTTTTTTTGTTACGTTGGCACAAGATACGAACATCGATCCGTGTTGTTGTTAGTTGCTCGGTGTCAGCTATATTTTTGTATCAAGTTTCGTCCGTGTCGCCCAGAGAATACAGAAGAAGGGTTCCGGGAAATTTAACCTATCTATACCGACGAACCTATCTATCTGCTGCTGCTGCTGCTGCCGCTGCTGCACGGTCAACCAGCGGCCGGATCATTGTTTTCACTCCCAACGAGTGAAATCTATATGAATTATTGTACGGGGGGAAGGACTTGGCCCTTGCCGTTGGAAGTGACAAGGCATAAATAATATTACCAAGAAGAAGAAGTAACAAGAACTCCGCGGTGATTCAAGAGTAAAGTTTTCGGCGGCGGGGGCGGGGGGGGGGGGGGGGTTATCGTTGCCATCTGCATCGATCCGTGTTTTTATCGCACAATTAATTCCATCTCGCTATTATTTTATAATAGTAGTACCCGTAATAATACCTACCTGGTACCGTATAACGTACCGTGCAGAGTTTTTTTCAGTAAATTTCGGACAATATCCCACGAACAAACCTGTGTGCACTTCACGGATGAATGAGCAGCCAGGCCGTTCATTCACTCCATTCACTCGCCGACGAAGCAGCAGGGGGGGGGGCGGGGGGTGGGGTTCGTACAGACAGGAGGTACGAGGTAATTTTTCTGAAATTACTAAAACTACAAATAACAGTACAAATCTGTTTATACCACAAACAGTATACTACTGTTGTGTGTAGCTTACTGTTACAATGTAGTAGTACTGTCTACGTACGCCACCACTGGGTTGTTTTGAAAAAAAAAGTGTTTTAAGTACGTCAGCTATTATTATTACTAACTAGCATTGCGCGTGCAGTAAGCTCCTCCTATTCATTTAGGCGACCTATGCCCCCTCACCGGTCATACGACTAACAATAATGCTGCATACAGGATATATATACACAATGTATTGATGCATCCCACACCCGTCAGACTGCTGTATCCCCCTAAAAAACGTTTCTTTTTATAGTTTCCGTGCACAGATTGACTAACATCATCATCACCCTGTTGACCCTGATAGCTACAATGTAGTTCCAAGGGGAATCGCCGACCCATAGCTATCCTCAATGAGGATACATACCCAGTAATACGCGCGATCGGAGTATCACACACAGCTTGCAAAGATGAGTTTCGGCCGAATCTTAATCTTCGATCTCACAGCTGGATGGAGGATCCTGGAGTGTACTCTAATTTTTTATAATATATGTACTTGGCATGTATATCAGCTGTGAGTTCGATCAATTTAAGGGTCGATACTCATCTGTACGAGCTGCCTGATACTCCGGTCGCACGTTTTTGCTGATAGAATATCAGATGGATGGTGTATTACTTTTTCAAGATACATACGCCTGCCCTACGTGTTGCTAGGGTGATCCACCAGTGAGTGGGCGTATACAAATTTGTCAGCGGCGAGTCTCCTACGATACGAGTCTCCCATATATGATGGTCAATATTGCTGGTATTAATAATACCCCGCCCGGGTGCCGGGTGGTTGGTGGTGTAGTGCCACCGTGCGTATAACAAATGATAATGATAGCCCCCCCCCCTCCCCCCCGAACACGAATTTCAGGAGGCTGTACTAAAAAAAAAAAATCAACCTGGGATTCCAGGAAATTTCTTCTTTGGTTCCGAGTCGTGATAGTAGAAGTACTGTATTACTATAATAATAGTTAGGCTAAAACACGCCGGGGGTGGTGGTCAGGGGGGAGGGGGGGGGCGGCAACGCTAACCCCGACGAAAACCGTGAATCCAACCCTAACCTTAGCCCGAGCATTGTATGCATGGGGTGACCCGTGCTTGGATGCTGTATGTAGCTTGTGAAGCGCGGCCGTTGTGGTTGACCGGTGTGGGTGCTTGTGTGTGGGAAATAATCACCACCCATACAATACATATATATAGAAGTTTCTCGTCTGAACCCCGTTACTATGTACACTGAGTTTCCGAGCCCCCAATTTGAGGGGGGGGTGGGGTGGCTTTCGAACGTCGCGATCTCGCCCGGACCTTCGTCTCGTGGACGAATCACTCAGTGCTCTGGACGGCGGTTGTTACCGCATCACATAGGGTGCTCATTTGTGGTGCCTCTTTTTTTTTTCGGTGGCTCGGGTGTCGCCCGCGCGAGTTACCCCTGTTATAAGGCTTGGTGTGGGTACGTAGGCAATCATTGGTTAACCTTGTGGCAAGTGGTGGAACGGACTATTACGGGGGACCATAGTAAATAGGACCAAATATTGTTAGTCAAAATAGGGAAATATATTGGTTTTTGTGTGTACCGTAGGTCCTGTTTACTATGGTCCCCCGTAATAATACCCACTAATTCCTTAAAAAAATGGCGTCGTCGACAGACCATGTTTTTTTTTTGGGGGGGGGTCGTGGGTTCGAATCCCACCATCCACCAAAAATTAACTTTTACGATTTTTCCCATCCATGTCGAACTTGAAAAGTGCTCTCTCCGGTATACCCAGGAAATGAAAACGCTTGGATATTGATGCTTCCGCCCGCGTATAATCCGGCCGACCGGCTATCGCGCTGTTTCAGGGGGGGGGGGAGGGAGTGTTATAAGGCTTAGTTTGGGTAGGCAATTGGTTAACCTTTTGCAAGTGGTCAAACGGACTAGTACCCCTCTAATTTCTTTAACACCCCCATGCTTCCTTGCGCGTCTTATTCCCTTATTCCCTTGCGGGTCTTAAGCTCTCGTCGTGCTGTTTTTTTTTTTTGGCCGTATGAAGCCGCCATGCATGGTGCAATGGTTGTCTGTCTACACAGCGCCAACCAAGTCGCCTATTATAATAAATAATGTACTTTTTGCTTTGAAGGTGCCAGAGTCACGCGGGCGGGTGTTGAGTGGTTAAGAACCACTAGTGAACAAAGGTAGAGCCGCGGGTCGGCAGGATTTCACGACTAATAACTAATTGACAATAGTAAGTGGATTTAGTTGGCAAGTCGGCTCTAGTGAAACCAACCAGCTGATGGCCAGCCGACTTGCCGACTTAAGTCCAGGCGAGCGAAGCGAGCCAAACGAACCACACACCGGCAGAGGGAACCCCGTCCAAATAACGGAAACATGTGTATCCCGCATTTAACATTCCTTCCTACAAGCGTGGAAACCCAAAACAGTCGGGTAGTCGGCATCTATCTCCGGGAAACGACTAACTGTTAGTGACCAAGGCTACGGTACGGGGTACCCCCAATTTTCACTCCCGGGTCAAAAGGATTACCCTTTATTGGGTTTGACCCGGGAGTGAAAATTGGGGGTACCCCCCCTACCACCGTAGCCTTGATCAGAGGTATACCCTTTTTTGGTAATACCTATTACCCTTTTTTGGCTTTTGACCCAGGAGTGAAAATTTGGGGTACCCCCCCTACCGTAGCCTTGATCTAGAGGTATACCCTTTCTCGGTAATACCTATTACCATTTTTTGGCTTTGACCCGGGAGTGAAAATTGGGGGTACCCCCCTACCGTAGCCTTGATCTAGAGGTATACCCTTTTTTGGCTTTTGACCCAGGAGTGAAAATTGGGGGTACCCCCGTACCGTAGCCTTGATCTAGAGGTATACCCTATTTTGGCTTTTGACCCAGGAGTGAAAATTGGGGGTAATAACCCCCTACCGTAATCCTTGATCTAAAAAGTCCGACTAATAACTAGTTGGCGACTTAGGCCATGCCGACTCACAGCTCTAGAAAAAGGGGGTATACCCCGGCCTGCCGTAGCCATGCATGGTCTCTACCCGTTGTCCCGAAAGTCAGCTTCACTAATCGTCCGAGGGGAAGCGTGCATCATCTTAACTTACTGCGTGCTATGCGGTATAGACCCGCCAAAGAGAAACTCCTATTTAAAATAAGCCTCAGATTCTTGTTTTGACACCGCCCTTGAGCAGACAGCCTTGAGCGTGGATGGGCTATCATATAGGATTTTGTGCAGCGCTCGCCACTCAGCGCGATTTCTTAGTCATTTCTTCTTAGCGTCGGCCCAAAGGTGAACAATCAGATTGGTTTCTTATTAGTAGGCGCTTTTCTTTGTTATTGGCGTGTCTATGTTGTATGGTATTATTATATATATATATTATAGGCGTTCGATCGTGCTGTGGTTGTTGGCTGCTGATGATGATGCTTCTACCTACCGCGCCGCTTTTGCTGCGGTGGCTTGACACAAAAGAACCCGGCACGGCGGATTCCACGCACGGGGCATAATTCCTATCTATACGGACGCGCAGAAACCGAGAAAGATCTCGCAGAAGAATAATAGAATATGGGTGCGTTGTCAGCTCTAAGGGAAGTCGCCGACCTATATCCTTAATGAAGACACACACCCAGTTATACGCGCGATCGGAGTATCACACACAGCTTGCGAAGATGAGTTTCGACGATATCTTAATCTTCGATCTCTCACAGCTGGATGGAGTGTATTTTATTTTCATGATATACGTTTTCGTCCGGTTGACCCTGCTACCTGGTACCATGTACTTTGTATGATTGAATGTGTATGCGCGTGTTTTGTACGCAGAGATGCAGGGGGGGGCGGGGGTGACCGGCGCAGCCTCGGATGGAACACAAAATAAGAACACATTGACGATGCAGTGGGCACCCCGGTTTAAGAGAAGCCCGTGACAACCCAAACGAAAGAAGGCGCTCTTAACCCCTCCGGTACGAACGTAATACGGCCTCCTCTTAGCTACACACCCCTTGCTCTTGTCTCTAGTAGTGGGCAACATATTTTATCATTTAATATTTATATATATATATATACCTATACCGAAGTATACATATGGCTTTTAGTATAGAGGGACATATTCGGAGATGGTACTCATTCTACAGGCAGTAAGTAAGATAGACTCGCCCATCTTTTCGAGCTCCGACTGCAGGTTCATCATGGACACATTTTTTTTGTGTGTTCAAGAGTTCACCCCCGCCGAATAATACAAGGACATCATCGAGAAAATCATGATGATGTACAGAAGAGCCCCCACCACTGCTGTTGACAGCGGACATTGTACAAGCCGATTTCGACAGTTCTTGAGTCCCGTCTGCTCTTGTCTTGGTTCGACTCGGAGTCACGCTGTATCTTACGTTCTCGCATAATTATTAACACATCGGGTACATGCTGCGTTCTCACATTATTTTCATTCCACAACCGTTATGTCGTTACGATAAAAAATGGGGCGGGAAAGCGGTGCATCCGCCAGAAGAGCGCATTTAACTACTACCTGGTACAGTTACTACTAAGTAACTCTGAGCCCGCTGTAAAAGATGGCCACATTGAACCCAATACACAGACAGCCACAACCACCAACCAAAGTGTGAAAGAAAAGCTGCATACAACAGAAATAAACCAAAACAAGGACTGACTGACAACTATTTATGTTTAATAGATTTACGATGTTAAACAGCAAGTAAGTAGTAGTAGCAACAACAGGGTTATTTACCGCTCGTTTGTTCCGTCTTGCTTGTGTGTGCCATACACAGAATTTACGAGGACGGAAAGATAATAAAACTCACAGCTAGCTGACGTGTTGAAAATTAACATAAAAAAAGCACGCGACCGACCGATCTATTATGGGTTATGTGTGCATTGTAGTGTGTAAAAGCCACAACCACACCGCCAAACAGTAAAAAAACTACTTGACAGAAATAATATACTCCAGTAGGAGACACGGACTATAGACTGTACTAATAATATTGTTACTGCTAACGGCACGCAGCAACAGCACCATTATTTACCGCTTGGTTGTTCGGTCCTGTGTGAGTCATCCACATCATAGTTTACGAGGACGGAAGGACCCTTTTTACCCCTTTAGAGCCCCCAAATCCCTCCCTCTACTAACTTTCAGTAATTTTGTCCCCCAAAACGGGTTTCCAGTTGTAACGGCGTTAAAATAATCGAACTCACAGCTGACGCATTTAAAAAAATTGATACAACTTTCGTAAAATTTGTGCAACTACCGTATGTTAGCGACACATGATAGATGTACCACGCAGCTTGCAAAGTTGAGTTTCAACCATTCAATCGGTCGTGCTCACAGCTGACGTTTTTCGATTTTTACAAAATTTGGTCTCGAAAACACGCGACCGACCGATTTATGGATGCGTGTGTGTGGTGCGTAATATGCCGTTGTCAGGCGGCTAGGCAGTAGTAGTTTACACCAAGCACTCGACCACAACGCAGCTGCTTGGAAAGAGGCGCAGCACAGCTGATTACACAAACGACGCGTTGGTCGAATGCATAATAGGTACCAGTACAAGGTACCTGGCAGCTGACTGGCGTCTACTGTTGTTGTTGTTGTGCAGGAGCCAGGACAACGGGACGCCCGAAAAGCAACAAGGAAATTAGAAGGCCAGGCGCGGAGATTTATAGTGGAAAAAAAAAGCGGTAGGAGCCGCTATTATACCTAAGTTAGTGTAGAACAGGTGGCCTCATCTCATCCAAGCGCTCTCCCGGCCAGACCTACTCGAGCTTGCGAGACTCCGACTTTTGCTAAAAATGTGTTCTGTGTTGCTCTGTGCCTTCCGTGATTTTGCTTTCGTTTGTTGGTCGTCGTTGTGGTCTCGTGCCTGGTCGTAGTCTGGTCGCTGTGGCGTTTTCGCACGCTTTCTTAGATAAGAAACCCAGCCTGGGTTAGCATTTCTGTTTCTTATGGCATCATTATTATGGTGTTTTCCAACCGATAATGTGGCGCCGATAATGTGCAGCATGAATGAGCTATTAGTCCCTTTGGGACTTCAGAGGGAAGAAATAATGCTGACCAAAAAAACTGACGTTGACGGCATCGACCATTGGAAGCGAAGCGGGCTGCTTGGATATTATTGGTGATACACTTCGTGCTTGAAAACGAAATAACACAAACAGGATGCACGGCATGATCTCGTTCGTACCGTGCTGCTCCCTGACGGAGACGACGGAGGATAACGTCGCACATTAGTTATGCTTTTGGTAGCTATACCCAGGAAGGGTTATTATAGCTTAAACGTCACAATCGCTCCTACAAAAATTGCGAGAGGGGAGTAGACCAAAACCAAGGGACACCCATCAGACAGGAAATCTACAGCAGTAGTAGTATCAATAGTACTGTGTATGCGCTAACTCTACCTTATGACATGGATGGGGGTCCTGAACGATACAACGTGCCTGGTAGTAGAACAGAGTAGTATACGATAATATGCGGTAAGCAGTAGCAATGTTTTTGGTAAGTAAGCCCTTGGCCGTCCACATCTACCTACTACCCGTTGGATAAAGCATGCGTTAACCTTGCATCCCGTTTTCGCATCTGCACCCACATTTTGCAGGGGAAAACTATTTTAATTTTTTTGTGGAAACTTTTCGCAGCGAGCGAGTGATGAACATACCGTACACCAGAAGCGAGGGAGGGAAAGGGTGCATTATTGGGACTCTATGCTGATGTACCGCTCCGTTCTAACCGCGAGACAAATATTTTTAAAAAGTGGGAAAATGCCAGGCCTGCTCATGGGTCGGATCGTTTCTCGCCGGTCGGATCGCGCCAGGGTGGCCCGGCCCGACCCGTGAAGTTTGAAAACCTTCTGGGCCGACCCAACCCGACCCGACCGGTGAGATTTCAAACACCTCCCGGCCCGACCCGACTCGACCCGCGTTTTTTTTCAATACCGCCTGACCCGACCCGTGGGCCGGACCATGACCCGCGAACAGCCTTGGAAAATGCGCAGAAAAAAAAGCGGATGTATGTGTGGTCTACGTAATAAGTGCGAGAATAACTGTTCACCGTACGTGACGTATTTTTGTGTTGTTGTTCTTTCCCTTGGCGCACATCATGGCGTCATGACGCCAGCATTGGTGGAGAATGGGCAGGGAACACCCACACCGTCAAGTGATTTGTCGGATTTGTGGTATTCAAGGGTGTATATTTAGCCCACCGAACTGCTGGTAAAAGAATACCCCATTACGTACCCGAACAAAGCCGTTGTCGCATACCACGGGCATGTCTCTATCGACAACGAATCTATGTCTTCGAAGGAACCCGTGTGGGCGATTGATTGAGTCAGACCGAGTGAAGAAGAGTGCTGGTCCTGTTCACGCACATCAGCAGCAAGTTGTTTGACTGAACTGTAAACAATACATTGTCGGAGGACACAACAAATAACGACATACGAAGTATCAGGGTATACAGTCAAGTCTACGCATTTACCAGAAATGATCGTGAAAAAAAACGTCAAGAACGACAACATCCGGCTCAAACCTCGACAGTAGTATGTGCGGGGCCCGCAAATGAGTGTAGGGCATTTAGTATGAAAATGGTCAAAATAACACTTGATGCGACGTGTTTACTATAGTACGGCCGGCATTTTCCCCTAAAATTCTTTATTGCCGGGTTTTCTCCCAAACAACTCCTACTATACAGGTCGGCCCGGGTTTGGGGATGGCGCTGGGGCTAGGGTTAGGGTCAGGGTTAGGGTCAGGCGTTTGGGGATTTCCATCCAGAATTCCATCTCGTAATACTGGAACCACACACCGCACACGCAAACTTTCATGTTTTCCCTAAGGTATCCTATACAGTACGTTTCTATGCATGGCGCGCATAGATAGGCGGCGTAATCTTCATTACCCGTCACCAACCAATTGCGGTAACACCAGGGAAACCCGAAACGTAACTAAACAAGGAGGTCAATAATACGTTAACTTGACAGACATCTACATCTCTACCCGCATCCGGCCTACACTCGATCTTCTCGTCCTATTGTCACCTCTTGTTCCCTTCTCTTATGGCGTACCAGGCACTTGGTATGAATCTGCTCGGTGTGTTTGCCTCGTTAGCCACATTCAGGCTCCATTCCCAGGCTATTATGGGTTTTGAGTATGCTACCCCCCCCCCCTCCCCCCCCCCTCACCCCCATCTCAATCACCTCCCCTCTCTGCTCGTCCTAGCCTCCTGGCGACCACGCAATCGAATTTCGAATCGAGACACTTTCCTCAACAACGAAGAGGGCACTCCTTGAATACTTTCTCTTCCTGGCAAAGGACCCTTCATCCCTTTCCCCCGCTGTACACTCACGCGCCGCCAGCTGATCAATGGAGTTTTTTTTAAACCTCCGGCGGATGGGGCAAAAAAGGGAAGCTCAAGCTCACCACACCTGCACGTGTTTTCGTACATGCTGTTGGTCGATTTAAACTCAATTGTGTTTGCAATCCAGCTGGTTTTCTGGCGTATCCTTCAGTTCCCGTGGTAACGACAGCGCGAGCTGTCCCTACCGGCGTCCACTATACCGTCAATGAAGATTCACTCTGAGAATGTTTGTGAGCGATCGACGTTGAATCTCATGCTGCACATTTTCGGATGGCAAAAAAAATATGAGAAAACCGAAGTGGCTATTTTTCTATCTCGTCCACCCCCCGCCCCCGCCCCCCCGCCCCCATTACCAATGCTCCGTCCCGGCATTGTAAGGCTGCGAATGTCTATGGTCGTACGACTACGGCCATGCATGAAATGAGGAACACCCCCCCCCCTCCGACTACCTTTGCCACCAGCTGATCCACAACGTTGCTATCCCTTCTACCGCCCCGAGACGCCCAAAATTTCCCACCGCGCTGGTGGAAAGGCTTGAGCCTCGCTCGTGGAAGGGAACTTGGTCCGGATGAGCGTAGTGTTGGTGATTGCGCGTCCCGGAGGTAGAAGCAGGGTTCCCATCGTGGTTGTCGCGTTATTTTTCATTTGTCGTCCATCCGACAACAATGTATAGCCCACAGTTGTTTTGCGAACACTACCAGGTTGTACGGCAGAGATTGTACCTTTTATTCTTGAAGATGCCTTCTAAAAAAGAAGGTACCTTCTACCTGGTAGACCAGAAGGTACCTCCGAAGATACGTTCGTGGTGGTGAGAAGGGCCAGCACGGCAATATCAGAATCATCATCATCTTCGTCATCATCACCAAAAACATACATCATCGTCGTCGTCAACAACATCGTCATCATCATCACCATCACCACCAACATCACCACCATTATCATGGTCAGCTTCATTATCATCATAAATCAATTATCATCATCATAATCATCATTTCCATCATCATCATCATCGCCATAAACGCCATCATCACTATCATCGTCATCATCGTCAATATCTTCATCGTTATCATCGTCATTATCGCCATCATCATCATTTTCATCATTATCTTCACCGTCATCATTTCACCGTCATCATCATCATCGTCATCATATATCGTCATCATCGTCGTCATTTTCATCGTCATCATCGTCATCATCGTCACAATCATCATTTTCACCATCCTTAGTGTCACCATCATCACCGTCACCATCACAATCATCATCACCATCATCATCATCATCAACATCGTCGTCATCGTCATCGTCATCATCACCCAAGACCACGGCAGCATAGTACTAGTAGTACCGTAGTCACTTCTACGGCCTGGTAGCGCGAGTGGTTGCCCTACTTCTTCGCAATCTTAACCGTTTGAGTTTTTCGGTTTCACGGTATGCGCCGCCGACTTGGAATCATTGTCACGCTGCGCCAACAATATACATTTTAGTCCGTTCTTCAGCGAGATAGAACCACTCGCGCGACTGGCCTACACTCCGGAGTGAAAACGAACGTACCTTTCGCTGCTGCTATCTTGGTCCATGGTGGTATTCAGGTACGGGAGGTTCGAGGAGATATTTGCCCAGTTGTCGATGTCGGTATAATTCGGCGCGTTGTTTGGTCGGCTTCCTTCTTCGTGTCATTAAATACTTCCGAAAAAAGGGACAAAGACGAGACGAGTACTCGTTCTCTCTTGGATCAATTTTTGCGCGGCACATGGTCGAAAGGCACATTGAAAAGGAAATGGGCAAATGGTTGGCGGATACCACTGCTTCACGGTGCGATCATTCGACTTCATATTAGGTACTACTGCTGCTTCATGGAAGGATATTCGATTCACATCGGAACGGCATCTACGCTATATTGTCGGAGGGCGAAAATAATAAGAACAATAATTATAATAAGGTTAATGGCGGAGAAGGGAGTGGTCAAGGGATGCTTAATACCGCAAATCGTTCCGGCGACCACCTTTTCACGGGGTGTGTCCCCGGCTCAACCTCCAACTTAGGGATCTCTAGGAAGCAAGAAGGAGAAAGGGTGTACTCCTTTCATGCATAGCCGTAGTCTTGAGACCATAGCCGTAGTCTCGAGACCATTGATCCTAGAACCCCTGTAATGCCGGGACGGAGAACGTCCGGTTTTCACCGACCAGACAGACGTCGCGTGCGCAATTCGCGAACCGCCGTGAGGTGTACGGTGTAGGAGACAGGGGGGCGCATACCCGTGGCGTGGAAATCAAGTCTGGACGCGGCTCTTAGGAATTAAGAGTAGAAGGTAGATGAGCATGTAACGAGACGGAAGGGTGGAGCACGGGAGCAAGTGGGTTACATCGACGCTCACCCGGGAGTAGGTACGGAAGAGAGTTGGAGTTCGTGCATAGGTTTCCTCCTTTCTTTGTGGGTTTCCCCCTTTCTTTTTTCTTCTTCCATCTGGGAGTGTTTGTGAGTGATCGACGTTGAATTCATCATTCATGCAGCATATTTGTCGGTGGGCAAACACATTACTTCGAGATAAAATAGTTGTAACATTCGGTGTGCTGTTTTTTCAGCTTCCTTGTGAATTTTACCCCTACTCCGAGTAAACGTTTGTGCACAAGCACTCGTTCTATATCGGAGTGACTAATTATGGACTACTTATGCGCTGGGCACTGTCGGATTGAAAAAGTAATGATTACGAGGGTATGTGATTGCCATGGTGATGCCGTTCCCTAAAATCCCTCGTCTGAGTAAATGTATGGTGCGTATCAGATGGCGTGAATGTAGTGCACATAATTCCGTTGATAGCAAACAGTTTTTGTTGCGAACGGTGAAAGAGTGATGCGTGTCGAGGCCTTGTCTCTGTGACAAGCGATCTAGAGGTGGCACCGAGTGTCTGCGAGGAACACTTGTGCCGACGGAAATTATTGTTTGGAAGGCGCTTAAGTGGCCAAACGAGAGTAATGAAAGAGAGTAATGAAAGAAAGAAGAGAAAAGGAATGAGAAAAGATGAAAGGAAGTGCTCGAGGTGGGAGTGGCCGTCACCTGATCATGTTGGTTTGACACTATTAATGAAGCGTCGATCAGGATTAATACAGGGGAAATATCGCGGTACTAGACATCCCATTTCGCATAGAACTCTCCAATCTACCTCGCGGTCGTATGTTGCAACAGCATCCATCAACTGATCATCTCGGGACAATACCCACGCTACGGGCAGATGCACTGTAAGGGCTGTTATACGGACCGAGAGTCTATCCTACAGCAATACTGTTTGGTACTTAAAGTGGCAAGCTAACGTAGATGCCCTGGGGTATCACCACTGACCCGATACAGGGAAGTTGGTAGTGAACAGTTTACCTGATGACGAGGAGTTACAACTTGTAATCTCGTCGCATACTGCATTTGTCCGATATGCAAACCAAGGCCAATTCTTGTATAGTCGGATCCGTCAGTCGACACAAGCCCTTTTCAACTGGAGGACAAATCGAGCTTCTTACGCAGCCGCACATTAGATTTTTCGACTCAAACGTTTTCGACTAAGTGATCCGACTCGCATTTCCAGTCGAAAAAAGTCGTCGATTCAATTGGATGAGTCAGTCGAATTGCTCAGTCAAAAACGTTTATGAACCCATCGCAGCGCTTATCCCACCACGAAAAAACACACGCCCACAAACGCATACCAGGTACTGCACAGCAGTATTCTACAACAACGCCGACGCTGGTTTGGCTGCTATCCCTGCTGCTGCTTTTCGCCGCAAGTCAGCGTGGCACATTCCTAATCGCACCCGCCAACATTGTGCAACATGCGATGGCAGATGGCAGCAGCCGCGGTATCGATGATCAGCTACGCTTGCTGTAGCTTTCGCGGCGCTCGGCTGAGTGTGACGCCACGAACAACCTATCTTTGACGGCTTCGGGTCAAGTCCAACGCCACCAACCCGCTTGGACGAGGGCTCGTCGCGCATGAAGCACGCGTTGCTCGCGGAGAACGCACGAAGCACGAAGCTTCCAACCGACTTTCGACTGCCATATAGCAGTACTCCCCAACACCAACCGCCTCCAGAAAAAGCGCAAAGCTACAACATCGTCTCGACTAACGATAAAAAAAGAGCCGCAGAAGAATCCGATCGAAAAAAGATCTAGTCGACGAAGGCCCTTTTTGACTCGCGGATCCGGCTGTATCAAAAAAATGGCCTAATATGCTCAGTGTACTCATGCGTGGTGGCTGCACATCAACTAGGTACGTATGGACTCAAAGCCCGTATTCCGACACGCCCCCTTGATGATATGTCAGTAGCTAGATGAATCTGATACTCAGAGAATCAAAGTACGAACGCAACAACATATTCAGTCCTGTTTATTTAAAGTGACAACATAGGTGTAGCCATGTCACTCAGATAATCTAAATAAAATGAAACAGCGTGCTTAGGTTTGTATATAAACAGCGGCAACATGGATGTTTTTCATGAAAAAAACGCTCGGGATATAAATACCAGCGAGGAATACTCTGGAAAGAATCGCACACCCATCTGCTGTGTGCTCAACACGCCCCCTGAATTGACTCCTAGAGCTTTATTAAGCCGGAAACAATAAAAGACTGTGGACGATTGTCCCGTACAGCAAATGGCCTACTATTCAGCCTTACGTACTCAAAGCAAGACTACGAACACAGCTAGAACGGCAATAGCAGTAGAATGCAAACAAAATAATAGCATGTAAAGTCACCTTTCTGTGTTGAGCTGCATAAAACAAAAACATCTCCTTAGCTACTACCTTGGCGTTACGTCGACCACTAAAGATTATGACACTGTTTTTTTATTTTACAGCCGTAGTGGGAGAGGGTGAGTGTCTTCTACGTGACCCCGGATATGACTTACGCACTAGGAGGGAGCTCGAGAGAAGGTGGAAAGATGATTGCGGATGGGATGGGGGGGGGGAAAACTCACTCTGTCCGTAAGTTGCATGAAAAGTTTGGATATTAGTAGGAATACTCAATCGATTCTCTGCCCTTCACAGACATAGTGATAGTGCTACTGCAAGACGCACTGCCAGTACGTTAGCCTAGCGCTGTACAAGCCAATGCATGTAATGGGAAGGCAGCAGGTGAATTAGAGCGATACTAAACCTGAAGTAGGTACAGAAGGGAGAGATGTGGTTTGCGCAAATAGGTTTCCTTTTTTATGGATTTCCCTTGCTTTTTTCCACGTTCTGGGGATACTTGTGAGTTATTGACGTTGAAGCGACATGCTGACACCGTCGGATGGCAAACACAACATTAACCATGGACATGGCGGCATGGTTACCGTAATGGCTGCGAGTTGGTTGGACTTGACTTGTGCTTTTTAAGTGGGTGGCTAAGTAAGCGAACCAACTGGGTTAGAATTTCTCGAATTAAAATAAACGCACTGCAAGCCAGGAGCAAACTCATCAGTCATGGTACAAAAACGCAGAACCCTACCAATTACCGCAAGGACTTCAACACTTAGTCGGTGACGTACTATTAGTATAGTCAGACAAGATTCACAGCTCTATGTAGTTGGCGCATGGCACACTACGACCGGGGGTAGCACCTAAATTTTCTGATACTTTTTTCTCACTTTGAGAAGGTCTCTACCCTACCCAAACACTGACTGACTTTGAGAAAAACGGAAAGTGCAACCATTCCCAATGAACAACCACGTGAACTAAAGCACGAAAAACAAAAGCGTTACGAGCAAAACACCAAGCGTGCACTCCAGCGATAATGGATTGCTGCTCGGTTGGGACCAAGGCTGCGATAGGGGTGAAGCAGATTCTAAGAAATTTCTGGGTTCCTAACACGAGGATCTCAATATCAACCAACACCATCACCCGAAACATGACTGCGAAGGCATTCGTTCGCGCAACCCGCCCAAAGTTTCCATGCGCTGGTCCTGAAGCATACATTATCGTCAAATTATCATACTAACCGATAGTTTTACACTTGAGAAGCTCGACCGCTCACAAACATTTAGTCTAACAACTGGAACTTCTACCGTTGGATGACTCCTCCGTTCAACCAAGGCTGCGGAATACGGGAGTTTCATCTAGGGCCTCTTTTTTCGGCGGCTCGGCGCCACTTGCGCCACAAAGGTGGCCACCGCTTTTCTTGTCGGCCCCAAAAAGTCGTGGCACATTCGGGTTGTTTTTGAGATTGGCACGGCCTGGCTTGACTTGCCGACTTAATAAGCCGCGTGGGTGAAGCGAGCCAAATTATTTAGCAGGACGTTTTTGGTGACGCGGCACCCACAAAAACATCTTTGACCGGTTTTCGAGCGAGGTAAGAGAGGCGTCACTCGCACGGCAGTAAAAATCGGGGTACCCCCCCTTTTGTAGGACGGTTCTTGGTGGTCTTGGGATAACTAGTTTTGTCCTAAACGTGCTACCCCTACGAAGTACGCGTTAGTTATGGTTCTCCCTCGCGCTTGATTTTTAGCTCCGCGCGGGGTCCCAGATTCCGGCAGCAGACAGGCTGTGATATCAGACGTATTGTGAATGGGTTCTTCTCCTCATCCCCCCTGCAACAATCGCGTGCGCGCAGAAGACCTATTGTCATGCATGGCCGTAGTCTTGAGACCATGGACCCCCGTATCTATGCAATGCTGGGACGCAAGATGTAGGGTATTCACCGACTAGGCAGGTAGCACTTGCACCAAGGTATATGTTCTCCCCCTATATGGATACACTTTCCCCCCTCCCCTGCGCAGATCATGGGGGGAGGGGTGGAGGGTGAGTGGCTGTGGGACAGAGCGTGGAGTCGCTCAAGCTCAAATTAATTTCAGGTGTTAAAGTCAATTTATATATTTTTCGGAAGGTAGCGCTCCAAATGCAGGAGTAGGAGATTGAAGTCATCATGTCTGCCTTGTTATACAGACGGCGACGACTGTTTAAGCATCTAGCCGTACCCGCGTGTTTGGGGACAAAGTTCTCAAATTATTATTGGATCATTTCCTAAAAAATGCAGCGGTTTACGGGTTGAGTTTAGACAACCTTCTTTTCATTTCCCCAGCACAACCTAGCCCAGGGTATAGATTTTCTCATAACACTTGCCCCCCCCCCCCGTCCTGAATCAGCGAGGCTAAGAATTTTGGAGAGGGAGGACAGAGTCAAGACTACTACTACTGTTCGTTGTTCTGGGCTGTGTCTGAATAGCGTGTTTGCGTTCATTTAGTGCCGATCACGCATAAAACGAAGAGACCGGTGTTGTTAGAGTGTGTCGTACAACTGCTTGCAATTTCAATTCGACCTATAAAAGCATCACCACCTTCGAAGCCTAGCGATCTGCGTTGCTTCGTGTGACCTGATGACGCGGGAATCACGCGGGAATCATCAGATATTTTTGTCAATGTTTTCCTTCTGAAGTCCCAAAGGAGTCACTACTGCATTTTAATCCGCTACGCTATCCGTGAGTTACTCGGAGTGATAAAAAGGTTATCCATTTACTCAGGCCAGGAAATTGCTTCGAAGAACTGTGCTTCATAACCCTAAAACTGTCTTAAAATGTTTTATCGTGGCTCCTACGTACCGCGCATCGTCTAGACAGGTATGCACCCGGGGCGATACAGGTTAATCATTCACTACCCAGGCCGAGAAATCCCTTCACCTAGAGCTGCTTGAACTTCCGTAGAACCGTCTTTGAGTATTGCCACGGCACCTACATAATACCACGTATTGTCTGGACAGCTGCCCGGTTTAGCCTATAGGAGCCGTTTATCTTTCTCACAATTCTGCATCATTACTACCGTGAAATCATCTTTGAATTGCCATGGTACCTACCACGTATCTAAAAGGGCGGCTATACCCGGGCGGTACAGGGCGACCACCCACCAAGGTCAGGCAAACTCTTCTCATAATTGTGTTGCATTACCGCAGAATCCTCTCACAATATTAGCGAGGCGTCTACATACCACTTGTCGTCTGGTCAGCTACCCGGGGTGGCAATGACTTATCATCTACTCAGGCCAAGAACATGCGAATCGTTCTACGGTAGCTCCCCCCAACTTTTCTTTAACAAAATGGTCGGTTTTGAAACCAGCGCACGGCCGTATCTCCTGCAATACGGTGCCCCTTGCCACCCCGACGTCATCAGTCGATAGCCCTTCGCAAACAAGAAAACATGCGAAGATGTCCTTTTCATAGCACACTTCTTCGTATCGAGCAGCAATGGAACGTTTGTAGAAGAAAATCGCGGGTTTTTTGGGCGGGGGCTATCGTGGAATCAGTCATACTTATCATGAAATTGCCAGCATTACCGTATGCAAAACGGGTCGCCTAAGAATCACACCGCGGCACCACCTACCACACGCCGCCTAGCGAGATACCGGGGGTAAGGCAGGTTAACCGTTAATCCTTCTCATAATTACGCTGCATTACCGTTAGTCTTAAAATGTCATCGTGGGACCTACCACGTATCGTCTAGCCCCCCACCCGAGGACGATACAGGCTGACCATTTACCAACCACAAGCCGAGAAAACCCTTCTCATAATGATCTTCGCTACCGAAGGTTCGTCTGAGAATACTTCACCGTTGGACCTACATACCGCGCATTGTCTGGACAGCTACGCGGGGTGGCACAAGTTCGATGAAATTTGACGTGCACACGAAGCTGAAAAGTTGAAGTGCTGAGCCCTATGCGCGATAAAAATGAAGGCGAGCACCGACCGGGAGGGAGAAGGGGAGACACCTGACCACGGCATGACCTTGTCCAGAAGGTCGCTGAGGGTAAAACCTCCTACAGGTTGAGGTGGAGAGTAAAAGCGATGGTTTAAAAAAATCGTACATCCACCCAGGCTAGGGAAACCCTTCTCATATAGCTGCTCCCATTACCGTATAACCGTCGTATAGTGTAGCGATGGGGTATACATGCAGTTCACGTATCGCCTCGACGGGTCAATTTTCGACGCTCGGCCCCAAATTTAGTCCCGGGTCAACTTTTTCACCATTTCCACACATGTTCCTGACTAAAGAACAGTGAAATTCTTAAGTTTTCGTTTCTTTCTGCATCTGTTTATTATGGGTTATCGATGTCAATACTTATTCTGCATATTGTCCGGTGAAAAAAAAAAGAATGCATTTCTTACAGCACCATTACTACTTAATCCTTTTAACACCGCAGTCCCGACATGGGTTCAAAACACTTGGATTCAGAGTGTGAACAGTTTAGGAGTTGGAAATGGGTTAAATTTAAAAATGCAGCAATCGAGCGCTTGGTCACAAGATGCCAAACAAAGCTTATCCTATGGCGGAGTGAGCCTGCGGGTACATGGAAGGTAGGGAAAAACGGAGGATGTGAGCGAGCCAACGTGGTTTCGAGGTCGACCACTCCAACAAAAAAACTTTTGGCGGTGTCGTGGAAAAACTGTGTTTTGGTCAAAGTCGATGCAGCGGTTTTGACTTGCACACGCAATTGTCGGAGATAAGTACTAGGAATCGGCTTGAGACTTGTTTCCTCATTATAAAAGGATTTTGACCCCACCCTGTTTTCGGATACAAACCAATTGGAGTGAGAGGTAGATAAAATGTTTTCTTTCAGCGCGGTACGAACTAAAACGGTCAATTACGATTCGTACTGGATCGGACAAACCCTCACAAAAATTAAACTCTGCCAGGCAGATGGGGGGGGATTGGAATTATTACGATTGACCCGTTGATTCCCGAGACACACGGTGCATACAAACAAACGCAGCTCGCATGCATAGACGAGATTTCGCTGATATTTCTTGATCTCACAGCCGATGATCTCACTGCTGCCGACGTAAGTGTCTATTGTCTATGTTTACAAAAAAGAACGAACGAACAAGAGATCCGCTTCCTCACTAACTTATTGGACTTACCGGCAAAACCCACATTGCACATGATACTCGGCACATCCATGGCACTGTACTGCAAGCACGTGACAGCTACACAGGCTACATGTATCAGTCGAAAACAAAAATATTATTGATACTATTCGTACTGCATGCTACCGACTGCGGCATGCCGCGTTCAGCACATTTATGATGATAGTGCTGCGTGCCTGGAGTGCTATGTCTGTGTCCAACGTCACAAACATATTTGCCGGGGCGAGGGCAATGTACAGCCATACTTCCAGTCACGCTACGACCGAGTAACTTTTTTATTGTAGGTGCTGCCTGAATGCTGCAGCGTGGTGCAAGAACGATATTTTGAGAGTGATACCTTGGTAACTGATAACAGCTGGTTATTGGTATGTATCTCTAATATATGCAAGTACATTTCGTGTGTGAGTTTTGTCTGTCTAGCGTGCTGCCCGGATGACTCAGCCACTCATTGGTATGACATTCAGCTTTAGTTATTCACGTACGTATATATATATATATATTTTGTTGTGTTCATTTGAGGTGCTGCTCGAACGGCTTCCGGGACACGCACAGTAAAAAACGGTAAAACGTGGCGCAACAGTGTGCTAGCGAGAAGGTCTCCCCGTTGAGCTACGGAATACTGCTGGCGTCCACACTGAACCGTTGGCTTGACGGTATGGCTTATGCGAGTAGGATTGCTAGCCCAATGGCGGGGGGTGAACGAGCTAGCCAGAAAAAAATAATGCTGGAGGTCCACATCTTGCTTTGCGCGCTCCATAAAGTTAAAACAAGGGTCGCAGCAAAGAGCGTTTCCCAAGGCATCTCACACATGTCTGTGATTATTCTACCACCCCGACCACGCAGCGAGTGACCTTTCCCACCTCTTCTCGACGTCTTGACGAGTGCTGAAATGGGCCAGAGACCGTTCTCTCGGGTGACCTGAGATAAAAAACAATATTCCTGAAGGTTTTTCTTGGTACGTAAACGCTTATTTTTATAAAAATATTTTCAAGGACGTCAGCCGTGCGTTCGACGAATTTCGTGTGGTCGATACTCATCTTTGCAAGCTACGTTGTTGGTACTTGTAGTATACTATGTGCGTGAGTTTTTTCTTTATTGTTCGGCCCATTATCGCGCTACGCTTTTGGCGCCAATCCGCCCACCCACCCTCAAAATGCTTCGGCATGTCGTCACAGAGTTGTGGGCACTACTCGTAAAATAATACTATTAACGGTATATAGGTACATATTCGGGTAAAGTGTATAGCGTTGGCATATCGTTAGCCGGTGGCAGGAATGGTGCCCATTTCTTGACGCTATCGTAAGCCGCACAGCCACATGTTCGAACGATACGGTACGTAGAGGCGCAGCGCCGGTGGGAAAACCGCGCCGGGCAGGTCCCGAGGCAGGTCCAAAACACATAAGTTATTTGGTTACAAGGGGGTGTACCCATACATATCATCCATGCGCGCGGGGGGGGGGGGGGGGGGCGTGTTCTGACATAAATGATGTTGGTACGCCCTTGGCGGGTGCTAGGGGCCAAGGTTACGGTGGGGGCGGTCGCTTTGGGGACCTTTTTCGGCAGTGGCTTGGGGTCAGCCCCCCTCTGTTCTTTCGCGGCCTTGGTTCTTCGTGCTGTAATTATTTTGACGATCTGAATCTGCAATGGGATGGTAAGCTCTGCGCCTGGCGCAAAAAAGAAAAAGCCTTCAAGTCAGTGAGGTAGAGAGTCAGTCGTGCGAGTGGCTCAAACACGGCGGTGGTGAATCTTGGGGTAGTATCCCCCCCAGCCGCAGCCTTGGCTTAGGCTGCTACCCGCGACGCCCACGACGTATGTTATAGAAAATATTTCAAGGACGTCAGCCGTGAGTTCGACGAATTTCAGGTCAATACTCATCTTTGCAAGCTGCGTTGTTGGTACTTGCAATATGCTATAGTGTCTATGGGTGAGTTTTCATTGGGAGGGGTCCTATTTTTTGTCCACTATGATGGTAAGTGTTGGTATTTATACTTTCTTCGCACTGCCATAAAAGAGCCCGTGACAGATAAGATAGATCGCTTCGAGCTGTAGAGAAGCGCGGGGGTAGCGGTGGAAGGCGCGCCGGGCACGCCCTCGGGCAGATGTAAAAACGGTAGCGTATTGGCTCCAAGAGAGGGGGATAGACGTTCGGGTACAATAGTTTGGCATGCCTTTGGCGGGTGCTAGGTTGCTGTTCGTAGTGCCTACCTGGTATTTCGTGAAAGGGTCATGCCTGGTATCGCGCACTAGTACGTGGACGGATTGCTTCGCACGGTGCAGTACGTACGTAGAGGCGCAGGCGCGACAGCAGTGAGAAACCGCGCCGGGCATGTCCTGAGGCAGGTCCAAAAACAGAAGCATATTGGCACCATGAAGGGGACGGGGGGGCAAGAGGGGAGGTTAGATGTTCGGGTAGAGTGTTGGTATACACCCTTAGCAGTACTCGTAGTGTCTACGTATTTCTTAGCACTGCGATATTACAAGCATAAATAGAGTAGATTTGTTCGAACGGTACGGCACGTAGAGGCACCGGGCGTGTCCTGAGGCAAGCAAGTCCAAAAATAGAACTTTTTACGATTGGAAGAGGGGGGACGGGGGGGCGAGCGGAGGGGGGTATGCATTCGGGTCGTGCAGTAGTAGTAGTTACTGTTGTAGTAGTTGTTGTTGTAGCAGTAATATAGAAGTAAAGTAGTAGTAGCAGCAGTACTACTGTAGTAGCAGTAGTAACAGTAGCAGCAGTACTGTTATAGTAGCAGCAGCAACAGTAGTACCGTAGTAGTTGTGGTAGTAGTAGTAGTAGTAGTAGTAGTAGTAGTAGTAGAAGTAGTAGTAGAGTAGTAGTACTAGTAGTAGCAGCAGCAGCAGTAGTAGTAGTAGTAGTAGTAGAAGTAGTAGTAGAGTAGTAGAACTAGTAGTAGCAGCAGCAGTAGTAGTTGTTATAGTAGTAGTCGTAGTAGTAGTAGTGGTAGTAGAAGTAGTAGTAGTAGTAGTAGTAGTAGTAGTAGTAGTAGTAGTAGTAGTAGTAGTAGTAGTAGCAGTAGTAGTAGTGGTAGTCTAGTACTGTAGTAGCAGTAGAGGAGTGATGGCGAATGTAGGAGGTCCGATAATTTGAGGAACTGAGGGCTTCTCGCGCGGGAGGGAGGGGAGGGCTTCAGGGTGGCCTGATGTGAAGGTGTTGCCTGCACACGACACACGACGCCAAAGCTATATACGCCCCCCCCCATAAAAGCCTGGTACAAGCTGGGGCGGCAGCAGGTAAGCCGAGCGGTGGCATACCATCAGTACTGAGTATACGGTAATGGAAACACTACTAATCGTAGTGCGTTTTTTTGAACAATACGCCAGCTGCTAGCTCTGCAGCAATACTTTTACCCCTTCAAATAGAGGCGGAGCCGCTATTGAATGTGGCATCAGGTACGAGGTACCAGGTATGTATTGTACTCGTCGTAGTATTACCGTGCGTTTATAATAAATACGTACAACCCCCCCCCCGGCCGATGAGCCCGTGTGTATATTTATCTCTGTGCGTTTACCACATTACGCGTTTTTCGTACCTGGTACTCGTACACGGCGATGCTAAACATATTTTTGTCTTTGGTGTCAAAGTGTCAAGACGTAATGTGTCAATGCGGCGCACCGCACCGCACGTGTGATAATTGTTTGGTGTACACGAAACCACAAACCACGGGCGCACAGACGGACCAGCAGACCAGGCATGTACCACACACCAACTTCTACAGATGCCAATACGTCGTATTACCAACTAGAAACTACCAAATCCAACTAAGGTTTGTAAGATTGTCACACACAAAGCACCACGAATTACTCGTGGTTACTAGGGGTATAGTTATGCGCTAACGTGAAACATCTGCCAACCGCCGTACCGTAAGTATCGGTAGAATCGAAGCGGAACTTAAATGAAGATAGTGGCAGTTTCATGTTTCTCCTCAAAAAATTCAAACGACCACGACCATATTACGCCGCACCACCACCCCCTCAAACACAGCAGCAACACAGGCAACACCCCACGACTGCTGCTGCTGCTGCTCTTCCACTACACCAGCTACCACCGCGCTACCCCTCTAGCCATGTCTGCTGTTGCTACGGTGCAAAAACCCGGAGCTGTCCATATACCCAGGCTAGTCTTGCCCTGTTCCCAAGAAGCAGGCGGGGATGATGTCGGAAACCCTCAGTTTCGGAGGCAGATAAACGTCGCCCTCGGCAGGGCGCACAGCCAGCGCACTCCAAGACGAGACGTGAGCTTCCACGTGAAGCAGGGGGTTAGGCAGGAGAAGCAGCGCCCCCTGCTGTTGGGGTCGTCGTCAGCTAGGACCAACCCATCTTCTGGCGAGGTTGATGGGGTGTTCTCAAGTGTCAGGTGTGTTGAAGCTCGTACATTATTTTGTTGGGAGACGGGGCCAATTTTTGGCCGACACATGATGTTTGCTAAGCTCTTCGCATGCATCACATGAATATCATGTGTGTGCTGTTGCTTCTGTGTGTTTGCTCGTTGATGCCTGGTGTGTGCTGCGTTTGCTGGTATGGTACACGTCGGTATCAAGCACCCACGTTCCTGAGCGTACGTGCTGCATGGTTGTTTGCTGTTTGCTATGGTTTGAGCGTGTCTGCTGTTTGTTGTTGCCCTGTATCACACGAAGCTCTCATCATGTTCCTGAGGCTGTCAGAGGTACCAGGTATGCGCGTGCATAAGCCGTCGCCGTAATATGCAGCGAAAAGCTTGAAGGGGGCATCATGTCGAGCCCTGTGGTTGGACGTATTTCCAGAACACCTACGAGTACGACCCTACACGTTGATAAGCGATCGAGTGATGAGCGATCGCGTACAGGGAGCGCGGTGCACCAAACGTCGGTGCCGCACAGAGTAGCACGTGAGCCGTGCACGAACTCTTTCCCTCGTTTTTGAAGAGCGGGGAAAAGTTGTCCTTTCATTGTGACCGCCAGAGTTGCTGCTTACTTGTCGCCACCTTCACAGACAGGGGCACGCGAGTCGTACAAGCAGAGTTGCACGAGAGGACGGCACGATTGCTTGCTCCTGATGATGATCGATACCAGCCTGACGGCCTGGGCCATACGAATTGTTGGTTTCTCCACAATGGGGGGGGTCACATACGATGAAATTATTAGTTGTAGTTTTAGCTTTTGTCCCTCCTTACGGGTAAGACTTCGTATAGAATCAATAGCGCGCAGAATGAGTAAGGACCGAAACCGCCCTCGGTAAACGTTTCCTGTTGACCCTGGCAGCATCCAGGGGATTCAATGACCTATATATTTTCAAATAGGAATAAGCCTGTAAAAGCGCAAGGTCGGAGTATCACGCAGCATGCAAACATGAGTATCAGCCATTAATAAATTGACCGAACTCACAGCTGACGCATTTGGAACAGTTCTAGAAATGATGGCTTTCGACAGATCTCGTCGAGAACTTTCCCTCGACGCATCACTCGGCGTTTGCGCTCTTCTCTCCGCTATCGAGGACAATTTGGCATCAAAAATCGTCCGGGGAGTGTGTGTTCTCTGGATTTTCCCCCCTCCGACAATCTAGACTACCTGGTACCTGGTGCTAGATTCCCGTCCGACTTTTTTGTTTCGTGTATTAATAGTAAACCTTTCGGAGGGAGGAGCAGGCGGCATTTTGTTTTGTTTTGTCGAACACCACCCCGACTATGCTCCCTCCCCACGCAGGTCCCACTGGGCAACAACAACACAATCGATGGCGCCTCCCTTCTCACCTTCCCCTAACATTTGCCCACGCGGCACTTGGTACGAAGAGGCCGACAAGATATTCCGATTTTTCGGGTACATCGTCGACGGGGTAGAGCCCACAATTCGCCAGGCAAGTTGTTAGTTTCTTTTCATGTTTTTATTTAAAACAAAGAAATGTACTTCACCTGTGACGTCGCGAATTTTGTCGAAACGCGTACCTGTATTTGATGTTTGCAAACTGCGTGTGATACGTCGATCGCGCGTGCTACTGGGTGTGTTTGTCATAACAGGATATAGGTTGGCGACTCCCCTTACCACGTGTTAATGCAAGAATCAAACTACTACCAGGTACAAACCTTCAGCAGCAATACTCGTAGCGATAACTCGTAACCCCATACGATACCTCACAGAGATTTGCCGTGATTTTACTTAATGGCATCTGACGATGTTCAGCGTTAGTGTCAATCACAAAGGCAAAGAACCAGGATATTAAGACCACTACAAGATAAAAACGCAAGTGTAGGACAACCAAAGCTATGATGCAAGTACGTAATCTACGACATGTGTCCAGAGTTGGCTGGAACACCTTGACCGGTTTGATCGTCGACTGCTATTTGCATAGCTCTACGCCCAACGAATGTACATAACCTGGCGCGGGCTGCTGTACGGCCTTTCCCGTCCTCTGGGTAGAGGGGCGATCTTGAAATATATTTTTTCACGTGGGCCGACGATCCCTCCAGGGGGGAAAGTGGGGAGTTGCTGGCGGAAAGTGATGGAAGAGATACGGCTATCCGCAAGGATGTTCGATTTATGTTGGGATGAAATATGTACGATACAGCGTCCGAGGGCAACATAGCAAAGAGTAAAGAATGGCACTGACCGTGCTGAAACGCCGAACGACGGGCGCTCGCTCGTCAAGTACCGGTGGTTGTCGGACGTAAACCGCGCTGCCCAAGATCACAATGAATGTGTAGAGCATACTCTGAATAAATCCATGTAGGGTGCATTCGCATTGCAGACGCCCCCATCCCCCAGCTGCTGGGGACAGCAGGAACAGCTCCACGGGGTGTCTCCTCGTATATGCGATTGAACTTAGGCGATCCACTGAACAAACTGCGGAATCCCTGGCCTTTGTGTCCCACAAAAGACGCGGGTGTTCCAATTTAAGTGGCTATCCTCTTGGTGCGTCTGCACGCCACTGCTGCACAATTCTTTAAATCAGGCTCCGTCAAGAATTCGCCTGGTGATCATTCGCTTTTATCCCCAAGACTCGACGCTGGAAATGTCTGAGTCTAAGGAAACCGCAACTCCAGGCATCGGCAGGACGCTCGCTCTTTGTCGACCGTCGAGGGTGAACCTGGACAACATCAGAGTTGGCGCCGACGTGCTGGTGAGATAGTGGTGACACACGGGTGGACGGGGACCACTCCGTTTCGTACATAGTACAACGTGGGAAAAAATCGGACCTTCTGAGCTATGACGCAAAACCCATAGAACGCCGGGAAACTCCAAACGGCAGCCTTCGGAAGCACCGTTTCAAACGCCAAAAAGATCACGCCAACCTCACAGAACGTGGGAAAAGCCACACGTTTTGTGATAGTTCATGTTCCACAAGGTGCTCAGAAGAGCAGCCTTTTGCTCACCTTCTACTATGTCAACGAAACGGGGGGGGTCCCGTCCACCTGTGCGGAGATGTTGTCTCTAGCAACCTAAATCGGCGGTCATTGTTATGGAGTGGTGTGCGTTTCTAGCTATATTGATATGAAGATAAGTTCCCAGAACATCCTTGTGGACCCGATTTAGTGCTTGGCTGTTCCAGGATTGTGTTCGAAAGTAGTCGCCCGTAGACGTGACGGGACGATGTTACAAGGGTGGCGGGGGGTTGATAGCATATCCCGTCCCCACCGACGCACTTGGGTTTCTTAGCCCTATCAAGCCTTGAACCAAGAAAGAAGCGATGCACGAGAAGAAGCTGAAAAAACGCGAAGCGGTGCCTCGCAGTATCGATGCCTCCTGTCAACACTCTGACACCATTCAACCGACCGTGATACTGGCTGTTGCTAATGATTCACAGGTCACCGACGATCTATCCTCACCTGATGGCCTAGACTTTTTAGGGAAGATCTGTATGATCTGTATGGTCTAGTTCATGTTATCGGGTGGGAGCCGTACGATATGCATAATCTAGCGCATGTTTCCTTGGGTGGATCTAGCTGTACTCTACATACACAGATCCTGCATAACATCACATAACGGCAGACGCAGGATTTACTGTAGATGATCTATATGATCTATATGATCTGTATGATCTAGATCGTGATCTGTCAGAGGCGTGCACTATTTCGAACAAAGGCCAGTTCCCTCCTTGCGAGATGACTGAAGACGCGTGCTACCGTACGATAGAGGTAGCACTGTTTGGCTAGTTAAAAATAATGTTTTCTGAGTGACGGGGCAAAATAATCGGAATAGGTCATTCTTGCGTTGAAAGATGCTTTGCCTTTGTGTAGTTAGGCCATGAGATTGGTCATCGGGGTGTGCACTTTGATTTTTCTCAAAATCAGTTTTTTGGGTGAGGTATACTATTAATACGTACAGAGCTCCTCAAATGGTTAACAGCCTCGGAACACACACATGATGAAACCTCTACCGTACTATTAGTACTATTGCTAGCATGTATCTCGCACCTGGTTTTATGCACAGATATGTAAATACATCTGTATTTGTGCTCAGTCGACCGAGATCCGTCTACTATACAATTCTCCAAATTATCGGCCAACCCACACAAGTTGTCGATGATGTGTGTATCAGGCGCACAATTATCCTGCTGCGCGAGTTCCTACCGAAAGCCGTGCAGTCTTTACCGGCGTCATCTGGCATTGGGTATCATCACGTTTGCCTGGCTGTTTCTGTTTCGATGCCTATGAACAGCTTGTTGTCTCTTCTGTGGTCGTCTAGCTGGCTGGTTCTTCGCTGTTTTCATGCTGTGCGAGTCACGGGAGACGTGCATACCCAACAGCGAGAACAACAGCAAGAACCAGCACATAATGCACGCATTCCGAGCAAAACATGGACTGTGCTCCTTCCTCCTCCCCCCCTCCCCTCTGCCCCTAATCCGTTGTAGTTGTTTGTAGACGTCTGTTTATGGAACGAAGTCTAGACGTCGAAGTGTCCCTATGTGCGTACTGAGTGCCGTTAACTGTGTTGTTTTGGGGCTCCATTATCCCTATTCTTCGAAGTAGTTCTGAACTCTGCGCTTCGAAGTGTACGTAAGTCTGCGCTTCGAAGTGTCCTTAACTCTGCACTTCGAAGTGTTCTTCACTGCGCTCCGAAGTGTACTTAGCTCTGCAGTTAGAAATGTACTTAATTCTGCACTCCGAAGCGTACTTCTCCCTTTACTTTGATCTGTCCTTAACTCTGTACTTCGAAGCATCCTTAACTCTATGCTATGAAGCTTCCTTTACTCTGGTCCTCGGAGTGTGCTTAACTCTACACTTTGAAGCAGCCTTAAGTCTGCCCTTCGCAATGTCTTTAACTCTATACTTTGATCTGTCCTTAACTCTGTACTTCGAAGCATCCTTGCCTCTGTTCTTTGAAGCGTCCTTAACTCTATTCCTTAAGGTGTGCGTAACTTTTTACTCTGAAGCGTCCTTTACTCTGCACTTCGCAGTGTGCTTAACTCTATACTTTGATCTGTCCTTGCACCGGACATCACCCCCTTCACATCCCAGTCGCTGCTGTCCTCTCTCCCCTTACCTCCGCGCGATGGACCTCCTGGTTGCCATGACCACCACCGCCATGCAGTCGCGTCATCGCGACAAAAAATTACTACTATACAGTCTCATGTAACAGACCCACTCCCCACTAGCTTTCGAAAGGGGTATCTTGTATATTTTTTCTATTATTCTCACTTTTGGGTGTCCAGCTTCTGGATTAGCCGCTGTCACAGGTGTCGACCCTTCTCCCCTCCGGTATATACGTGACTTCATTTGTATCGCGCATAGAGTTCATTCGGCATTCAAACCGCTCATCGATCATTTACCGAATTTTGCCAACCTGCGCTCTTGCTCTTTCGGCGACATGCAGATAAACGGTACGCAAGTCCACGTGTGCGATGCTAACGAGTTCGTCGTCTTCGACCCCGGTCGCTCCCAACCTCCCTCCCCTTTCCTCCTCACAATCAATCGCCTGTTAGCCGCGACCGCTCACCGTCATGGTGTTGCGCAAGCTAGGATACGTTTGTCGCTGCTATTGTAGGTTTTGTTGAATGTTTTGCCTAAGGCGTTCTTCCGCCCAAGAGTGGCTGGAGCCGTGTCCAGGTGACCGGGGACATGATTATGAGCAAATATTAGTTAGTTTGATAACGCTGCTGTGACAACGGACATGATTATGGTCGAATAATAGTTAATGTGATAACAACATTAACAACAACAACAACCAACAACAACAACAACAACAACCAACAACAACAACAGCAACAACAACAGCAGCAACAACAACAACAACAACAACAACAATATCAACAAATCATCGCGATTTTTGTCCAGCCAAGTGCTTAAACAACGCCTCTCCTCTATTCTACGACACGTGGGTTGTCCCACCAGGTACCTGCACCCTTCCGCTCGTCTCTTCTCTCCTTCTCCATCACAATCAATGTGCAGATCAACGGTACGCAAGTCCACGTGTACGACGCGGACGAGTTTACTCGGCGAACCATCCCGGGTCTACTCCCGCGGGAGCGGGCGCCGGTTCCGGACAATACATTTTCCATCACCCCTCGCCGCGGCCCCACCGTGCTGGCTCACGGCGCAGAGGAATCCCAGGTGACAGAAAAAAACTGTGTCCATATATGTGATACTGCAGTGGTGGGGGTGTATTCCCCCCTATGACCATGTGAGGCACGGTGTAGCACGATTTAGACAATGAAGCCAGGCTACGGCGGGGGGAGGTCACTTCTTGGGGCTTTTCTTGACGTGGCTCCGGGTCTTGACCCCGCTGTTCCTCTGCCGTCGTGAGCTTTTGGGCTGCTTTAAATACGCCGCATGGATCCGCGAATGGAACGGATAGCCACGAAGCGCAAAAAAAAAAAAACGACTAAGGTCTATCCGTGAGGTACAGGGTCACTGGTTCTAGTTTAGCTCAAATGTGGGTGTGAAAATAGGGGTATGTCATAACACCGTCGTAACACCGTCGTAACATCCCCCCTACTAATATCGTACCCTTGGTCAATGTGTCCCCTCGGACGAAATTTGTAGCTGACGTTTCTCGATAGCAGGGAGAGTGCAGGGTCCAAATCGAAGACGCATGCTACGCGAGGGGGCATGTAGCACATGTTTGATTAAAAAATACTTTTATGAATTCTGAATACGCACCACAGGCATGGATTTTGTGGGTTGAGCCGCGCCACAAAACACTTGTCCAGGCTGTTCTTGGGTGGAGGTACAGGGTCGTTCGCGCGGGTTGACTAAACTCGGCAACGAAAACGGTGTATATCATTATAGTACCACCGTAGCCTTGAATCGTGCTGAAGAGAGCGGCGACAGTTCTGTTATGAAAAAAAATGCGACCACTTGCCGTAGCCAACGAGGCACGGGTGCACGCAATGCTTCATGTCTGACTGCATGGAATCGAGGGCCGCGACAACCCTGGGCCTGAAATAACGCACGACCGCTTGCTGTAACTACCGAGGCAGCGGTGCACGCAGTTCTTCACATCTGACCACGTACATAGTTGGAGTGTCGGGTGCGAGCTTACCATATCGGCAAAAACAAATTCATAGGAAAAACATTGCGCGCTCTCTATCCCTCCGTGCGCAGTCTATAGCAAACGGGTTTGATGGCATACACGCTCTCACAAATGTACTTACAGTGTCTCCGGCTCCACTGCCTGCCGTGTAAAAATGAAAAAACAGGAACCTAACGCACGTGGAGGCCTCTGCAAGGCGGGGCCTAAAACGACGTCGGCCCCGTCAGGCGTCAAGAATTGCGCGAGCACTACAGGAACAGGGTTCATGGATAATTCGTTGAGCCAGGACCCCCCGGGCATCTTGCGCATGTACATCAGGTGACCATTTCACCTTGTAGTCGTACTCGATCTACGATGGTGGTTATCAACAACATATTAATAAAGAGCCATCCCACGGGGTAGGGGTGCGTCAGATTCTAATAATTTTCTGAGCTCCTCACATTAGGAGCTCAGCGTCTTACCCGCTTATACATGACTTTGAAGGCATTCGTTCGCACAACCCGACCAAGCTTCCGTGCCTTAGTACTAAAACCGAGTATGCTCATGCAATTACTTGACTTTATGACTGACAGCTACTGTAGTTCCTCGCTTGAGGAGCTCAATCGGACAGGTATATTATTAGTTAATCCAACAACTGCAACCCTTGCCTACCGTGGGACGAATCCAGGGGAGGCTGGGAAACACGCAACGGTAGAAGGTGCCCCGATTATTTTCTAAAGCTCCTTCGTCACGTAGTAAGGAACGCTTTACCTTCTGAGGCAAAGGCTGATTTTTGAGAGAACCGAAAATTGCAAACCCGTTCCAAAATGAACCGACGAGCAAACACGTGGCCTAGGCATACAAAAAAATAACATTGCGAAAACGAGAATAACATCATTCTCATGATTTTGGGTAAAATGAGGAGCTCCATCCATCTTTTCAGAAAAAATATACATGTTTTAACCTAGTGCTACACCGCTATATATATGTATTATGTCGTAGGACGCATCCTGGACTTCACGTTTAGTAGTAAGATACAGAGGTGGTAGCGCTTTTCGGTCAGACGTTTTTTCTGGCTGACGAGGAGATCCTCTCGGAAGGAAGTACGACCGAACATTCGTTGGAAGAACTAAGACAGTTTTTTTTCCTCTTTACCTGATGCCGTGGGGTTGCTCCTTGTCGTTTTTCTTTTTTTTCTCAAAAACAATTGTTGTGCAAGGTATACTTCGAAGTAGTATAGAGCGCCTCCAGTGACACACTTCCGAAAATTGGGGTGAGCACACCCCTAACGTGGGACACGTCGGGTGGCGGGGTACACAGCTCATCAACTAGCTGCGGACTTTAGTTCTTGTCTCGATAAACACCACACACTCCGGTCACCAAAAACGAGAGTCTGGATATCGCAGGCGCAGAACTGAAAGCTTTTACGGTATGGAACTAGCTGCAATATTCTGATAAAACTAGCCAACTAAATACCTAGCAGGTGACTTAAATTGTCTTTTCAATCCCAGGGGCGGGCACCGCGCTGAGGGCGCACTCAGTGCGGAGCTTATCCGGGGCGAGGACCACCTGTCTGGGGGGCAGGAGGCCCTATCCAACCCACTACTTGCATTGAATGATCGACGGTAGCGTAAAAAATAATACCTTGTAGTATAGTCAACCAGCTCACAGTCTTAATGGTTAAGCAGTTCCAGAAAGACGCTCTCCTCCGTCACGTGTCGTGTGGTTTGTTGATCACTTGAGCTTGAATGCTTGCGGTGCACCCTTGTCGCTGTTGTTTTTTTTCGCTGCCGAAGAGACGTTTATTCGTCCCCCTCGGAATTTTCTGACGACAAGTAGTTTTTTGTGGGTGCGCCTTCCGTCTTGTTTTCTGGGCTCATATACGTGTGTTCTTGGTATCTACGTGTACTCTTTTTCCCGTACGCTTTTTGGCTTGAGCTAGGTACTAATCTGTCGTGCTGTTCGTGTGCAGGAATCGCCACGGCAAGCTCCCGCCAGTTGATGTTTGTACGTTGAGAACGGTCCTTTTTTCTCTGGGGTCCGCACCGAATGTGGAATGTGGTACGCGCCATTGCTCTGAAAAACAACGATTCTGTAAATGATTTTTATGAGTGATCAGGGTTGAACCTGATGCTGCACACTTTCGGGTGGCCAAACGCAAGAACAGTAACGGAGATAGCCGTTGCGTCTCACGCGAATGGATCAAGCACCGACGGCAAAATACGACTCTGTCACGCCAAAACGAACGCTCTTTGCTCCTAGCACACACGACTCGCCGAGCACCTCACGGCGCTTCGGGGTTGGTGCAAGAAGCGACGGCCTGGTCGGTAGAAAACTAGACGTGCTCCATTTCGGTATTGTAGGTTTGGGAGAATCTACGATCCTAAGGACAATGGCCATGCCTTGTATGATCTCAACCTTCAACCCCCCCCATCCCCCCGCCCAACATTTTGTTTCTTTGGTACGCAACCAGGTGGGATGATACAGCCCGTGCCGAGGGTAGGATGCACCGGTACATCCTGCATTTCTTCCTCGAGGACGGGACAGTGGAGATGCGGGAGCTCGCCGACGCCGGAGGGGGTGAGATTAATCCACTAAAAAAACGTACACACATATTTTCAGCACGTCATTATCTGCGGTACCTGGGTCAACGTAGACTTATCCACGCTATGGTGCTAACGCAAGGAGATAAGCTGCTACGAATTACATTCAGTGTAGTGTGGGGGGGGAGGAAGATAAAACTAATTCGCGCTGAATCAAAGCATTCCTTTTTTTTCACACGTTCGAGGGAGACAATGTGCTTGTGGGTAATACGAGAGAGTCAGCCCGGCAGAGGTGACCCATTTCTTCTTTTTTTTCCGCTGGGGTTCTTCGTTATGGGAGGACCTCGATTCTGATTAAAGTCAAAGTGCACTCCGATTGAAAAATCTCATGGCCTAGGTACACACACGCGAAAAAAATATATATCAGGCTCCCGAAACAAGAATGACAGACTTTTCCCGACGGTTTTGGAGTTAAGGAGCTCCGTCAATTCGGATTTTTTTTTGCGAAACAAGACGCATGCCGCAGTAGCGGTGGGCCTGACGTTCTCTGAGGCTGCTGACTTGAACAGCTCTTAACCTCCACAAAAATATGATTTTGACGATAGAAAAACGTTGTAAAACCGATGCCAGTCCCGTGGCCTACTTCTTGCACGAGGCACCTGACGACACGAAAGCAAGAATGGTATTCTACAGATATCGCGGCGTTTTTGGCCGGTAATCGTTACATTTGACGTGGCACGCGTCAAACAGCACTACTCCTGACGTCTGACGACGCATGCTATTAATAGAGTAGGAGCGCACCGAATTGTATCCCTGGCTCCTCACCTACGGAGCTCTGTTTTTGTCACGTGTTTCAAAAACTTAAATCTTCGGGGAACAAAAAGGAAAAGTGCCAAAAAAATCCGATGAACAACTACTGTAGTCCCATGGCCGCTTCGGCCGACTTAATTAATCAACCGCATGGAACTAGACCAGGACGTGTTCGACTACCCAACCGCATGGACTTGGACCAGGACATGGAATTAAGCTATATGGGATTGTGCGTGATTGTTGTTTGTAGCATCAAGTAGCAGCACCACAACACAAGCACTAGTTGAACCGTAGCTTGTATGATGCGAGAGCAGAGTGTTTAACTACCCAACCGCATGGACTTAGACCAGGACATGGAATAAAGCTAAACGGGAGAGTGCGTGGTTGTCGGTTACAGCATCAAATAGCAGCACCACAAAACAAGCAGAAGTTGAACCGTAGCTTGTATGATGCGAGAGCAGAGTACAGCACAGACGTATCCACTAGCACTATTAATAGTGCTGTACTGGTTGTTTGGTTGAACTGTCAGTTACGTGTCACTCTACTGGTGGTGCCGGTGCTTGCACTGCTCTACAAGCGGTGCCGGTAGGCGTACAGCTGTGTGCGTTTTGATGTGCAGTCTCGCCCTTGGTTTGTCCCAGGTTAGGTTGTGCCGAGCTTTTGGTGGGATCATGCAGATAGCGCCGACTCGGGCACTATTGGAGAACCATTGAACATTACGCTGTACGTTTGACACGAAGAGCTGAAAAATAGAGCGGCAAGTCAGCCTTGCGTCAGTTTAGATGTCGGGCTGTTTCCGAAGAGCTGGGCTGTTCGAACGACCTGAGAACCTGAAATCCTAATGAGGGTTATAGTATAGACTATTCTTCATATTTATTAAGCCCCGCCAATCAAACACGCCTCGGCCGAAAAATGCTACCCCTGTCGTCGCACGTTTCTCATGGAGATGTACCCGGGTATCTACCCGGGTATAATCTACATGACCAGGTTTAGTACCCTAGTACTCCAGAGAGTATGCCCAGTAACCCTTGTATCTCTACCCGAGTATGACCAACATAGTAAGCAGGTTTTTGTTCCGGGGGGGTACCCGAGAGTTTATGCTTGAGTACCATACTAAACGCACCACTGAAAAATATTTTTTACATACTCCGACGCACACGTAAACAACGGCAGCATGGAGTAGTAAAGGTGGTCGCCGGTAGGGACAGCTCGCGCTGTCGCTGCCACGGGAACCGAAGGACACTACGCCAGCTAGCGCTGAATTGCGAATACAATTGAGTTAAAACGACCCACCACATGCATGAAGAATCGTGGGAGTGTGGTGAGCTTAGACTTTAATTTTCCCCATTTGCCGGAGGAGAAAAAAAAAAGTTGAGAAAAAAATCTGCATTGCAATCTCCCATGCGCTGCGCGGAACAGGCCACCACTTCGAAGGTCGCTTTCCGGTCATGATCCGCAGACAAAAAATCTTCAAAGGAGGGAGATCAAAAAGCCTCAGCGTCGACAGTATCGGCGCAGATCGCGTCACCCCGAGATCTGCGAGAACCGCAGCTAGCGGTGTCCGCACCGCCGAGGACCCTCGCGGAGGGGACGCCGAACAGCCGCTGACCCCGCAAGACATGGTCATCGGGAAGACGTTGGTGCTGATGAAGCGATCGATGACCGTCTGCGGTTGGGACGAGGCTGCGCATGTGTGGTGGGAGAATGCTACTGGTGAGATAGGCCTGCGGCGTGGTGGTGATTATCCTTACGTTGGTACTGTATACCTGGTGTAAACGCGCAATTTTTTTGGGACGATTATCCTATGGTATGGTCCTCCGCAACACGTACTTCTTGTTAATAACCAGTGTTTGTACTGGTGAAGCGATCGATCGTGGTTTGCGGTTGGGACGAGGCTGTGCACGTGTGGTGGGAGAATTCTACTGGTCAGAAACCCGCGGCTAGCGGGTGACTGGGGAAAGGGGATGTTTCAAAGGTGTGCTTAAGTGGTGTTGATTGTTAGGGTAGGGTGGGGTAGGGTATAGGGTAGGGTAGGGTAGGGTAGGGTAGGGCAGGGTAGGGTAGGGTAGGGTGGGGTAAGGTAGGGGAGGGGAGGGGAGGATAGGGCAGGGAAGGGAAGGGGAGGGGAGGGAAGGGGAGAGTAAGGCAGGGTAAAGGGTAGGGTAGAGTTGGGTAGGGTTGGGTAGGGCAGGGTATAGGGTAGGGTAGGGTAGGGGAAGGGTAGGTAGGGTAGGGTAGGGTAGGGTAGGGTAGGGTAGGGTAGGGTAGGGTAGGGTAGGTTACGGTAGGGTAGGGTAGTGTAGGGTAAGGCAGGGTAGGGTAGGGTAGGGTAGGGTAGCGTAGGGTAGGGTAGGTTCGGGTAGGGTAGAGCAGGGTAGGATGGGGCAGGGTGGGACAGCGTGCGGAAATCGTGTTTGTAGCCGTGTATTTACCCGAGTATGACCAACATACCGGTGGTCAGATTTGGTACCCAGAAACCCCAGAGTACATATCTCGCACCCTACAAAACACGCCTTTGGATGTTTCGCCCGTGCGATAAACGAACGAATTCATGATTGAGCACAGGACAAGGGACCATTGACTTTCTACGCCAGCGAAGACATGAGAGAAGGGGGAAGGGTGAAACGATACAGGGAGGGAACGTTTACGTCGGTTTTTAAGAGGGTCGTTGCACAACAACGCTACGTGTTGTCGCTGTTCCTAGTCAACCTAAATCTTGCGAATACCTACACGGCTATAGATAGATGGGCGACCCTTGGTGCGTGCAGTGCACCACGGGCCGGAGGGGATGTTGCAGCTTCCGCACCGCGAACCGTAGGAGAGGTGCGGCTCTCCGCCAAGAACCCTGGCCGCCGGACGGCCGCCTGAGGTCGCTGCCCGCGTAGTTCCCGCCGGAGGCAAAACTTTGGACGCATAGGCGTAAATGTGCTCAATGTGCGCGTCTTACCCACTTTTGTCCCCTCTACTGGTGGTAGGCATGAATATATCGTATCCTTTGTACTATTGCTCACTCCCGGATCCACCTGCACCTGAACTAGGCTAGATAGCACTGGGTAAGATAGAGCGAATCGTTTCCGGCAAAAAAGGTATAGTGATCTTCGTGCCACCGTCTCGTACGATGTACGCATACGAGGAACCATGGCCTCAGGCCTGCATGCCAAAACCTTCACGGTACCCTGTGGGCTGAGCGCTAGCTCTGTGGTTATGGTGTATCTCTCGACCCAAAATACATGTATTAATCGCTCTTTACGCACGATACTGCTGCACGCACGTGTGCATACACGTCCTGAACGAAAAAATAGGGACGAGCATGCGTGGACGGCAAACAGACATGGAAGAATTCCAGCGTTGCGTGCGCCCGTCAAGGTCTCAGCCTCAACGGCCCAACAAGACCAAATCTTCTTTCTGCGAGGGACCACCGCAACGGCCAGGAACGGCACGAGGAAGGTTCTTCAAGGTGACCAAAACATTTGCCTTTCGTTTCAGCCAGGAGAAATCGTGCGCGGAAAGCATCTTGCTTAGAGAATGAAAAAACTTTTTGGATACTGTTTTTTCATCACGGGATGAAAAAGTTTTTTCTTTTACGCCCTCTTGTTGGAAAAATGCAAAATATGTTTTGCAAGGCCCAGTATGGGTAGGTGATTGGTTACCTTTTTGTATAGATGTTCAGCGGACGAATACCCTCTAATACCTTAACAAAAGGTCGCTTCCCGAATAAGAGACCTTATAATTGTGATACATACCTAGTACCTGACACGTAAAGATAGTTTCGAAGCTCCTCGGGGAGGATTCGGCGTACTCTGCACGCTTGAGTGAAGGAGTGATCCTTGCGACCATTCGAAGACGGTTTTGTTGGGTTCATCGTTGGTTTGACGACAGTTTCGTTGTTTTCACCGGCGGAACCGCGGGATCTTAAGGCAACGCCTCTGACATGACCGCGGGGCGTCCTGTTTGTTGGTATATCGGCGATCGCGTCGGTGAAAAAACTTCGTCTATTAATATCATCCCTCCGCGTTTCCTTTATTTTTCAGATAACTAATATCGGGCTTCGAAAGCCTGTCCGCCCCCGGTTTTCAATATTTTGGCAGCGGTCAACGCAGCGGTTTTATCGACGGTTATTATTGACATCGTTTTATTTTGCGACACCTTTGCCGTAGCTCGCACGTACCCTGGCCCTTCAAACACTCTCTTTGCTTGCTGTACGCCACACACGCTCTCTGTCGCTCTTCTTCCGTTACTGCTCTCACTCCGTTACTGTCGCACCTCCCTTCCGTCGCTCTCCCGTTGCTCTTCAACCGGCAACAATAACAAATCCGACCAACTGCCCACCCAACCAATCGATCAACCATTTGATCGGATATCCGAATGGTCGCTGAACGGAACGACCGGCCGAACGATCGACCAGGCATCCGAGAACACGGGGAAGACTCTACGGTTTTTGGCAAAGGCGACATCCGACACACAGGTAAAGACAGAAATTTTCATTGCTTTTTCGAAACGTCAGAGACAGACCGCATATGACAAGGGTATAACACACCCCACTTTGAATACCAAACCCCCAGAGTATGCCGCCCGGTTGGAAACTATTCTGAAATCCTAAACGACCACCCGATTTATCACCCGGGGTACGGCGTATACCACACCCCCTGAAGTTAATTTAGCATTATCAGTATTCATTGTAACAACCCAAACTTTTCACCTGTGCACCATCAACAAAATGGGGACAACATAGCAGCAGTAGCACACCAGGTGCGTGAGAGCACCGCGGCACCGGGTGACCGGCATTATGGAGGTGGAGGAGGTGTAGAGTCCATGTGAAGATGTGATCCATCACAGCTCGTAAAACGAGTCTGCGGTCACGACGACTGCTGGAAACTTCAGGCTCGATCACGTCTTCGTTCACCTTTGTGCGCGAACCACGTCGGTGCCTCTGGTGTTGAGGCTTTCGCAGCGAAGCCCGTCGACAAGCCAGTCACGGCGTCTGCTCCTGAGGCGCACACAACATTACAGTTTACCACCCAGGTGGAACATGATCTGAAATCCTAGAAGACCACCTGCTTTTATCTCCCGGAGTACGGTGTGTACCACACCCCCACACTATACCACCCCGGATGGTAAAAGTCCGAAACCCGAAATATTATCACCGGGTGTGTTATACTCTGCCACATACGGTACACGCCAGATGCAGGCTACCTTCGGGGTAACACTGATTTTTTTTCGGGCTCCTCAGTTGGAGAGCTGGGTACCTCGCCCAAAGCCTGACTTTACAAAAAAAACGCATGATTAACTCGAAGAAGCATCATCATCAGACAAGAGTAGATGCTGCGTTCGGGTGGGCCACCTGGCCCAATCAACGTACGGGACGCCCGAAAAAACCCTGAGCTTGGAACGGACCGCTTGTGTTAGTCGGCGGCTAGACGTTCGTCGCGATAGGAGCGCATTCATCAGGGGGTGGATAAGTCGAGGGGGGGAAAGGCGTTGGTTTGGAGCTTCTGCGATTTAGCACGCACACTTTTTTTTTAATTATTGGGCTGGTAGACACCTTTTGGGGCAGGCTAAGCCTCTCTGAAGGAACACTGTAACACCCGGATGGAAGTCCAATTGTATTACGTAGGCAGTTCATTTGTTGAGGATCCGTGCCAACTATTGACGGTTTGGGCAACGCCGACAGGGACAGCCCACGCAGTCATTGCAACGGGAACCGAAGGATACGCCAGCCACCGCTGGGTTTGGCAACACAATTGAATTAAATGGACACAGGACATGTATGAAAACACGTGGAAGTGTGGTGAGGAGCTTTAAGCATTACTTTTCTCTGGCTGGAACATGAAAACAACAAGAAAAAAAAAAAATGGCCTAAACGTGCTGCTCCTATCGCAGCGCACTTTTGCCACTTTTGGTGAGTAAACCCAGGCTGAAAATACTCGCTGGGCTCCGTTCTCCGGAGTGCACGCCTTCACTTGTCGGTGAACGCCGGGGGCCTGAACGCTTTTTCGCCCTTAGTGGCTTTGTTATTTGTTGATATGTTTGCCGTCGGACAATGTGTAGCGTTAGTGTCAATCATCGCAGAACACGACAAGCACAAATATATTAAAGACCACTTCAAAAGCGACACAGTAGGTATCTGGCGGGGAGTGTGTAGGTCCTCTTCGCGAACATCAGCAGCATTGTACTGCCTGCTAGGTGAGTCAGAAACTCTCATGCATCGCGGCATTCTGCAGATCAAACTGTAAGCAACGCGCCGTGCACCAAAACCAATTAGCGCCTTCGACACGCCAGAATGAGGCAGACTGAAAACAACCGTCGGGTCCGGCGTCCATGCGACTGATCTAGTGATTCTCTTTACAATATTGTAATGTACATATCTATCTCATAGTTTTCGACGACAGACTCGTTTCTGTCTAGGATGTCGATGGGGGGATACTTTTTTTAACGCGAAGAACACATACGGTGTAGGGGCGTTGCCACACTCAGCCGCAGTCCGAAACGCCCACCCTCTCGCGTTGGTTACCCCCCTAAAATGTTTCTAACATATGTTCTCCGTTGCGCGGCCCTCGGTGAAAAACGACTGCTTGTACCCCTCTGTGCGCTTCAACGACCGGGTGCGCTGCTGTTGTGCCTCCCTATTTCGCTACTGCTGCTGCTGCCACAACGAGCAGACCCCTTCTACCCGCGCTAACGTGTTCATAATCCGCTTTTACCCGGAGGACGACACCCTCTCGGTCTACACGAGGTATGATGCGCTGCAGGGGTGGGGGTATGATCACAGAGAGCTCGATATAAGAGAAATACCTATCTAGGAGGGGTCAAGTGGCTTGACACGGGGTATGCTAAACGCTATCAAATAGCGCCCGTTCCAATTGAAAATATATCAATATGGCCTGGCACGGGCATACCTAAAAGCTACGGAATACCCCTTCCGATGTTTCAAGAGAAGCCCCGGTTTAAGAGACTTCTACCTGGCTTGGCACAGAGTCATCCGACCGTAAGGGTTGCACTTTTTGGGACATATGGCCGATTGCTAACTTCAAGGGCTTTCCAGTAGTGAAGGCGTTATAAGGAGCTCTGTACCTCTTCTAAAAACCGATTTTGAGCAAGCTTAAGCGTAGTAATCCCGATGAACGGACCCGTGGCCCAGACACACAGAAGAGTCGTCCCACGGTAGGTAAGGGTTGCAGTTGTTGGATTAAAATATAATGTACCTGTCCGGTTGAGCTCCTCAAGCGAGGAACTACAGCAGCGGTTAGTCATTAGTCAAGTAATTTCACGAGTAATTTTTTTTTTCAGATCTAAGGCATAGAAGCTTGGTCGGGTTGTGCGAACGAATGCCTTCGAAGTCATGTATAGGCGGGCGGGTGAGATATTGAGCTCCTTCATGTTAGGAGCTCAGAAAGTTCTTAAAAGCTGCTGCACCCCTAGCGTGGGATGACTCCACACCCCTCTCTTATACCTCACCCCCCCCCTCCCCCCCCCTGTAGCCTAACCCGTTTGAGACCTTAGAAGGGGAAAAAGTGTCGAAACAATGCGACGATCACGACAAAAGCTACGACAGAGGGTGCACTTTTTTTTTTTGCCTTAATCTGAGGGTGTTTGGTCACTTACTTGAGAAGCTCTATACCTTGCCCAAACAGCGATTTTTGCGAGAAACGAGAGTGCAAAACCCGACGAACTAAAAATTCCCCATGGTCTATCCATAGGTATACACTAAATTTATCGTTTGTTGCATAATCAAAATCGTCCGGAATCCCCGACGATTTTGCTGGGTGAAGAAGCTCCCCGTCATTCACAAAACCAAAATGCTGTTGTCAAGAATTGCCACCTCTATTGTTGTGGCATGCGTCCATAGGGTCACCCGAGACGCGTGCTACGACCGCGGTTCACCACTTTTCTTCTGTAGGTTCCTCAATTTTGGGGAGCTTAAGACCTCTCCCGAAAAACTGATTTGGAGAGAAATAAAAACCGCTCGTACCGGATAAAAACTCACCTTTCCCGAAAAACTGATTTGGAGAAAAACAAAAACCGCTCGTACCGGATAAAAACTCCTCTCTCCCGAAAACCGATTTGGAGAGAAATAAAAACCGCTCGTACCGGATAAAAACTCCCATGGCCTAGGTACACCACGGGAATCACGTAAAAACAAAATGGCCTATTATTTATTTTTTTTTCCGACGATTTTGGGTTAAGGAGTGTCTTAAGTCATTCAGAAAACAAAACTGACAAAAAAAAGGTATGCCTCTATCGTAGCAAGCGTCCCGAACCAGCCCCGAGTTGATGAGGCAGGGGAGGTATGTTAAATTTAGTAGATGACTCGTACTAGGATAGTGATAGCCCTTTTCGGCCTACCGTATTTTCCGATTAATGGGGCTCCTTAGCCCAATATCGTCAGAATTTCATTTATTTTTGTTAATTGGTGTGGTATTTCCCCTCTTCTTCGTTGCGGCGCTGTCTGAACGAACGGCTCTTCGCCCGTCCTTCGGTCAGAAGGCATCCGGCGGACAGCAAGCAGTCTAAGACCAGAGCTTGTAGCACCCAAGCAGCCCTCGTGTGAGTGACCAGAGTGCAGTACAGAGCCAGAGGCTCCCCTTCATGGCCAAAGCCGTTGTCGGTTCTTCTAGGTCCACGCTGCCCATGTCTTAACTACACGATGCAATATTCTTCGAGTTAAGTCTAATAGGCTAGGGGGTTGTTTCATCGGGTAGCACTTAGAACTTTTTGCCTCAAAATCCGGGTTTGAGTGAGAAGTATGGGCTCCTCGTGCTGTTAGGAGCCTCAGAAAACGATGGTGCACTTCTAATAAATACATCAATTCGAAGCTATCATCCGATATGCAAGAAAAGTACGCACAAGATGCGGACATCCGCCTCACGAGTGGTTCTTAGTAGGATGCAGCTCACCCTTCATGCGACTCGCCGAACACCTCCTCACGGGTTCTCCACCCTTGGTGCACGCGATGCCTGCCAACTCAGTGAAAACCCGACGTGCTCCGTCCCGGCATTGTAGCAATGCGAGGGTCTATGATCATACGCCTAAAGGCTATGCATGCAATGAATCCCCCCCCCTCCTATCCAACCGTGTCCTGGGTCGCTGCCATGACCGCCACCGCCGTTCCCGCTCCCTCGCAGTCACAACTTGGGGAACAACTCGGGCGGCTTGCAAAAGGGAGTCTATCTCGCTCGGAGAGGCGACATGATAAACAAAGAGACCGGCGAGCCTTTCAAGGCGGGCGACTTCCACATAGGCTTCGTCGCCAGCCTGCCCAGCGTATCCCTCCAGGTAGGGGGATGGCGATAATGGTCGGACCAAGGCCACGTACAGCAGCAGGGGGGGAGGGGGGGTCCATTTTTTTTCGGTGTCGAGTGTATGCTACTCGCTCGAGTTGCTCTGCCCGACAAACGGTACGGTAGAGAGGGACGCCCTTAACTTTCTGAGGTCCGTCACTTGAGATAGCTCTATATGCCTGACACGACGAAAAAAAAATGCTTTTTGGGAAAGAAACGAAAGCGTAACCCCCGAGGAGCAAATCCGATGGCCTGCGGGGGTAAAAAACGGTGTAAAACTGCTGCAAAAGCAAGAGCGGCGTTTTCGACGGTTTTGGGTTGAGCAACTGTTAAGTAGCTCCCATCGCTCAGAATGTATTTGAATGCCAAGAAGCGCTACCCCTATCCTAAGGCGCGTCGAACCTCAACGGTGCTCAAACGCTCCACAGACAGATACACGAAACGGTAGAGTAAGATATTACTAAAGCGAAGGTATTGTGGTACAATACCTCCACGTTCACTACCGCGTTTGAGCCACCCGCACGGGTGAGTGACTCTGTACCTTACTTGGCAAAGTGCTTTTTGGAGGTTTGTTTGCCGCGGCGTAGCCTACCCATACCATTGCGGACTCGTATCGCAAACACTAAGAACAGCGCGAAAGCCTGAGACAGCAAAAGGAATAGGGGAGTCGAACTCGAGCGAGGGACCCCAAGCCAATTGAAAAAAAACGGGCCCCAAAGGTGACCTCCCTTTCCGAAGTTTTGGTACCATTAATGAAGCAGTAATCGGAGTAAATTATACAAGAAAACCGCGTGTAAGGAGCTTCTTATGCTGGCCCCGACCGATGGCCTCTCGCCTGCCACCGAGATCAGAGTAAACGACGAAGAAGCTGCGTATAAGAAGCACTGGTGGTTTGGGCACACATATAAGGTATTGAGGCTGGGGCCGATATGCACGCTTGTTGTTGGAGAGCCCGTAGTGTACAGCGTACCCTGGATAAGCATTTTTTTATTGGAGGGCATGCAGTGCACAGCGTACCCTTTTACAATGCTGGGTTGGGCTAAAATAAATCATGGAGACTGAGGCCTAAAATAAGCGTTTTTAGTTAGAGCGCCCGTTGTGCACGGCGTAACCTGTTCTACAACCACACGATATACCATACCATGTTTGCCTTTGTTCGTCACAAGGTCATCGTCATCGATGTTGACGACTTCAACCGGCACTTTCTGGTCCGGGCGAACCCTCCCCCCTCTGCTCAACGGTCGCAAGCGATGCCAATCTGGAAAAGCAGTAGCGTCACATACTTTAACGTCCTTTTGAGACTTGGAAATCCTAAAAAACCACGACCGGAACTCCCAGTTATTCAACGTAGCCTGGTCTGAAATCCCGCCGGGATACCCCACGCTTGCCTTGCTTCGCCGTGGACGTTGTTTTGACACATGAGATCCTGAAAAACACGCCCGGAATTCCCACTGCCTCCTCGGCATCAACATACTTGAACATCGATTTTTTGAGGCACCACATCCTGAAAAAAACACGGTCGGAACTCCCAATGCTAAAACGTACCCTTCTTTGCAACCAACCATGCAGAACCACCACATGGTTGCCTTGCCTTGCTGCAGGTGATCGACGTTGATGATTTTACCCGACACTTTCTGGTCCGAGGGAATCCTCCCGCGTCCGGTAACCAGTGGCAGACGACGCCAATGTGGCAAAAACTCTTGAACCTCGCGATGGAGTCGTCGGGCGGACGTCGACAGGATTTACCAGTAGGGGGGTCCGGTGCTCACAACGAACATGATACTGATGCTCGTGCGCCACAAGGCTCACCGGGAAAGAGAGTCACATTTTTCGGAAACGGACACAGTAACGGTAGAGGTGGTGCTCCTTTTACCGACGCCATTGATAACGCTTCAAAGGGCTCTTTCTCATGCGGTGACGCCGGCAACGGTAATGCGGTGAGAGCTTTTTCATGCGATGGCACGGGCGAAGGAACCGCCACGGGTGGAAATGCCGTGAGTTTTAACTCGACGGGTCTTAACACCGGGTGTGTTAACAAAGATGATCGCAGAAGCTTTCAGGTTTTCGCGCGATTGTGGGCCGTATGTGTCGGTGACGATACCTGCGGGAAGTTCGATCACACCACCGGTTCAATTCTTAGCGATGTCCCTAACGGTGGTGGTGGTGGTGGTGAAGGTGGTGACCGAGAATACGGTCGCGATGGGGGGTACGACGACACCACTTTTGCCGGCATAGCGGACGAAAGTATTGCCTTCGGCTCGCCGCGACCACAGCAACAGCACCCTTCGTTCTCCTCCTCATCCATCTCCGGCTCGCCATGGGAGCGGCTAGTAGTCGCGCTGCTGAGCCGAGGGGTCGATGCCCCGCAAGTCCTTACCGCTCACGAGTACACCCTGCTTAAGCGAGAGCTCGCCGATTGGTATAGGAGCCCAGAGCGCGATGATGCGGGGCAAGGGCAAGGGATGACGGATCGCCTCGCCGCGGCAGCCGCAGCGGCGCTTCAACCTGTGGGAGACCACGAGGCTGTCATCACTACCACGGGAGGCCGGTGCCCATCATCGACGGCGGCCCTGTTAAACGCCACTGGTTCTAACTGCAGAAAAAACATGAAGACGACCGATATCGCGGACGCCTCTTGTTGTAACGGCGGAAACAACAAAAACCCGACCAACGCAATCACGGGTGCAGCTTATTATAACAGCGGAAAACAAAACAAGAGTACCGCCGACGTCACAGGAAACAACCACGAAGTTGGGGGCGTCAGCGACGGTGCTCCCAAGAAGCTTTCTTTTGGAGGATTCGAATACCCGTGGGTTGTGGAGGAAGGCCCTTCATCACCATCCTCATCGGCCATCGGAAAAACACAAGCAAACGAGAAGGAATCGGCCGTCGAAGGACTTCAACCAAATGACAAGAGAAGCCGAACCATGCCGGCAGCGTCAGCAGCGTCGGGTGCGGTGGGAGCTAACAAGGCGAACCGTGAAACCCCGCTGGACCTGCGCAAGGTGGCTCTGGAAGCTCACGAGGTAAAAATAGGTGTGCTGCTTTTGCTATTGTCCTCAGAATTTCTCACGTTCTGTTAAGTACTCCGCTGTGCTTGATCCATAAAATTCCACGAAGCACATTGCGTTTAATTCATAAGATAGCGGTATGCTGTTTTCCAGAGCTTTTTACTGGTCATGACCCTACCCGCGGATCACGTCCGGAGGTTATCAAAATCTCGCGGGTCGAGTGGGGTCGGGTCGGTTTCAGGAGGTCTTTTGAAATCTCACGGGACGGGTCAGACCGGATCGGGTCGGATCCGGAAGTTTTCAAATCTCACGGGTCGGGACGGGTTGCCCCGACTCCACCTGGCCCCGTGAAAAGCTCTGCTGCTAGTTTGCTGTGACGCGTGCTGCGATAGAGGCGGCAATTTCGGTTAAAACGTTCTCTGAACGACAAGGCTCCTTGACTTATGAGAGAAATCGTTGGAGGCTTTAGTGTTGTTTCAAGCAACCCACCATTCAACACCAAACGCTTGTGAGTGATCTGGTGCCGCCAGAGACAAAGCTCTATTAGGCGCGCTGTCTTTTGCCTACCTGTGAAGTGTTGTCTTTCAATATGTTTCGTGATATGCTCAGACTGTGCGATTGCTCATCGGACGGAGGACTTTTATTTTGGTATCCAAATCAGTTTTTTTTTTGCGGGGAGGGGTGTGGTATAGCGCTCTCCTCAAGCGAAAAAGCAGCCTCAGAAAAATAATCGGTGGACCTCTACCGCAGCATGCGTCGTCTGTTGTCCTAAAATTCTACAAAATTCGTCGGCCGTTTCAGTGCCATGCGTACTCCAGCCAAACGCTTTTTTTTAAAATCTCGTACGGAGCACCGCATGCTGTACGGGGATGGTGAACTATAAGTAGCTCACACTATTTTAAATCTTTCATCAATTTTTAGGGGTCTTCACGGGTCGGACCAGTTCTCGCGAATGGGATCGGAACACGGTGACCTGACTCGACCCGTGACACTTGAACACCCCCTGATCCGACCCGACCCGACCCGCCCGACCCGACCCGACCCGACCCGACCCGACCCGACCCGACCCGACCCGACCCGACCCGACCCGACCCGACCCGACCCGACCCGACCCGACCCGACCCGACCCGACCCGACCCGACCCGACCCGACCCGACCCGACCCGACCCGACCCGACCCGACCCGACCCGACCCGACCCGACCCGACCCGACCCGACCCGACCCGACCCGACCCGACCCGACCCGACCCGACCCGACCCGACCCGACCCGACCCGACCCGACCCGACCCGACCCGACCCGACCCGACCCGACCCGACCCGACCCGACCCGACCCGACCCGACCCGACCCGACCCGACCCGACCCGACCCGACCCGACCCGACCCGACCCGACCCGACCCGACCCGACCCGACCCGACCCGACCCGACCCGACCCGACCCGACCCGACCCGACCCGACCCGACCCGACCCGACCCGACCCGACCCGACCCGACCCGACCCGACCCGACCCGACCCGACCCGACCCGACCCGACCCGACCCGACCCGACCCGACCCGACCCGACCCGACCCGACCCGACCCGACCCGACCCGACCCGACCCGACCCGACCCGACCCGACCCGACCCGACCCGACCCGACCCGACCCGACCCGACCCGACCCGACCCGACCCGACCCGACCCGACCCGACCCGACCCGACCCGACCCGACCCGACCCGACCCGACCCGACCCGACCGGACCCGACCCGACGCGACCCGACCCAACCCGACTCGACGCGACCCGACGCGACCCGACCCGTGAAAATCCCTGATATTTGCGACTTTTTTTGGTGTTGCGATGCCCCAAGACCAAGTCCTGACACGCACCTATCCAACCATGTTCGAGGTATTTGTACGCTAAGCCATTCTCGCTCTCCTCCCGAAAACCATGTCGAGAACACGTAGTTTCCCAAGACCGGGAGGCAAGACCAGATCTTGAAGGAGGCGCTAGCAAGTGTGTTGATGCACATTTTCGGGCGCGGTGGGGAAGAGGCGGTGCGGGCCACGCTTAAGGCCGAGGGGAAGACTCCGGGAAGTCCGGCGGACTTATGGACCATGTCCCGTCTGTTGATGGTTGCGGGTGAGCTAGGGTGAACTTGGAAGGGTAGAGTACGGGACAAGCAGTGCTTGTATTTTGCTGTAGCCTGTGACATGCAATGGAGTCGATGTTTCCAACTGAAAACTCATTCAAAATCAAATGTCTCCCCCTAGACTAAGCTAAGCTCTTGCACACGTGGCTACGATCATTATCCATTATTCCGCCATATGTTTGGGACCAAAACGCCTCCGTATTGTTCTCTCGCAAGAAACAACGTATCGTTCTTGGGCTCTGTTCCCGAACTCTAACAATGTTCTCCTTTATGGCCAAAAAGTTCACCAGGTAGAATTTTAGTGCTTACTTGCCGAACCCCGGTCGATACTTGTGTTGTCATGGATGAAGATTGTGCTGTCTGAAGAGATAAAGCCTACCAAAAGGAACCATTTCATTTCTTCTTTACGGCGAACGTACCGGTATATAGGCGGTCAAAATAAGCTATATATGCATCCCCAACCCCCTCCCTCCACCCACATCATCGCTTTTTCACCCTTACCGCGTGAGTATCTAAGCCTTACACACAACTCAATCACTCCCACCCGCCCCCGCCCCCGCCCGCAACTTTGGGTTTTCATCCTATCGCACTTAATTCCCAAGGCAATTATACAACTAAATAACCCCCCCCCCATTATTGCTGTTCATCGTTGTGGTGCAAATATCTACGACATGTGTGCAAAGTAGGCACTCCCAATCCCTCCCTTCCCCTTCGTCTCAAAGGGGATGCGTGGTCAGTGGTCAAATGACCAAGGCAAGAAACAAATGAGTACCCCCGCCCTACTCTTAGTATTCGCTCTTACCTGCAAATATCTAACATATGATGTTGCCCTCCCTCCCCCCCCCCCGTCCCAACTCTTGTTTTTCGCCGTTGTCGGGGTAATGTTTTTCCCGACAGCCGGACTCTCGTGCAGACACACTGAGGCGCTCTGGCTCAAGCTCATGCCCTGCGCTGAAAAAGAGGCCGGAGAAGGAGCAAGAGTAACCTTTACCGGCTTTTTGGAGTCCGTAAGAGCCTACGAGGCGTGCCTGGGCAGGGGAGAGGTGCTGGGTTTCTCAAAAATTGAGTGTAATCCCAACTTCCCCGGGGGCGTTGTGGATGATGGAGAGCAGTAGCCGCGTGCCACGGTGATAAAATAATGCGGTAAATGTGAACTAGCAACGCGCGGACTAACCGCGGACCGCTCTAAAACACAGTAATGCAGTTACTACGAGAAAGACCCACTGCACTTGCTTGAGTACGGGCTAGGTGCTTGTTTTCTCGAAGATTGGGTGTAATCCCACCTTTCCGATGGGCACTTTAGAGAATCTGCAAGCAGTAGCCGCGCGCCGCGTTGCTAAAAGAAGACGTGGTTACTACGACTCGTGGCGCGCGGATTTAAACGCGTGCCGCTCCAAATAAAAAGAAGGTGGTCGCTACGACTACAACTATAAGTGGCACGTGCCTAAGCAGGGCAGAGAAGATGGGTTTCTCCGGTATTGAATGTAGTCTCAACTTCGCGGGGGGGGGGGGCGCTGTAGAGGACTGATGGGAGGGAGTAACCGGGTGCGGCGTTGATGAAAAACGATGTGGTCACTTCGACGACCTCGCGGCGAGGATGCTTAGTTTTTCTTGTTCTTGCTTGGAACAGTTCTGAGTGATCGAGTGTTGAAGCTCGTGTTGCACACGAGGTGCTGGGTTACTCGAGGTTTTAGCATAGTCCCAGCTGCGGACCAAAGCTACGGGGCGGGGGGGGGGGGGGGGGGGTCACTTTTGGTGGCTTATTTGTCAGCGGCTCTGGGGTCACTCGCGCGTGAGTGACCCTCCTGCTCCTGTTCGCCCCTGATGCTTTCGTGCTGTTTTCACGTTTGCGACGTGAATTCGCAGTGGAATGCTTAGCCACGCTGCGCCAAACTAACCGCCCCAACGTAATCTGTCGGTGTGGTGCAGAGTCGCTCGTGCGAGTGACTCAAGCCCGGGAGTAAAAAACGGGGGTATATCATGGCAATCGTAACACCGCCGTAACATCCCCCCTACCGTAGTAGCCTTGGTCTAACGGAGGAGGTGAGGTGCACCGACCATCTCCCGCCCCCCCCACCCCCTGTAAGGTTGTTGGCTTGAGGAGCTCTATACCTCACCCGAAAAACGTTTTATTATTTTAGTAAACTTAAGAGCTCAAATCCGATTAACAAAACCCATGGCCGAGTTATATATATATGTGTGTGTTGCAAAACAAGAATGACATTTTTAGACGGTTTGGGGTTGAGGAGCCCCCGTAAGTCAGGGGGAAAACTGTCCAAAAAAGTGCTACCTCTATCGTAGCACACGTCAGCTGAAGGGAGTAACTGCAGTGTGCCGCCCTTGACAAACAATAATAATAACGTGGTCACTATATACGACCACTCGTGGTGGCGAGAAACATTTTTTTGTTTTTTTTGTCGTCTTCTTTTTGGGAGTGTTTACGTAAGTGATCGGCGTTGGAGCTCATGACCTGCTGTACTCTGTAGGGTGGAAAAACAACATTAGACAGTAAATAAAAATATCCTCCTCGTGACATGGAAGGCGCAGCGAATGATGTTGCTGAGCTTCAGCCGCTGTCGTACCGGTCGGTAGTTCCACCACACTTCTGTTCCGTGTGCAGAGAGAGCGAGGAATCGGCCGATATTCAGCACGCATCTCGATCTCTTGTCAATTGTCACGGTTACCTTCATTGACCGGCCTAGTAAAGGATCAAAGGTGGGAAGGGACCATGTCTATGCAGGGTAGGGAGAGGCAGGCGTACTCATCTGTTACTTGCCTTAGTAACTTGACCATGGACCACGCTTCCCTTTCGAGAGGGAGCTTGTACGGTAGGTCTCTCTACCAAGCAGGCTCTACGATATTCATCCACTTGTTTGTCGTCAGAGAAGCTCTTTGTATTAGTCCTCGTGTCACGGTTCACGGAAGAACTGAGTGTTATGCGCGAGTAGAGGCATTTGTATCATCCCTTGTTTCTGTACCCACACGCCTTCAAAGGTATGTGAAACCCTCTTATCCCAATACTCTTATCATTATCACACATCCTGGATCCTGAGCCTTTGCTAGGCTCCCAAGGCAACACCATACCAATACACCCCCCGAGAGTTTCCGTTTGTATTCCGCTGCGCCAATAAATGTTTTCAAAATCCGCTCTCAATCGAGGTTCATGGCAAGTTAAATTCATTGGTCCATTGTCCATGCCTCAGTTACCACACATGGACTGAAAGGACCAAACATAAAACTCTAAAGAAGCACACAGACCCGATGTGCGATATGCTTTTCACCTCGAAGCGTCGCCTGTACATCTGGCGGGGCGACCGTCTAAGAAACCTTTGACCTGGCATATTCTACACTTCATGGGAGCACTGACGACGTCATGGCAGGTACTATCTAGAGATTGCTCGTCTATGTGTTGACAGGAGTCATCGCACGGCAGGGGTTAAACTTTTGGAGTCTAACGTTTCTGGGCGTTTGATTTTCTTGAACGACTCGAAGGGGGGTACCGGCATGCGGTGCGGTAGTACACGCGCAGGGCTTGTTTCTGTAGGGGCGTAGGGGGCAATGCGTTGGTACTGTTGACGAAACGCTCTAGCACCCTCTTCATTTTGTTTTTGTCATCGCCTCATGTCGATCGGTCCGTCCCTGGTGCGTAACGAAGCGACGCCGCAGTCGGTGGCAATGTACTGCTCTCGGTCTGCGTGGCTCCGGACAGAATCAGATACGGGGGTGCGGGTAGCATGCCTTCTATGGCGGGCTTGGGCTGCCGGTACCATACTTTTCCATACTTTCCCTCCTTGGAAACGGGTGATCAACAATGCGTGTCAGGTGCTCCACCGAACATACCGACGCGAGACATGTCATACGATAGAGGGAGCATTTTGGAGGACTAAGGCTACCTAACGTAGGGGAGTTCCCCCATTCCCCCTATCTATTGTAGGATGCGAGCCACTCGAGCGAATGACTTTGCACCGCACGGACGAAAACGCTTCAGACGATCTTCTGAGGCGCGCGGTGCACCTTACCTTTCCATTGAAGATTTCATTGCGAAAATTATGGCAGAGGAGGAGGGGAGTCACCCGCGGGAGTAACCCCGAGCCACCGCAAAGTCCCTCCCCGACCGTCTCACGCGCGGTTCTTGGAAGGATGCAGCTCACCCTTCATGAAACTCGCCGAGCACCTCACGGCGCGTCGGGCTTGGTGCAAGCAATGCCTGCGTGGTTGATGAAAACCCGACGTGCTCCGTCCCGGCATAGTAGGGATGCGAGGGTCTACGGTCATACGACTACAGCCATGCACAACTGAGTGCACCCCCCTCCGGGATGACGAGGGGGGAAATGTAGCAGGTAAAACGTGTCTTGAATGCCCCAAATCCCCCCCCCCAATGATGCACACTATGATTCGACATTTTCATGGCATTGCCACGCCGCGGAAGGCGACAGTGACCGTGTGATAGATGAATTTATCGCAAAACACTAGCGCGGTCATTTCGCGTATAATCCAATGTCGATTGAATCGTACGATTGGCTCGAATTAATCGGCTACAACTTGCAACCTTGCTGTTTAGTGTTTCGCTTGATTATCATCGCATTTGGATAATCAAGGATGCTTTGCCAGTCGGGAATTTCCACGTAGAACGACGAATAAAACGGAGGGGGACCGTTTCACACTTGTACAACCAACTAAAAATTATTTTTTTCTTCGTCCCATTTATTTTCCTCGAATTACTCTCGCGCTCCCTCCCAGCAGTAGCTCAGATCCGGGGTCACATAGCGGGCCCTCCTCCCCCCTCCCCACTACGCTACGTGCCTTCATTTTTAATGCGAGAATATTTCAACATTTTCTTCCCTCGTCGACTCGCGCCGAATTGTGCCTACCCACGCTGCTAGGTGTTCTCAGCAGTTGATCCTTTTTTTGCACTTTTGCAAATAAATTCAAAATCTCACCACGACGAGAATCGAACTCAAGGACCAACGCTAGCGAGTAGTATTCGAGGGTAACCATTAGACCACCGGGGCGACCGGTATCAACGAGACAATTGATTTTGATTAAAAAAAAAACGATGCAGCTGTGATTTTGAAAACGATGGTTTTTAAAACAAAGCAAAACAATAAGATTTGGATAACATTTTGGAATGTTGGAAAACGATGGTTTAAAATAAACCAACGAAAACAACTGTATTTGGAAAACACTTCTTTTTTTTCGGGCGAAACTCCCGCGCATGCATGCAACGTTGGTATGTTGGTTCCCGTCAACAAGTGATCGTCGCCGATCCTGCTGTTGCACAAAAAAAAGAAGACTTCGAACGCTTGACGCCGCTATTTTTACTTTTTTGAATATCCGCTCGTTGATGAGCCTCTTCGAACACCTGCGACATGTCATGGCCAGAAACTTGCGAAAACGCGGCCGCAGCGCTTTTCGATATTGTTGTATTATTCCGATCTGCGGAGCACCACGTAGCTCTCGGCCAATGAGGCAGATATACACATTATTGTGTTTTTTCAACCATTTCACCGCAGTGACGTCAATAGGGGGAACTCATCGGTATATTTCGTATGGGTTAGGGTTAGGGTTAGGGTTAACCCATCCATGGTGAGAAACACAATAATGTAGGACACCCAATGAGGGAGCGTAAGAACCGCCCTCCAAATCCCCGCGGCCTCATTGCTAGTTCTTCTGTCAAAACCGCCCTCCAAATCCCCGCGGCCTCATTGCTAGTTCTGCTGTCAGAACCCCGTCCACGTTTTTTTTGGACGAACAATACTTGGAAAAAATGGTTATACCCCCCCCTGTTTAAGAAACTGCACCCTCGTTTTCTAGGGGGAAACTACTTCTGGAGTTAGTCCGGGATTGTTTTTCACTGAGACTTAAAGGCTAAGACACACGCTTTCTCGCGTTTGTGATCCAATCGGATATTATGTAACATAGATACCATGCAGATCTGCATCACACCGACAAACCCACAGCAGCAAATAGACCAGATAGGTTTTATCCCGGCGAGTTCCTTGCTGCAGTCGGCGCCTGGAATATCTCCCAGCGAGAGTTCCTTGCAGTTCCTTGCTATATACCGACAGCCCCTAGAGACGATCCGGTCGAGTTTCCTTGCTGCTACAAACAGCATTCGGCACCTGATATTATAACTCCCGGCGAGTTCCTTGCGACAATCGGCACCCGGGTAAAGGGTGTAAGTGTCGCCTGTGGAGTAGTATATACTGGTAGGTAGGTGAATATCGTCCCTGCTGAAGTAAGTGAAGAATACGGTGCTGGCTCGAGTCCTCCCGCGTGTATGCCCGTGAGCACTCTTAAAAAGATTTTTTTCTTGCGTAAGAAAAAATGATCTGCGGAGAGCGCGAGGGCGTGAGTTTGCAACATTCCACGCAAATCGACGAGCGAGCATAAAAAAAGGCTGAAAGGTGTGAATGCTGGACCCTACATGCGCGATGAAAACGAAGGCACTTACCTGGCAGGAGGGAAGACACGTGTGACCACGGGGTTTGTCCAGAAGGTTGCCGAGGGCAAAAGCTCTTGCGAGTTGATGAGCTGGAGAGTAAAATGTGATGATGAATCGCAACAAAACACTCAATAATGATGGATTGGCACTTTTATTGCCGGCGAGTTGTAGCGGCCGAAAATCGTTCATTTGTTGTGTTGACTACATACCTCGGCGGCTAAAGATATATATATATATATATATATGTACATTTCAGGGTGTGAGGTTTGGTAGGGCTTCGCGAATCGCGAGAGCTCTGTCCGTACCAGTGGGAAAATGTTGTACTTTCTTTCCGTGGATGTTCTTAAACGGACTAACACCAAACAGTGACATAATCAGCTCCTTTTCTGGGATCATGTAAATGAATAAATAGGACCTACATTAATAGCGCAGCTCTTTTTTTATCTGCGACGAACCTGCAACAGGGGCCTGATGATGGTGCCCGTGTTGGGGACCTTCTGCATATGCACCTTGGAGATTATTGTGGCTCTTCGTTTATTTGTCATCGATCGTCGGAGATAGTTATTTGCGGCCTCCACACTGCTATGCGTGTGTTTTTCACATCATAAGCCCTCGTTTCTACCCAGCGACACCCCGCACATGCGATGCCCGTGCCGATTTTTCAAAGGGTTTTCACGAGTCACTTCTCGAGGATCGTAACGGTTTCGGATCAGCCTGACCCGACCCGACCCGACCCGACCCGACCCGACCCGTGAGTTTTTAAAAAATGCCTGACCCGACCCGTGAATTTTCGAGCACCTCTTGATCCGACCGGAATCAACCAGCGATAATTAGAAATCTTCCTGACCCGACCCACTCGTCGGGTCATGAACCGTGAGAAGCCCTGCATTTTTCATCCTGGAGAGGTAAAATCTCTTCGAGCCGGCGTCCCCGGTGGCCTAGTAGTAAATATCGTGTGAGGAAACTACTGCGTAAGGTCGATTTCGCGAGTTGGAGTCCCCGCCTCCGAGGCCGAAGAGACTTTTTCTTGTGAAAACATTAGCTCACGAACAGCACGAGCGCGCGTGAGTTGGCAACATTGGGTTATCATCGACGAGCAGTAGGATGCTCAGCCCTCTGCACAAATCTTCATGGAGGCATGCGTGCAGGGGCGGGGAGACTAGACGACACCAACCTGTTACCACACGCACACGGTTTGTCCAGAAAATATAGAAGGCAAAAAGAAGGCACAAAAAAAAAGGCAATGGCCTCAAACACCACACAGTAGATTGTTACAAGAACAAAAAAACTATATTGCCACAAACACGACACGGTTAATTCTTTGAAATGAGGAGAACGAAGTGACGAGAGGCGGTCAGTCGAACAATCCGCCGCGATATTTACTATTTACACCAGAGCTTTCACGGGGCATGGCGGCGGCCTGCTCCGACCCGCTGGTCGGGTCAAGAAGGTTTGCCAAAATTCTCGAGTCGAGTCGGGGCGGAAGGTATTTCGTACTCTCATAGGTCGGGTTGGGTCGGGTCGAGTCGGGTCGAGTCGGATCGAGTCGGGTCGGTCGGGTCGGGTCGGGTCGGGTCGGGTCGGGTCGGGTCGGGTCGGGTCGGGTCGGGTCGGGTCGGGTCGGGTCGGGTCGGGTCGGGTCGGGTCGGGTCGGGTCGGGTCGGGTCGGGTCGGGTCGGGTCGGGTCGGGTCGGGTCGGGTCGGGTCGAGTCGGGTCGGGTCGGGTCGGGTCGGGTCGGGTCGGGTCGGGTCGGGTCGGGTCGGGTCGGGTCGGGTCCGGTCGGGTCGGGTCGGGTCGGGTCGGGTCGGGTCGGGTCGGGTCGGGTCGGGTCCGGTCGGGTCGGGTCGGGTTGGGTCGGGTCGGGTCGGGTCGGGTCGGGTCGGGTCGGGTCGGGTCGGGTCGGGTCGGGTCGGGTCGGGTCGGGTCGGGTCGGGTCGGGTCGGGTCGGGTCGGGTCGGGTCGGGTCGGGTCGGGTCGGGTCGGGTCGGGTCGGGTCGGGTCGGGTCGGGTCGGGTCGGGTCGGGTCGGGTCGGGTCGGGTCGGGTCGGGTCGGGTCGGGTCGGGTCGGGTCGGGTCGGGTCGGGTCGGGTCGGGTCGGGTCGGGTCGGGTCGGGTCGGGTCGGGTCGGGTCGGGTCGGGTCGGGTCGGGTCGGGTCGGGTCGGGTCGGGTCGGGTCGGGTCGGGTCGGGTCGGGTCGGGTCGGGTCGGGTCGGGTCGGGTCGGGTCGCGTCGGGTCGGGTCGGGTCGGGTCGGGTCGGGTCGGGTCGGGTCGGGTCGGGTCGGGTCGGGTCGGGTCGGGTCGGGTCGGGTCGGGTCGGTCGGGTCGGGTCGGGTCGGGTCGGGTCGGGTCGGGTCGGGTCGGGTCGGGTCGGGTCGGGTCGGGTCGGGTCGGGTCGGGTCGGGTCGGGTCGGGTCGGGTCGGGTCGGGTCGGGTCGGGTCGGGTTGAACGGGGAGGTTATCAAATCTCACGGGTCGGGGACCCTGACCCGATTTGACCCGCGAGAAGTGATCCGACCCCATAAAAGCCCTTCTTATTTACCACATAAATTCGAAAGAGGAAAGGGGACGAGGGAGGGAGGAGGGACGGAGGAGGGAGGGAGGGAGGGAGGGAGGGAGGGTGGGAGGGAGGAGGAGAGGGAGGGGGGGAGGGAGAGAGGGAGGGAGGGAGGGAGAGAGGGAGGAGGGAGGGATTTTATGGGAGGGTGGTGATATATAGCGCTGTTTGTACCGAGCACGCTGACTAGGTGGCATGCTCTGGGCGTGCTTAGGGTTCCTGTAATCCTGGAGCTCATCTTCCAATCTCGTTTGATATTTTTTTTTTGCTCGCCATCCGATAACGTGCAGCACGAATGATTGGTTTAACGTCGATCACTCAAAAACATTCCCAACAAGGAGAAGAAAGTCAAGGGAAACCACCTACTCTGCGACGAGGTGCCGCGTTGATTGCTAGACCCGAACCAGCGTGGAGTAGTAAACCCTGGGAAGGAGTCTCTGGTTGGTCGCAGCAGCAGAGAGAGGCCTCATTGATCCCAATATATATATACAGGCACACACAATAATAGTATACCAGGTGCAAATTAAGCTACATCGCGATGTTCCAACATAATCTTGGAGCTTATCTTCTGCAGGCTCGCTTGGTATTCGACAATGCGCAGCATGAGCTTCAACGTCGATCAATCAAACCATTCCCTCCCAAAAATGGCTAAAAAAAAATCGGGGAAACCCTGGAAAAGACGACTGGCCGCTCTGTGCTTGGTAGCTCGTAGAACTTGTAATACTCGTCGGTGAACCTGTTGAGTAGCGATTGTTAAGGTATTAGTGGGGTATTGGTCCGTTTGACCGCTTGCGAAAGGTTAACCAATAGCTTACCCAAACTAAGCCTTATAACACTCTTCCTCCCTGAAACGGCGGGATAGCAGGTCGGCCGGATATACGGGCGGACGTATCAATATCCAAGCGGTTTTATTTCCTGGGGGGATACCGGGGAGGCTATTTTTCAAGTTCGACATGGAAAAAAGTCTGAAAAAGTTTATTATTGTGGTTGGTGGGATTCGAACCCACGACCCAAAAACCCATGATCTGTCGACGACGCCTTTTGTTAAGGAATTAGAGGGTATTAGTCCGTTTGACCACTTGCAAAAGGTTAACCAAAAGCTTACCCAAACTATGAACACTCTCCCTCCCTGAAACGGCGGGGTAGCAGTCGGGTGTTGCCGACGACGCCATTTGTTAAGAAATAAGTGGGGTATTCATCCGTTTGACCGCTTGCAAAATATTAACCAATAGCAAACCCAAACTAAGCCTTGTAACACGATCACGCCATCGGGATAAGGTGGCGAGACCGGGCTTGTCTCGCGGGTACGCGGGTGGGGCTTGCTGCTTGCCGATTTTAGCTTGAGGCTGTAGCTCAAGCGAAGTAAAAAACGCGCACTGGATGGCTATGGGGAATTGAAGTGTCATACACTCGTGGTACCGTGTTAGTGCGGTGATATTTAGTTCGGGCCCCCAGTTTAGTGCGGTGAAAATTGCTTGTCATGACCTCTTTATACATAGTACGGGTACGGACTTCGGTACCGGGTGCCACTTTCATGCGGGCATTGTCGTTTGGCAAGGTGCCGCACAAATGAGGGACCACGACTACTGTAGCAGCGGATGCTAGGCTACTTGTTTACGCCTGTTCGTCAAAAACGGTTGGGCGTGTTGCAAATAAATTACTTCCGCTGGGTGCGCGCGTTGACTACTGCAACAGTACAGCCGGAAAATGCGCCCTGTGACGGTCTCAGTTTTCAATGGAACTCCATATAGAAAGCCTTTGCTGAATTTTTCTCTACCGCAATAATTTCCAGTTCTGCAACGCGGCCCTGAGGTGGTTTATCATTCGTAAGAAGCACGTCGGGATTCCGGCCTTTCTTCAAAAGTATTTCATTTGTATCTTCCCCAAACACAAAAAAAAATAATTACGTCTATCTTTCCAATCAGCAACTTTTATCAGCGAGCGCCGAAAACGACAACCTGTTTTTGGCGTGGAGCAACAATACAACCTGCATGCGTACGCAAGGCTGTGAGGTGTATCTAACCTGTCGGTGTGATTGTTGTACCGCGCCCTCTCGCTCCAAACAACGTCGCTCCTTTTTCATCTTATGCCCAAGAGGGCAAAAGCTAGTCCCTCGTGGTTATTTGCGTCTTTCATCCGTAGAGTCACAATTACTTACTGTGGCCTCAATGCGCTCGGCGCGAGATACATCGCACATGTGTATGTATATAGCAGCGTCCCCGGTGGTCCAATAGTCAGCCGGGTAGCTGTTGAGGTCGAGGTCGTAGGTTCGCATCTCAACAAGGGCCTCTTTCTTACAAATCGACAGGCCGAAAGCGCGAGAGCGCGAAATCCGATGTAATTCCACGAGCACGAAAAGGCTGAACATGCTGAACCCTAAGCGCAATAAAAATGAAGGCAAGTATACCGGGGGGACAAGGGAAGACACCTGTGACCACGGCTTGTCCAGGAGGTCGTTGAGGGTAAACAAAACCTTACGAGTTGAGCTGGAGAGTAAAAGTGACGGCTAAAAAAATATACCCTGGTACCTGGTAGGAACTAGGCATGACTGTAAGCGAGATGCAAACGACTCGCGTGAGCGTGTGCTTCAGAAAGAAGAAGATGGCAACCTGGTGACTCAAGACAATCAGTGCGTTCATTGGTTGTAGAATACGGCCCGCTCGACCAATGCACACAGGCGACTGAGCGATCTACGAGGTAGTGAACAGTGATATACAACCAACAGCATAGATACTTCCGGAGCTCGTAGGACCAAATCTTGTCTAGCATTGATCTCCAGGGGCGTCCCCTGGCCACGGACGAAGATGTAGGAAAGAGCATACAATCGCAACCACTGATAACATTCCCTAGCGCCGCAAGCTGGAAAACAGTAAAATATATTGAGCTGGCGAGATTTGAACTCCACCAGCACATCCTTGGTTAGATATTGTTGCTCATCTGCCGTGAGGCTATGAGCACCAGACTCTACTCACTGCGACGTCACACATCAGGGTAGCTGCTATGTGCACTAGCTACAAATCATCATGCCACCGGGAAGCTACTATAGATGGCCAGACTACTGCTGTTATCGTAGGTGACATCTTCAATACAAGCCCATTCACACATTACTCGACACTTTGGTAGGAGGCAATCAGCTATACACGTACTACATCGAGGTTTCCCAAACAATACGCCAACATCTACAACAAACGCCGTACATTTTCGCCTGGTACTCTTTCCGGGCGCTTAATCCCTACATAACATCACCCGGACAAACTGCCTGAAACAAGTGTGGGACAATTGTTGCAGCAGCGTCAAGGCTCGGTGAGTCGGCAGAATTTCAATAGTAATAACAAATCGGCAGGTGCCGCGAGTCAAACCATCCGACTTTAGTTGCCAAGTCGGCTGGTGAAACCAGCTGCAGCTGATGGCCAGCCGACTTGCCAAGTTAAAGTCAGGCGAGAGCGAAGCGAGACAACTTTTTCCTCCCCCGGCCGCCGAGGGGAGCCCGCCCCAAACCCAAAAATGCGTCCCGCATTAAAGAGTCCGTCCTACAATTGTGGAAACCCAACAAGTCAGAGAGTCGGCTCTTACTTGGAAACGACTAACTGTAAGTCTGACCAGCAACTACTTAGCGACTCAAGTCATGCCGCTTCACAGCTCTAGCTAACACTGTTTCTCCCGTGAGCGACGCGCTCCAGCACCAGCCCCAACAACACCGTAGTGAGCTGGCCATTTTTTCCCCGCGGTAGTCTCTCCTCCCGTCCCTCCGGCGCGTCCGGTGGTTTCATATTCGCGACTGCTACCGCCACCCACTCTTCCCCAACCCTTGCTCGCCGTTGGCTCGACGATTACCCCTCGTCGCAGGCCGCTTCCTGCCGGCGTTTCCCACCGGTCGGTGAGGCGATCATCCAGCGTTGCGTCTGATCGCCCGCCCTCTACCCCTGTTATCGAAGTCCATGACCTGTTGTCTTCTATCCCCTTTACACCCCACGCGTGCTCTCCGCCTGAACAAGACGCGCGGATAATACGAGCTAAGGTTAGTTTTTCTAGTATGCAGTAATGGACAAGTGCTACCATAGCGGTAGCACTCCTTGAGGATTTTTTTTTTCTGGATGACAAGGCTTCTTGACCCAAAATCGTGGATAAGTCAATTCTTGTTTATTAAAAACGGTTGTTTCGGCATACCTGGGCCAAGGGTTTTTTGTTCATCAGATTTGAAATTTTCAGTTTGCTCAAAAATCAGATTTTGGGGGTAGGGGTATAAACCCCTCATGAAGTGAGGAGCTCCACATAAACGAAATTGTGCATACATCTCTACCGTAGCACAAGCGATCGGTCCCTCTAGAGTGCGGGTTGAGCAGTGCCGGTTGCCCGCTATAGTGCCTGTGAACTCGTTTGGCACAGATAGGAACGACCAGTAGTGGCAGTATGCGGAGTAGTGCCGGTTGCCGCTACTGTGCCGGGATTTCCGGCTGCCACATACCAGTAGGCGCTATAGAGGGGTCAATACTGCCGACCGGTCGCCATGGTGGTCTAGTGGTTACCCTCGAATGCTGCTAGAGTTGGTTCTGGAGTTCGGATCGCACGAGGGTCGGACTTTTGAGGCTACTGTTTGCTTGCAACAATAAAAATAAAACCAAAGGAATCAACTGCTGAGAGCGCCTAGCAGCGTGGGTTGGCGCAATTCGATGCGAGTTAACGAGATAAGAAAGGGCTGAAGTCTTCTCGCGACAAAAATGAAGGCACGTACCGTAGTGGGGAGGGGGGCCAAGAGCCTGCTTATGGTGACGCTGGATCTGAGTTACGCTATCTGAGTTACGTCTAAGGAGGAAGAAAGAGAAAGAAAAAGTGCGAACATAATACGTGGTAGATGGGATGGGCAAAAAAACGAAACAAAACAAAAACGCACATCGTGCCAAAAAACGGGGATCTCTTTCGAGATGGATTGTTTTACGACCATTAACCGGTAGCTACCGACGCAGACAACTTGACAGTTACTAACGTCCTGCTTGCGTGAGTTCCTATGGTCAGCTATACCGTCTTTTCGTCTGGTGTGTGAGGTATCATGAGGTCTTTGACTCACGTTGGCATGGCGCCTGCTGGCCAGAGTGGTGTCGAAGTACCTGCTCGAAAAATCTCTCGAACGTTTCCATGTCTCCCGGTTTCCTGGCACACTGATGTCGCGTCAATACCAAAGTGAAAACATAGAAAGAGAAAACATTAGATACGCTTATTCAATAAATGCGGCGAAACCTGAAGCTCTGAAGCCCAAATTCGGTGCAGCCTAAACCAAATGCGGTGCAACCTCAGCAAAATCCGGTGCAATCTGGATCAGCTAGCTCTAACACATGTAAAAAACACGTTGAACCGTTTAACCTCTCGACCGGTGCTAAGTCTCCCGGTTTCGTCGCGCACCTATGTCGCGGTACTTCGGGTACTTCGGGATTCATTCAAGGCCAACGTAAACACGAAAAGTACAACCTGTTAGATACGTTACACAAATAAATGCGGCGCAATCTGAAAAAATGATTGAGTGCGACCTGAGCCAAGTGCAGTGCAACCTGAGCCAAACGAGGTGCAGCCCGTGCTAAATGCGGTGCAACCTGAGCCAAATGCGCTGCAACCTGAGCAAAAGGCGGTTCAGCATGAGCCAAATGCGGTGCAACCTGAATCAATTAACTTGAACACATGTAGAGGCTCTGTTAAAGCGAAACATCCGACATATTAATGGTCGGTCGCGCGTACGTATACAGCACAGCGAATTTTGTCCACGAGAAACGGAGTATGTACGGCACCCATATTTCGGTCTTGTCTGTAGGGTTGCCGCACACACTCTTTTCTCTTAGTCGCGCTCAAAGCAAATAAAATCACAAACACAAATACAATAGCTCAAACGTAAACAGGACAGCACATACGCAACAAAAAACAAGCACAAACGCAAAAAAAAAAAACAAGCATTTGGTCGAGGCTTAGAGCTACGTACTGTACGCGCGACGCGACCATGGAGCATCGCAACCGCACGCCCCTGAGGCAGAGAATCGATGGCTGGTGTGGCTACGAGGCAAGCAAGCGAAAGGCACGAGCGGCGGCGCGCACCCGTCACGCGCTGTCCCAAAAGCGGGTTGGAACATACAGCACACGCTGATGCCTGAGGCTATGCTCATCGTTGTTCGCCGTACCGCAACACGCGGCCGGGTAATCAGTACCAGGTAGCATTAAGAGCGTGAGTTAGCAACACTCGATGAAAAATCGACGAGCAGTGGGATTGCTGAACCCTATGCGCGATAAAAATTGAAGGAAAGAACCGGGGGGAAGAAGGGACGACACCTGTGACCACGGCTTGTCCAGAAGCTGGAAAGTAGATGTGTGTGAACGAAAAAAAAAAAAAAATTGAGGCTCTTAGGAGATATGATAGGCGACAAGGCACGATAGAAGAGGCACTTTTTGGCATTTTTTTTTTCGAAGGACGGAACTCCTTAACCCCTTCACAACTGGAACCCCTTTTTGGGGACAACTTTACTTGAAGTTAGTATGATTAGGGATTTGGGGCTCTAAAGGGGGTAACCCAAAATCGTCGGAAATCAAGCCATTCATTCTTGACCAGAAAAAAAAAATGAGAGAAAAAAAAGCTTACAGTAAAGGGTTTTGGGTCATCGGGTGCGCACTCTTCGGTTTACTCCAAAAAAAGAGTTCGGATGGGTGAGGTATAGGGCTCCAGAAAGTGAGGGGCCTCAGAAAAAAATGCGTCGATATCAGTATCTGGGAAGGAGGCGTTTCTTTAACGAGACCTCTGGTTTGGAAACCAGCTCCCGGCCGTGTCTCCTGAAACACGTTGCCCGTTGCCACCCCGACGTCATCGCTCGATAGTCCTTTGCGAACAAGAAAGCACGGAAATATAAGTAGCATCCTTCCTCGTGTCGAGCATACACGAATGTTCGTTAAAGAAAAATCGCTGTTTTTTCTTCAGGGGGGGTTATGGTAGAATCAGTCGAAGGATATGATGATGATGATGATGATGGCATTTTCACATGACTAACAGCTCATTTCCCTGAAATTTAGCCCCGTGGTCACACAAAAAGGCTGAGAAAACGTCCAGACGACAGAAGCGCAAGTACAAAGTAAAATACGTGCACCGAAGTACCAATACCACAAAAAGGGAACGGCACTACGGCTTGCGGTATACGATCCCGTATCCTTTGGCAAAACCAACTGATACCAGGAAACTGTCCATGTTATAATATGTACGTGTGCTTGTAAAAGGAAGAAAGCGTGGACAAAGGCAAAAACGGAAAAAAAAAAAAGCAAAGGTACAAAAAAAACTAAATTCCCATACTTCGGAGAGGAAAAGCACTCGCCCCCTCTCTTACCACCGAAACGTGACCGGCGCCAAGCTCAGACGCTAGCGTGCTCCCAGCGCCTCGCATGCTCTCCCCGACGTCCTCCTTGTTCCCTACAACCAAGGTAGGCACTCTGCCTGCTAAGGTCCTTCGCGACCCTCCTTCCAGATCTGTCATAATAAGTGTATCGTCCCGCTGCTGTCCACGTCCATCGAAGGTGACGTCTCGTCCCCTACCCCCTGAAGTGCTGGCGTTTTGGACTCCGCTGCTGCTGCTGCTGCTGCTGCCTCCGCCGCCACCGAAAAAACTGCTGGATGTTTTTATTTCTCCATCGGAAATGAGGACTCCGGCGGACCCAAGCTCGGTCACCCACGTGCGCAGCTCTCCCACCGATCTGGACACGCCACGCGGGGGGCAGACGGGGAGAAAAACGAAGGAGATAACCTAGCATGATGCCCTCTATACACTTGTGAAAAAAGGGAAGCATTAAATATATACCAGGTACCACGTATATAATATACCTCAGCAAGGCCTGTTTTTGCTCTTGAAGAAGCGAGAACCCTGAGTTTGGGTGGGGGGCGGGGGGAAAAATGATGTAATTCAGCATATCCTCCTCGTATAGGAAAGAAGCGACGATTTTAGCGTTGGGAGAGAGTCACAGAGACACCCATTCAACGCGTAGCGATGCGGGCGCACTACACTACCCAAATATTGATAACTATGCGCAAAGTTCCGTCAAAACTTACAGCCCTAACGATTCCAACTCAACGTGAAAAGAACAGGGGTTTTCACGGGTCGGATCATGGCTTGCGGGAGACGGTGACCCCGCCAGACCCGTGATATCTGAAAACCTTCTGACCCCACCCGGACCGACCCGTGACATTTAGAACATCTCCTGACCTGTTCCGACTCGACCCGCGATTATCAAGAAATCTTTCAAACTCAAAATAAAAAAATATCAGGGCTTTTGACGGATCCGATCATGACTCGCGGGTCGGATCGGATTAAGGTGACCCCGCCGGACCCGTGATACCTGAAAACCTTCTGACCCGACCCGGACCGACCCGTGAGATTTAGAACACCTCCTGACCCGTCCCGGCTCAACCCGCGATTTAAAAACAAACGTTATCACCCGACCCGCGGGGCGGGTCATGAGCCGTGGAAAGTCCTAAAAAAAATGACAAGCATTAGTTTCACCTAGAGTTGGACATGTCATAGACGAGAAGCACTCCAGCTACCGCAGAATTTTCAAAGAACATTCTGCGAGCGGGCGCGGCGTCCGGGTTGCCACCCACGTCCCAGAACTCTACGAACCGATCAACCGGTGCTCCTGGGAGCAGCTGCGCAAGACGTATATAGCACATAAAAGCAGGAGAAACGTGGACGACAAGCGCGAGCAACAGGTGTAGGGCTGATATCAGTGGCCACCTGAAAGATTCCAACCAGGATTTGCAAATCCTTGACAGTATCAGACGGAAACGCCTCCTAATCTCACCGCATAGGTGAAGCGGCCAGGAAACGGTTGGCGGTGCAACCTATCCGTATATAGGTCGGTACTCTCCGCATATAGTCTACGTCGTTGCTCTCCGTATACACTCTAAGTCGGTACTATGCACACAAAAGTCGGTACGCCGTGGTGTCATCGTGTGGGTAGGCAAACAAACGCGTGTTGGAACACACAGCAGACGCAGATGCCTGCTGGAGTATGCTGATGACGATTAAGATGGTATCACCCCATTTTTAGCTCAATTTCCCAGATATTTGGCCCATGGACACCAAAAGGCTAAAAAAGCATCTCGATGGGGAAAAAAAATACGGACTACTATGTGCATCGCGCACTCTCATAACCACGTAATCTGCACTTATCTAGGATAAAGAATCAGGACGGACGCTGGGCGTGCTGACGCTGTCGTTCAGTAGAAATAACGGTTTCATGTTCAAGACAACACACACATACACCGCGGTACCAACACGCAAAGAGAACGGCACTATTCCACGTCGGCCAATACACAATGCGCGGAAAAGCTTGCCTTGACGTCGACGTTGCAGCCGACAGTAGGGGGCGGCCTCCTCTTCAGCGCGGCACCACCGGCCGTCCCGGGGTGGCAGAGAGAGTGCACCAGGGTGGTCTTGCCCGCCGCCATGGGGCCGACCACCAAGACTCTCGCATGGTGGGGGTCGAAATCTTCCGCCGCGAAGGATTCCATGATTGACCAAGAACGGCAGTACCAGTGTTGTGCTGCACTGCTGCTGCCGTCTTGGGAGACCCTACCCCGCGACGAGTACGAGACGGACGAAGGGGGGGCGAGCACGGGGGGGCGAGCACGAGAACGCTTGGAAGCCAGCATCGGGCGGGCGAGGCATCACAATGCCATCAAGATTACTCACGTGGTGCGGGTCGACGCCTTCAGCCGCCGCGAAATATTCCACGAACGACCGATATCAGCAGTATCAGTGTTGCACTGCTGCTGCAGTCGAAGGGGAAGTGACTCACGGCGGCACGATAGCGTCTGGATTTCAGCTTCGGGCGGACGAGGCATCACAAAAAAGGTCACAAAACCAATAAGCGAAACGCTCCCAGCTTACACCTGCTCCGATTCGGTACCGCGTACGAAGCAGGCGTTGGTAGAGCTATGAACAACACGTGGAGGGGTTTATAGACTGCAGTTGCAGTGGGGCTTTTCTCATGTGCGGTCGTATCGCAAAAAGCAATAACGTGTTCTTATGGTACGACGGCGAGCTTCATCGAAGTGGGCAATATGAGTTGTGTGGGTGCGGAAGAATTGGCCGATTATCTGATGCGGTTAATCATGTGATCTCTTTGCGGAGTGGGCTCAGGCAGCAGCACCGAGAAAAACACCACGACACAAGGTAGTGGTGGGTTGCGCAGTCGAGCAGACACCAAGCAAAGAGCTTGGAAGCTGTTGTCGCAGAGTACGATTGATCGTACTTGATCTACGACAGCAGCAGTGTGTTGTGCTCGTAGGACACACAATTTGCCATTTTGGGCACAAACTACTTGGATAGTGCGTACCTGACAAATGTAACAAAAATTATCCACAGGTCAAGCAGGGCAAACAAGAATGCTAACGGCTGTCCGCCGCTCACAGACAAACAGCGCGACCAGCGATACTGCGGACATTTCAAAACAGATTACAGGTGTGCAAAGGATGCTCACCTCGCGCTTGTCCAGACCAACGGGCACAGCACAAGGCGACAAGGGTACAGCAGCAGTATCGGCGCGATTGAAAAAAGAGAACCACCACGGGGGTTTCGTAAAGGAAATTCGGCATTTTGGTTCTGTCTTCATTGTTGACAACTCATCACTCCTCAGCACGCCACGCTCGAGCAAGGAGAGCGCTGTGCTGCGCTCTGGGATGGCTCTGCGGCTGCTCCTTTGGGCTGGTGTGTTGCCTCTATATGGCTACGCCTTCGAGACTGTCTCCTGCCTTGCCAGGTCTGCGGTTGCGGGCCAGACGGTAGGCGCCACCGGCGGTGATGGGGCGAGGACGCCGGCAACGTACGTGTGCGGTGCCATCAGGTTAGGTCGAAAGCAAGCCTGGAGAGCAGCGGTGTACACCGGTTATACGTAGCGCAGTCCGTATGGAAGGCAGTGTCCATACCACCGGGGTATGACCGTGTACGCACGTTTACGCCTCTCTTTTGATGGCTCGGTTCGAGCTGTCTGGCGCGACTCTACGTTCGTTGCAGAATTCGCTGGCAGACGATGGATACCAATGACATGTACGATGTAGCTGCAACATGTACCAGCCTACTATTAATAGTACAGGTATCATTTCCGGTGTGTACAAGGGCTCCGCGTGGATGCCAGCATTCGACGCACCCATGCTCCGGGTAGGGCAGGGCAGCACTTCGACTTGTTCGATTCAATAGTCGATAGAGAGTAAAAACCGTTACCACACAACACATGGTCTACATGTGTAAAACGTAAAGTAATGCCAAGAGATTGATATAGACTAACAGTGGACTACTTACTACTCCTGTCGTTTCACTACGTTTCTCCGTTTCTTGCGTGAATCCGATTCCGAGCTTCATCATAGACTTAATTTACTTAGATCTCGACCCCCTCGGAGTTCTCGCTCGGCATATCCTCCCCCCTCTCAGCCCTTCTCAGACCGTAATTGCCGAAAAGAAAATTAGTTGCTGGGGAAAAGAACCGTCCCGAAGTTCCTTGAGAAAATTAGTTGCTGGGGAAATTACAAATATCTTCGTGCCGAAAGCGCTCGGTTGGTGCTTCCCTGGCATCTCCGAGTTTCGTCATCTGAGATCTGGGCTCGGCTCATCAGCTTCGCACCGCCCAGCACGCCACCGCAGCTCTATAGCTCGCAGCAACGCAGCGCCGTGCAGTGCCTTGCGATGCCCTGCAGCTCTAGCTTAGCAGAGCGCAGCGCTGTGCTTTGACGTGCTTTGCTGCTTTGCCATGCTGCGTGCTTTGCGGTACTTTTAAAATTTCGTACATGCCAGTAACATTCATTCGCAGTATCATCCCACGTACCGGTAATAAGTTTGTACATACTACGTTGTTGGATCACAACGCACCCCCAGCTCAGGTCAGCCCGGCTATATATAGCTCAGCAGTGCAGCGCGGCATAGTGCGGTGCCGTGTCTTGCCCTTCGTTTTGCGGTGTTGTGTCGGGCGGCGCTGTGCGTTCTTTTGAACATACAGCAAGCAGTAGTAGTACCAGGTATGATACAGGTACCACAGGTACATTTTTTTTTTTTTCTTTTTTTTCTTTATCCTCCGGCGGATGGGGAAAAATAAAGCTTTAGCTTACCACACTTCCACGTATTTTCATACGCGTCGTGTGTCGATTTAACTCAGTTGCTTTCGCAGCCCAACGCTAGCTGGCGCACCCTTCGGGTCCCATTGTAGGTATAGCGTAAGCTGTCCCTATCAGTGGTCTTCGTTACAACCCCGGCAGCGCAAGCTGCCGTTGTATACGGATGCGTGTGTATGTCGACCCGGCCTGTCCCCTGAGGGTCAGTTTCGGTGGAGGTACCATTTATTACGTACGTGCCGTGTGCTTATCACACGTACAGCCTTTTGTGACATCAACAAGCATCTAGCGCAGGGTAATTAGCTATTGGCCCATCAGCTCCGCACCGCCCAGCACCCCACCGCCCAGCACCCCACCGCAGCGCTATAGCTCGCAGCAACGCAGCGCCGTGCAGTGCCCCGCGATGCCCTGCAGCTCTAGCTTAGCAGAGCGCAGCGCTGTGCTTTGACGTGCTTTGCTGCTTTGCCATGCTGCGTGCTTCGCGGTATTTTTGTTAGTTCGTACATGCCAGTAACATTCATTCGCAGTATCATCCCACGCACCGGTACTATTAGACTAATAAGTTTGTACATACTACGTTGTTGGATCACAACGCACCCCCAGCTCAGGTCAGCCCGGCTATATATAGCTCAGCAGTGCAGCGCGGCATAGTGCGGTGCCGTGCCTTGCCCTTCGTTTTGCGGTGTTGTGTCGTGCGGCGCTGTGCGTTCTTTTGAACATACAGCAAGCAGTAGTAGTACCAGGTATGATACAGGTACCAGGTACCATTTATTATGTACGTGCCGTGTGCTCATCACACGTACTACTGCCGTTCAGAACGTGACATCAACAAGCATCTAGCGCAGGGCAATTAGCTCTGCACAAACACCTCTTGGCAACATTATTTCACCGCTCCAGCTTTTCTTTGCTTTCTTTCACACTTTATTGGTTCTGCCATTTCGTCAATTGCTGCTTTTTTTTCGTTTTTCATTTTTGTCTTTGTTCATTTTCTACTATCTCCGTTAAATTGGATCCGTTCGAACTCGTTTTTCATGTTCTGAACATTTTTTCAACCTTTTTTTTTTTCAACTCTTTTTTTCCAAGTACCTTTTGTTTTTGGGAGTTGAACTTGCAACTTTGTTTCTTCGGGAGCTGAATATGCATTTTAAAGGACGTCCATGCGAGGGAGTTGAACTTGCATTTTAATAGACGTCCATGCGAGCTTTTTTGTAATGCGCCCAAGGGCGCACAGCACAAGGCAACAACAGGAGCAAGCTTAAGCTGTGGGCCAGTTATGACAATTATTGTATTTTTTTCGTTTTTCAGTTGTTTCCTCGTTCAGTTTCTACTATCTCCTTTAAATTTGATTCGTTCGAACTCGTTTTTCATCTTCTTCTGAACATTTACAATTGGTCCAGCTTTTCTTTGATTTCTTGCTTTGAGTTTCAACCATTCAACCGGTCGTACTCACAGCTGACGTTTTTCAATTTTTATATAAAATATATGTATCGATTCTTTTAAGAGGATATTTTTTTTTCCCCGATGACGCCTGGATTCAACTAACGAAAACCAGGCTTATAAGCGGACAGTCTATCTACTAGACCACAAAGTCACATTGCTATCTAATTTTTTTTGACAAATAAATATCGATTTTTCATGCGGATCATTTTTTTTTCGATGACACCCGGATTCGAACCGGCGAAGGCCACCAGGATTACACGCGGACAGTCTATGTACTAGACCACAATAAGTCACAGCAGCAGGGGTGTATCTACCAGTACTACCATTTTTTACCAAAAAATAAATATCATTTTTTCATGAGGATCAATTTTTTTCTCATATGACCCCTGGATTCAACCAAAGAACACCAGGCTTATAAGTGGACAGTCTATCTACTAGAAGGCCACAAAGTCGCGATGATATCTATTTATTTTTTATGAGGATCATTTTCTTTCCCCGATGACACCGGGATTCGAACCTACGAGAAGACCTTGAGGCTTATAGTAGTACATACCGGTACTACACCAGGTTTGTACATACTATCAGGTACTACGCTGTTGGATCACAAAACACGCCCAGCTCAGATCAGTCCGGCTTTATACAGCCCAGCAGCGCAGCGTAGCGCCGTGCGGAGCCGTGCGGTGCGGTGCCGTGTGCCCTTCGCTGCGGTGCTGTGTCGTGCTGCGCTGTGTCCTTTCTTTCGAACATAGACTAGAGCAGTACCGGGTATAATACGTGTTGTTGTGTACTATAGTCTATACTTTTCTTATTTTTATTTTTCTACATGAATTTGATCTTCAACGGCCCCCTGTTTTTTCCCCCACGCAAAGTACCCCCGTACCGCCGATCAGAACGTGACACCGGTACCAAAAGCACACAACACAGCTGAGCACAACAACAAGGCAATTTGCTTTGCACAAGCAGCTCTTGGCATTATCCAATCGCTGTCCGCACCAAATCGTGGGCCCCTTCTTTCTGCCCCCTTCACATGTTTTTAGTTGCACTCTTCCTTGCCTTGCGCGAGCGTAGCGGGCGGCGTCCAGCCGCCCGCGAGCGAAGCCCTTGTATATACTATATTTCGATCGGATAAATCCGAGCCCACGCAGACTGACCCTCTAGTCTGGTCACCAAGAGACGTTTCGAGTGCGTTTCTTGACGTTTCGACTCAACCAAACATCCAGGGCCAGCAGAGGGATGGCCAAAGGTTTGCTGCATGTTCTCTACGTAGCAACTGACAGGCGCGCACTGAGCCAACTTCTGCTACTACATGCATGATACCATAATATATCCTCCAAACCCGCTCGCTTTTGATCAAAACCAGGCCCCCACGTCCTTCAAAACTCCGCCCCCCCCCCCTCACCGGTTATTCGACTTACAAGATTCACTTGATAAAAGGATACATTTCCCTCCACAGCTGTCAGATTTTGTCCTCCTCAGAAACGGGTTTTATAGTTTCAGCGCACAGACTGACTAAAATCACCCTGTCGACCCTGATAGCTACACTGTAGTTGTAAGGGGAGTCGCCGACCTATATCCTTAATGAGGACACACAACTCGTAATGCGCGCGATCGGAGTATCACAAACAGCTTGCAAAGATGAGTTTCGACGAAATCTTCGATCTCACAGCTGGAGTGTATTTTCATTTTTTATAATATAATACGCGCGATCGGAGCATCACACACAGCTCGCAAAGATGAGTTTCGACAAAATTCGATCTCACAGCAGCTGGAGTGTATTTTTTCTTTTATAATATCTAGATCCGAGGCTCGCAGACCGACTGTGTCTCTGTGTGTGTATAGTGATCGTGGCGAGACTTGCTGACGGTATTCTAGGCGTGAAACACGATGTCGCTGCCTTCGTCATTCAATTCCTCGATTGCTATTATATTATTGTTGCTATTTGTTGCTGTAGACCACTCTCGTCTGGTCGATGGAATACTAGTAGTACGCGATAGCACTGAACAAAGAATTTGGTAGTTAAGAATGTCAGGCTCGATCGAGTTTTGAGACAAAAATAAAAACGTAAAATTCCTGGTATGGCCTTTTTGTCTGATTGCTGGTCGCTCATTGGCCAGAGATCGTACATAAAGTAACAGTCATCTGGGGACGATAGTGTCCATTCCCAGAATCATAATCTATTCACATATACACAACTCCGACAACCCGGGAACGAACCCGGATATATCACCAGGATTGATACCTCCCCGCACAGTGTGGAAATCCCCAATGCCGCCGACCGGCCGATCTCTAATTTACTGGGGTTCGTATGTTATAGAGCCAGCTCCACCCGGGGACGATAGGGTCCCATCCCTGGTCCAGGAGTCATTCCATATATCTAAAAATTAGACAGAAGGGGGAAGAAAACCGAGTTCTCTCGGGTCGACACCGCCTCCCACGGTGTGGAAACCTCAGTTTCATTGGCTAGAATCGCTGATTGGTTCGAGCTCCACAGCGGCCCCCCACCCTAGTACGAGGATGATAGAAGCTCACCAACCGATGGGGGGCAGTTCCGTCGCACACGGGGGAGATAGGGCCCCATCCCCGGTTTAGAAATCCTCCGAATCTCTACAGCCCCAGCAACGCGGGAACGATAACGATGATCTCCCGGGTCGATATACCTCCCCGCACGGCGTGTCAACCCCGACTCCATTGGCTTATTTCTCGTGATTGGCTGGTAGGCTTTGACGCAGTAAGCTCACAATTATTTCGATCGAGTCGGGTTTTCTCGAATACTTCTCGCACACGGCAAACATTTGCAATGCGAGCGCAATTCAGTGAGTTATTTGCATGATAGGTCGCACAAAAAAGCGATTTTGAGCCTATACCAGGTTGGCGTGCCGAGCAAGCACGCTCAAAATGAGGAGGAGAAACACTTGAACAGCAATAACAGCAGCACCAAACGCAATATAAATGGACGAATTAGAGCCTTTCGTATGCTGGATTCAGCCCCCCCACGGTTATAAGCACAATCAATTTCAAACAAAACTGGGGTGTTCGAAGAAAAACGACATAATAATATGTGGAACTAATACTGGCCCGACTCGAGCATAATAACCAACCGTGGGAAAAAGTCTGAAATTTGGCCGAAACAGTGCGCATTTGACTCACTGGTATAATAGTGGAATAATCATGGAATGCTTGCTGTGCCCGAATAATCACCTCTTCGTCGCTTATGTGGCACCGAAAAAAAACGCTGAAAATGCCGATTTCATTCGCTTATCGGGTCAGCAACCTATCTAAGCTCGCCAATATTTTCGCGGGTTTTCTTGCATACTACTCGCGTAGGGCAAAAAATTGCCATGCGGACGCAATTCGTACCAAACGCTCGACCTCGGGATGAATCTATGCAGTTGGTGCCCAGAGCGTCACGATGAAGCCATTCGGGACCGTAAGAAGAGCGGTCAAATCGCCATTTCCCGGCATACTAACAGCCATATGTATTGCCTACAACAGATAAGAGCAATGAGGGCCTGCTTCGGCTTGACACAGGGTGATTTTGAATCGGAATATCAATACCCCTTACCTTTCTTCTCTGTCTATTATATTATTTTCTTTTTTCCAATTGACTTGCGTTTGACGTGCGTATGCGTAGTGATAGGTACCACGAGATATTTGTGCAGAAGATACCTATTTTTTATTATACTGCTATATCATCGATTGCTGTGGTGCACAGGAGATATTGTCAAGAAGATCCCTATTACTCTTTATCATCGGTTAATTCCTGTCGAGCGCGAGATGACATTTTCAAGAAGATCCCTACATTTTATTATATTGTCACCAATTAATCGCTGCCGCACACGATGTATTGACCAGCAACAACAACAGTCAGTAGCCAGCGCAATTCTTGCAACCACACAACAACGCGTTCGAAACACTACTACCTTGATAATCACACCTATCTTTGGAAGTGCACCCACGTTTCGTTTGTGGGGATAAATGTACATGGAGTAAGTGTGGGACATTTATTATGCGGTCCTGAAAGATGGATGGTGGATCGTGGACCAATACGTACGGAACGACTCTTTGGAGCAGCGATGAAAAAGACTGACAAAACATTGTTTCTAGTACTGCGATTTTTAAGAGCGACTCCGTTCGTTGTGTTTGTTTTCTATTTGTTTCATGGTCTGGCCTGTTTTGTTGTGTTCTCGTACCCGGTACGCTGCTAGCATTTCACTTGCTTTTACACCTTGAATAATTGCGATTGTTTGGTTGACTCTGTCTCACAGTCTGTGACCACATAATAATAACTAGTAAGTTGTATCTCTCTAGGATGAAGAATCAGCACGGACACTGGGTGTAATGATGTCGTTGGGTAGGGAACGGCCCCCCTCAAAGACAACGAACGCTCGAACAAAGGTATTTAACCTTGAACATCCGATATCGAAAAGCAGCGACACAGCAGTCAGTCGTGCGATGTGCCCAATTGGCCAAACGCTTCGAGGTGTGACCATGAAAAAAGTGTGGTGGGGACGAAATAAGAAGCCAACTTGGAAATGATGCCAACTTGGAAATAAATGTTTTCCCATACCTGCTATGTTTTTTTCGTTCAAGCTCTGCATATGCCAAGATCCAAGAATGACTCGGGCGTGTACCGCCCAAAATACAAAAAGTTTGCGCACTTCTCGCTTGTCTCGCTCAGCCCCCGTACCCGATCCCGGCCAGGTGCGGAACGGGTACGATAAGGCGAGGGACGTTTGAGCCGCCCCCCGAAGACGGCGCTCAAACGAAGCCATTTGAACGAGAATTCGAGTTCCGAGAATCGCATACTGAGGCCGAGACGGAAAAAACTCTTGACCGAACCCCCCAAAAAGAATGATCATATATATATTTAAGTGGCAGTCGGTCTTGGCGTAGCAGCGTAGCTCTAAGCTCAACCGCCACCTCGTTGTGTAGACGTTCCAATAATTGCACCAAGTCTGCACTGACAAGGACATGCATCATCCATACAGTACCAGGTACCTGGTAAGGTAACTGGTACTTATAGGAGTGTACCGGCAGCAGCAGTCAGTAGCTCTAAGCTCAACTGCTACCTCGCTATTATGTAGACGTTCTGATCATGGCACGAAGTCTGCAGTGACAAGTGGCGAGTGCACCACCAGGAACCAGCCATGGCATGATACCCACAGCACTCAGCAGGGGTAAGCTCAAGGGTCACCTCGGTGTAGTGGTATAAATGTTCCAATAATGTTTCAGTACGAAGTCTGCACTGACAGCGACTGTGACACCTATTAATAAAACCTGTTAATAGTACCTGGTAGACGAGTAGCAGTACCTGGTATGTATGTCGTAGCGTAGAAGAGTGCTAAGCGCAACTGCCTCATCGTTGTGTAGACGTTCCAATCTTAGTAAGAGTCTGCACTGGTCGCGACGAGTGCACCGAAAGTAGACAGCCATGGCGTGATACCGGAAGCAACCAGCCATGGCATGCTACCTCCGGCAGCCAGCAGCTCTAAACTCATCTGCCACCTCGTTGTGCAGACGTTCCAATCATTATCATTATACGAAGTCTTCACTGCTAGCGACATCATGCGATACGTGCCAAGTACCTGGTGAACCTGTAGCAGCCAGCTCAACTGCCACCTCGTTGTGTAGACGTTTCAATCATGGGACGCATACCAAGTCTTTACTGCAGGGACGAGTGCACCAGCAGTAACCAGCTACGACGTGGTGTAAGTACAGCAATCAGTATCTCTAAGCGCAAGGACGACCCCACCTCCCCAACCGGCTCGACGGTAACGCCTCAGGAAACGACCGGGACTAGCGGCATTAGCATCGACATCTTCAGTGCTAGATCCCGACTGCAGACATCGAAGCCGCGCGGGGAAGATGCGGGGGGTTTCGTTGCGCAAAACAGGCGGTGTTGGCGGTGGGGCGTTAACTGCCACAGCGGCTGATACGACCGCCGACCCTTCACCCCCTCGGGGGGTGACCGCATCGTTGCAGCGGCCGAAGTTGCAGGCGCAGGCGGCGGGAGGAGAGGAGTTGCGACCATTGGGCCGAACGGCAGAGGACGGCGATAAGGTACTGTTTGTCAGAGCGGGATAAGTTATTGTTTGTGAAGAGGATGGAGATAAGTTACTGTTCGATAGAGGACGGGGATAAAGGTAATGTTTGCCATCGGCAGAGACGGGGGTAGGACACTGTTTGTCAGCGGCACCTGTTTGTAAGCGGGGATAAGGCACTATTTGTCAGCGGCAAAGGACGGGGGATAAGATACTTTTTGTCAGTGGTAAAGGACGGACGCGATAAGGTACTGTTTGTCATCGGCAGAGGACGGGGATAAGGTACTGTTTGTCAGTGACAGAGGACGCCGATATGGTGCTTACTGCTTGCCAGCGGCAGAGGACGGACGGGGATAGAGTACTGTTTGTCAGCGGCAGACGACGGGGATAGCGCACTGCTTGTCAGCGGCAGAGCACGGGGACAAGGTACTGTTTGTCAGCGACATAGGACGGGAAAAAGCATTGCTTGTTTTTCGGCAGAGGACGGGGATCGTGCAATGTTTTGCTCCAAGGCGTACCGTTGCGACTGCGCTAGAAGAGGTGGCGTCACCCGCAATACCGAGGGTAGAAGCGCGCGGAAAAGTCGCTACAGGGGTCGGGAGGCCGCGCCTCGTTTTGGCGCCCCTCCGCATGAAAGTTTCGTTTGCGGTGGCGTTTTTGCGACAGCACTCGTGCCGGGGTGGGCCACTGCTGTTGTAGCTTGCCGATCGGTCCACCCCTTGATACACCACAAATGTGACCATTGGACGAATAATTTTGTTGCGCTAGGCTGCAAGCTAAATCTGTCTGTACGGGCGAAGGACACCCGTTAGTCACATTGGATGAGTGGTAAGGGGGTTTACCCCCATAAAAGGCCTTGTTTGTCGCCCGATTTCGGTGCCCTCACACTTACACTTCTTTAGCAACGCAGGGGGGTTGTCGTGTGCTAGGGTTCCGGTCGCAACGCTCGCTTATACCAGAGAAGGTATTTCCGTTTCTGATTCCGTCATTTTGTCTCTAAAACCTTATCGAGGCAGTTGCATTGGCTCAAATATTGTCATGTACACACACTCCTATCCACGAACCAAAGCAAACACGCCAATCTAGCAACACGTTGTCGTTATTGTTGTTGTTGTGCTCACATCAACTCATTATCGCTATATCAAGTCTGGTCACAGGACAGGCTCCAATCACTCCGGAGTGGACGCACACCTCAGCAAAAAATATAACAAACAACGTTACTGTGGACCGATCAATTAGCCAATCAACGAACCAAAAACCTAAAGTATTGACCGACCGACCGACGAATCGACCAATATATCGACGAATGGACCTATTTACCGACGAATCGACCAATCGACAGGCGGGGACGGGGAGCGAAGGAGAAGATAGCAACGTGGGCGACGGCGTCGACCTCTTTGCCCGGACATGGGAGTCCCTTGACTTCGGTGTGGTGCTGGAGCGCCTGTCGGAAGAATGCCGCACGGAGATGGGCCGCACGCGAGCCCTTGTGCCAGACTTCAAGACCACGCTCGAGGAGGTAAGGAAGCGAGGGTACTCGAACCACGAAAAACACGCAATGGTAGCGGTGCGCCTATTTCTTCTGTTGCTCTCCACTTTAGGAACTCTCTCTCTGTCTGTATCCCAAATTATCTGAGGCGCTACTCACGGTCTGGAGTAAAAAAAATATAAAAAATAAATAAGTGAGCAGTTTTTTTTTTTTGGCAAAAGATTCGATGATACCTGTAGCCGTTTTTTACTATTTCCGCCCCCTCTGTAAACGCATGTCACGGAAGGGGGGAATCTGTGTTTTGTGAGGCTCTCCTCGCATGGGAAAGGGCTCTACGTAGCTCAACCACCGGCTTTTGTGAGAAGCATGACAATTACAAAAAAATAAAACGATGAGCAATCAATTCCATGACCTATATAGGCATGTAAACATTAACTTTTTTTTTTTTTATCCTCCGGCGGATGGGGAAAAATAAAGCTTTAGCTCACCACACTTCCACGTATTTTCATACTATTAACGTTTTTTAGTACAACACCAAACCGGGGGGGGTGGGAAGGGCAGGAAGGGAAGATACCGTGACACACGGCTTGTCCAGAAGGTTGCTAAGGGTAAAGCCTCTTGCGAGTTGATGAGCTGGAAAGTAAAAAGCGACGCGAAGACACCTGTGGCCACGGCTTTGTCCAGAAGGTTGCTAGCGGGCGAAACCTCATACGACTGGAGAAAGCTGGAAAGTAAAAATTGACGCTTAAGAAGGAAAATAAAAAAACTGTTACTTTTGTCGACGATACGGGGAATTTTTTCAGTCGATTTGAGAATCCCCACCTGTCAAGAAGTACTTCTTAACCAAAACAATGTGCCGCCCCTTATATCTTAGCTCGCGTCGCCAGCCGTTTTTTGCCCAAAAAATGGGCGACGACCCCTGGTTATGTCGTATCGTAGCGCGGCACGGCGTGGTCACTTAGATATATATGTTTTTTTTCCAAAAAGTGCTATACAACCCTACCCTATCGTAGCACGTGTCCTTAGCCGTAAAAGAGTTGGCCGAAAAATGGTAAACCTATCTTAGCACACGTTGTCAGCCGTAAACGTGTTGGCCAACAAGGGAGCATCTATCATAGCACGCGTTATCAGCCGTAAACGTGTTGGCTAAAAAATGGTATACGTATCGTAGCAAGAGTCAGCCGTAAACGTGGCGGCCCACAAATGCTATACCTATCGTAGCACGCGTCGTTACCATTGCCGCCGCCACCGCCACCACCACTGCCGCTGCCGCTGCCGCCATCGATTTAAGGTGAACGAGCTGTACGAGCGTGTGAACGAGGTTCTCCGCCTGTCCAATGACGCTGTGCCCCTCCGAGCTGCCATGGGCGTCGAGCGCGAGCTAGCGGTAGCCGTAAGTGGCTCTACGCTTTTACCGAACGAGATCGCTGATGTCTCGTCGGCGCTAGAGGGTCTGTATGAGCTGAGAGAGTGGTTCTGCGGGGTTGAGGCGGAGGAGAAGGTGGGTAGAGGAGGCGGGAGGGGAGGGAGGTAGGTAGGGAGGGAGAGAGGGAGGGAGGGAGGGAGGGAGGGAGGGGGGGGAGGGAGGGGGGGAGGGGGGGAGGGGGGGAGGGAGGCGGATGGAGGGAGGGAGGGGCGGAGGGAGGGATGGAGGGAGGAGCGAAGGGAGGGAGAGAGAGAGGGAGGGAGGGCGGAAGGGAGCCCAGCCCCTCCTCCGCATTTTCTCTATCTTCCCCGCCTGCACGCCCTTTACTCGCTTGTCGCTTCGTTGCTTTGTGCGCTGTGAACCTTGTGCATTCGTTTTTATTTGTTTGTTTGTCTGTTTGTGTGTGTTTGCGCTCGTTTGTTTTTCTTTTATTTGCATATTTTTGTTTGGTTTTGTTGTACTTTTTTGTTTCGTTTGTTTTGCCTGATTTTGCTTTTCGTTTCGACAAAATGGCGCGCAGAGCGTCGGCGGCTTGCTAGGTCGGTCGGGGGAGACGCCTCATCTCGCGGCGGTGGCGGCGAGGATAACGCTCGACGAGGGGCTGCTGAGCTTGCTGCGGGGCGCGTTTGACTCGGAAGGGGAGCTGTCGGCAACGTGAGCTTTTCCCGTGAACTGGAACGCATGCATGCCTACTATGCGCACACACTTTTTGCTTCTTTTCCTTTTTATTTTTTTGCCGTCGTACTCCTTTTTTGGTTTTAGGGTATACGTTACGTATCATGACCAGTTGATGGTACTGTTTGGTTTGCAAGTAACACGGGATGGTATACCTCAGCCCGTATCATAGCGTCTTTCCTTTTGCGCATTAGTATCATGCTACGGAAAATGCGGCCCACGTTTATGTTTGTATCAGGTGCATGTTTTTTCTTCTTCCTTGGCGATGCTTTCTTAGCCTTTTTTGTGGCCACGGGGCTAGATTGTGCTAATGTGAGAACGGCGTGATCATCATAGTAGACTCAACCCCTGCAGAAGTGCAACCACGTTTTATTATCACAGCGCTTGTAGTTTGCTTGTGTGTGTTTCAGCTGTGAAGGGGTGTTTTTATATCGTGCGCTTTTTGCGCCCACTTCTATCAGAAGGTCCTGTCTGCCGTTTTTTTCCAGTCGATTTGTAGCAGTCGAACAGACGCTAAAACACGGGGGGAGCGCACCCCTCGTACCCAATGGCCTACCTTACTTCTCTGTGTGTGATGAAACATTACCCTATGTCCTACTTTGCCTATCTGTGTGTGATGTCACCTTGTTATGCCCTACCGCACCTCTCCGTTTGTTACGTTTGTTGTGTGTGTTTTCCCTCGTTTTTGTGACCGTCTCGGTTTTTCGTCTCTCTTGGAAGCATGACGACAGCCGCGGAAAGAAGCGTGGCGACAGCCGCCGACGTAGAGTCAAGTAACTGAATGTTTTTTCAACTGATCACTCACATGTTTTGTCTTCCTGGGTTGTGGTTTTTCCTGTGGGGTCGCCAGGCGGTTCCCGGAAATCGGGCGTCTGCGGAAAAAGGCGCAAACGCTGCGGCAGGGCATCAAATCGACCATGGACAGACTCATGGCGGGGGGCGAGTTCTCCGGCATGCTAGCGGTGAGCCACTCGTGTCTTGAAATCTTCCACGCATCGAATAGATCACGATCTATACATCTGCAGTATGTTCCATAGCTGCCGTTGTGAAATCTTGTGCAGAATATGTAAACACAGAGTACACACCCAACCCAGAACACATGTGCTAGATGATACAGATACGTACTGCTCCCGCCCGCTAACATGGGCTAGACCGTATAGATCTCCCCTGAAAATATCTAAACCATCACGTTGGGATCGGTGATCTGTCCTCGACCTGACTCGTGAAAGTTTTGTAATTTTGACCGAGTCAACAACAAACGAGACCGGTTTTCGAGCTGCCTGAAAGCGTCCGCCGATCGCCAACAACGCACAGAAGCTGTCGACAGCTGTACTATATTTTACTTTTGCACCTTCCCAGATGTTTCAGCGAATGCGAGCTTCTAATTTTCACCGCCCCAAGATGGACGCCCCTTTCGAGTTTTCCTGAAACATCCGCCGACCACCTACAACGCACCCAAGTTGACTGCGGCAATGTACAAGCAGCCTGCTGCGCGAGTTCTTAGCGACAGCTGTTGCTACATTTTTTCTGTGCGCATGCATGACTGTTTTTTCTTTCACCTTTGTGTGTTTTTGGATTGTGTTTTTGGGCGATTGTACCGGTACGCTGTTGGTTTTACTTCGCCCATCCGATGTAATCGAATACCAGCTCTCCTGTCCGTAGACGCGCTTCGGCTCTGCTTGCGGTCCGCCTTTGCCGTGCGTTCGGTCCTCTACTGACGTCATCTATCCTCTACCTATCGGCTTGCGCTGGACGACATGCGCTAAGGGTGATCCGCGTTGTAGTCGTGTTGACTTTTTCTAGATTTCGAGAGTTCTTGCAATCCGACCCCTCTACGCAGTACTCAGTGCACCAATTGTTGTCTCTGGAAGCGGCCACACCGGCTTTTTTTTTCAGTGCTTGAGTGCTGTCATCCATATGCCAGAAAGTACGCACAAGGTGCTGAAGCCCGTCTCACAAGCGGTTCTTCGTAGGATGCAGCTCACCACTTACGCGACTCCCCGAACACCTCACGGCGCTTCGCACTTAGTGCAGGCAATACCTACTGGGTCGATGCAGCCCGGTGTAGGGGTGCGAGGGTGTATGGTCTGATAGACTACGGCCATGCATGTTGTGGTTTCACCCCCCCCCCCCCCCCCCCCCCTTTCCGCCCCTTTCACCCTTTTTGACCTCGTCAATGTTTCTGGCGACGCGTGTGCCGTGTTCGTCAGTAGACCTTTTATTTTTCCTTGCTAACCATCGCTTTTATTCCTCAGCTCTGGTAAGAGGCTTTGCCCTCAGCGACCTTTTGAACAAGCCGTGGTCACAGGTGTCGTCCCTTCTCTCCCGGTCCGGTGCTTGCCTTCATTTTTTGTCGCGTATATGTATGGTTCAGCATTCCCACTTTTCAGCTTTTTATGCTCGTCGACTTTCATCGTGTTTCGCTGGCTCACGCTCTAGCGCTTGTCCGCTCGTCGTTCTTTTCTTGCGCAAGAAAAAGTCCCTACGAGCACGAGTATGCACTCGGTGAGGCTTGAACCCAGGACTCTGACGTTGCAGGGACAATATTCACCTACTGCTCCATCGGGGACGCTGACTACCTCGACACTATGATTGACGCACGCTGTGTCCGAGAAAAAGAGGACGCGCCGTATACATTGGTTGGTTTGGGTTAGGGTTAGGGTTAGGGTTAGTTATGTTCGTATCGTACACAGCGACCCTCAACCATACCTGGTATATTGTGTCTGGTGTCGAATAAGGGCCATTATTATAGAAGCAAGCTTAGCTTTGTCATTTTTTTTTCTTCAATTTTTCCCAAACTGAAAACTAGATTTCAAATACATGCCAGAAAAAGTGAAAATTCAAAAAATTTAGCCATGCTTTTTGCACTTTGGTAAAGTAAAAAATAAAAAAGTGACAAGAGGACGCTTCGTGTTTCGATCACAAGGTTCCGAAATATTTTCCAAATTTGGAGATTTTTTGGGAAACAAGGCTTCGATAAGAATGACCCGAAGGGTTTCTTTTCTTCTTTCTTTTCACACTTTTACTTTCCAGCTTATGGACAAGCCGTGGTCACAGGTGTCGTCCCTTCTCCTCCCCGGTCCTTGCCTTCAATTTTTATCGCGCATAGGGTTCGGCAATCCCACTGCTCGTCGATTTTCATCGAGTGTTGCTAACTCACGCTCTCGCGCTTTCCGCAAGTCAATTTGTGCACAAGAAAAAGTCCCAGCGAATTTATACGCGTATGCACTCGGCGGGGCTCGAACTCACGAAACTGACCTATACCAGGCTCGAAGATAACCTAATACGCCACCGGGGCGACCGGCTTCAGGGTTAGGATGACCTCGTGCTCGTCCCCGCTTTGTGTGCTTGGTGCAGGATGAGGGCCGCGAGGCGTATGTGTCGGAGATTGCGGGGCGCTTCGTGATCCCCGTCCGGCCGACGTACAAGAGGTCTGTGGGCATCGTGCACGACAGCTCCAGGACGGGCAAGACCTTGTACGTCGAACCTGCGCAGGTGATAAGCGGGTGATATCACCTGCGCGGGTGAACCAAGCCTGCATGCCCCCCCCCCTTGTACGTCGAACCCGCGCAGGTGATAAGCGGGTGATATCACCTGCGCGGGTGAACCAAGCCTGCATGGCTCCCCTCTACCCACCCCCCCGCCCGCCACCCCCCTCCCCGCCCGCCCTCCCTTGCTTGTTTTCCGTGTTTCAAGTATGTGCGCAGCTCCTCGGGGCTGTCAGTCCGTGAGCCCTGCCGATGCACAGATATTCGCGCGTTCTCGTGTTTGTTTTTATTATCTCTTTTGATTTTCAGCTCGACTCGTATGTTGGAGGCGTTATCCGCAACGACCTTCTGGACAAGCCGTGGGTGCAGGTGTCGCCCCTTGCGTTCTGGTGTTTTTTAAACGGAGTAAAACTTGAAGATGTCTAGCAAGAAGAGAATTTCAACTTCACGGATATTTTCCCCCGGTACGTGCCTTCATGTTTTTCGTGTGCGTCGGGGAGATGCTTACTTTACTTTTTGCTTATTATATTTTCTCGTCAATTTTTGTTTGTTATTTTGTGTTCAGGTGGTTGGACCTACCAACGAGCTGGTGGAGGCTAAGCTGCAGCTCAAGGTTGAGACGCAGAGGATCTTCAGCCAGATGACTCTCAAGGCGAGCGCGCTTCGGTCCGCTCTCACTCGTTTGTCGATTTTTGTTTTTGCATGTCCCAATTATTTTGCGTCTCAGCACCCACCCGGACGGAGTGTATTTGTGGTTCACACAGTACGTGCAGCTTTGCACCACCTTTGCATGGTATTCACACTTTTGGTGCAATTTGTGCGACACCAAAGAAAACCCCAAAACGAAAATAAAAAAATAGATACCAAGGGATCCCCTGATTGTTGTTGTCTGAACGTCGGTCAGTTGCGTTTGGCCAGCAACGACAGACCAAGGAAAGGGGTGGACGGAGGGATGGGCGGAGGCGTGGTGCAGCCAGTAGGCCGTCCGAACAGGGAGGAAAACCGTCACGTCGTTCTACAACTATTATCCTCCGCTTTCGTTCTCTGTCTACCAGCACGATCGACGGCACAAGTGATGCCGCGGGCGATTACGCCCCACACCCCTCTACACCGCAACCTCCCATATTCGACAATGCCGCTTGGTGAGTTGTCGTCGCAGCTGCAACATCTGGAGATTGACCCTTCTCCCCAACTCCCGGCATTTTATAGTGCTGCCTGTTGGGTTGTCGTTGCGGCGGAAGCAACAGCCACAGCAGCTGCAGCGCTGCAGCAGCGACAGCAATTTGAGTCTCTTCGGTATGCGCCTGCGTAAAAAAAATGCGTTTCTTCAAATATCCCGCCTCCTACCTCCCACCTCACAACAGCAGTGGTTCCGTACGTGCTAATCAAACAACCTGTACCCTGCTGTATCCGCTTTGCTTTCGTGCTACCCTCCGTATCCTTCCTTCTCTCCTGAATGATCGAGCTCACCTCAACCAACTTGCTATCTCGTACTAGAATATCTCCTCATAAACATGCCTTCCAAATAGATTCATTCCCGCTCCACAAACCCCAGATTTTCTACGTTCAATCTTGCACATTGGTGCTGGGTTGGCCAGCCTGCGAATGTTTCGCTTGTGTTTCCTTTTGTTCCTTCAGACTTATACTGTGGCAGACCCGAGCGCGAAAAATCGCATTTTTTTTGTTTGTTATCCCAAAACGAATACGGTACTTAAATATACCTAAGCAAGGCTAACAAAAAAAAACACTCTGTATAACCTGACTAACGAAAACGGCAATGAAAAAATGCGATGCAGATTGCGGAGAACGAGGACGATATACTCTTGTCCCTAGCCGCGGCGGCGGAAGTGGACCTTGCCCTCGCTAGGGGAAGGCTCGGGGTCAAAACGGGCGCTACCATTCCCAAGGTGCGGGGGGGAGGGGGGCGGGGCTGGAGCGGGGGGCGGGGGCGTAAGGGAAAAGAAAAAATAATTCGTTTGGGTGATTTTTTGTTTTTCCCTTCTGTTTTTTCTGTGATATGTTCTACGCGGGGGGCGGGGCGGGGAGGCAAGGAAGCGTGGTTATTTTGCGTGTTCGTTGTCGATTCGTCGTTGGTGTTTGTTGATTGTGCTTGGATATTTTACGGACGCGACGATGGTTGATGGTAGTAGAGAGTTCCAATAATAGGTTGGCTTTATTGCACTTCGCTCGGAAAAAAAGGTAGACGCCAAAATGCAAACCGGAAATCCCGTCAAACCGGTGATATTCCGCAATTGAAATTGAGTGCGGAATATCGCTGGTTGGACGGGATTTCTGGCTTGTATTTTATCGTCTACCTTTTTTCCGAGCGACGATCCCGTGGTTCACGTGGCTTCATGAGACGACCACTCATTATGTAAATTGTCTCTTTGACTATCTGCCGGTGACCCCGCCACCCCAGCACTATTCAACACTAGGAAATCCCGTCACGCTTCGAGGATCAAGGAACAATGCTTTATATGCGTTGTGTTCTACGTTCTACTTCGCCGCTGATGACGATGACGACGTTGATGATGATATTGATGCTGATGATGGTGATGGGATGAAGATAATGATGTTGATGATGATGGTAATGATGATCATGACGATGATAACGATAACGGTGATAATGATGGTGATGGTAATGGTGATGGTGGTGATGGTGATGGTGATGGTGATGATGATGCTTCATACTAGGTACTACTGCTGCTTTATGGAAGGATATTCGATTTACATCGGAATGGTATCTACGCTATGTTGTCGGAGGGCAAAAATAAAAATAACAATAATAATACTAATAACGATGATGATTATGATGATGATGGTGATAATGATGATGACGATGGCCACGAATGATAATGATGATGATGATCATGATGATGATCATGATCATGATCATAATGATGATGATGTTGATCATGATCATGATAATGATGACGATGATGATGATGATTCTTATGACGATGACGATGATGATGATAATGATGATTATCGTGACGGCGATAATTGATGATGATGATGATGATGATGATGATGATGATGATGATGGTGCCGGTGACAGGTTCGCAACGAGGGCACTATCAAGCTCGTCGACGCCCGCCACCCAGTCCTGCTTCTCCGAGGGAAGAAACCCGTAGGAAACGACATGGCGCTTGACTCCGCCATGCAGGCGCTGATCCTGACCGGCCCCAACGCCGGTGAGAATCGTCGTTGTTTTTGTCGTTTTTCATGTATTCGCTCACCAGTTGTTGCTACGTGTTTCGTATGTAATTTGCTGTGTTTCGATTCGCGTGTCGTTTTACTTACTACCTGTAGAAGGCCAGCGACGCGTACTACAATCGAGGTGCACCCCTTTTTTTCCAAGATTCCTCGATTCGGGAGCTTAAGACCTCTTCCAAGAAATTGATTTAGAGATAAATAAAACTGCTGACCGAATGAAAAACCCCATGGCCTAGGCACACAACGACAATGATGAAAAAATACAGCCGTCTTCCGACGATTTTGCGTTGAGGACCCCCGTCACCGAAAAAACTTTTTAGACCGAAAGTGCAACCTCTATCGTAGAATGTATACAGCTCTACTGCGCTCCAGACTAAGAACCATAACGATCTTATTTATTTCACTATGCTGCTTGCTGTTGTACCGGCGACTGCCACAAGTACTGAGCATGAAGGGCCATGCGTGATGCTGCGCCAGCAACAGCAGTTTCCCTGCGTATACACAGGGGGTATTGATTATGTCCTTCGTATATATTTATTTTGAATTTTATTAGCTAGTCTTCACTCGTTGCTATGGTGGAGTTCTGGCTCTACTCCGCTCTGGACTAAGAACCCTAATTTTCTTGCTCATTGCGCTTTACTGCTGTGTTTTCCTCTGTGTATACACAGGGGGCAAAACGGTGGTGCTGAAGACGCTGGGGCTTGTCGCTCTCATGGTGCGGGCGGGAATACCTATACCAGCAGCCCCTGGGGCCAGGGTGGACCTGTTTGATCCCGTTCTGGCAGACATCGGAGATCTGCAGAGCGTCACCGGAGACCTGTCCACCTTCAGCGGACACCTGGTGGTAAGGATCGTTGTTAACGACGCGTGAAATCGATTTTGTTTTAGCCAGATTGCCGTATCGTAGACTTGGCGAAACAGCATGTTGTGGCCAACGTGTTTATGGATAACAGGGTATTTTCCTAATCCTTCGTTGACAACTATTTTTTTCTCTTTCTATTAGCTATGAAATTTTACCATGTCAAGACCTCAAAACGAAAGTTGCCCAATGTGTAAGTTGTTTGCCATTTTTGCACGGTGTCGTTCTAAAACGCCGCCATGGGCGGTCGGGTAGCGTCGACGGTGCAGCAGGCTTGCACCATACCAGGTAACTCATTTCGTGGTGTAGGGGGTGAGGGGGAGGGGGTGGCGTACTCATTTGTTGCTCGCCTTAGTCACTTGACCATTGCCCACACACCACGCACCCCTTTCGAAACGGAGCACAATTCCTGCTCGTAATGGAGACACCTCCACCATGCGGACGCACGCTCATCACGTTTTTGACATTCATTTAATCAACCGTTTTTCTTGCCTTAGTCTCTTCCTGTTTGGTGGATTGTGGCCACCATCTAATTCCTAGAATAGCGACCGTTTCCCCGATGGTATTTTAGTTCACCAAACTTCTCCACGTCACATTCGTCTGTTTCCTTCGTCTCCTCCTCGCGTACATCCCGTTCCTCCTCGCGCATTTGACACTTTTTTTGCTTGTCTTACCCCCTTCCTTGTGCAGGGGAGCGCGGTTTCCCCGTCATCGATTTCTTGCGTACGTAAATATATATATATTTGATGTTCGATTGAGTCTTTAGGTGTTGGCAGTGCAAGAAAGCCGACCGATCAACGCCCTGCTTGCTATGTTTGACCGGCTGGGTTTCTTTCGTGGGGTCGTAGAGCAGAGCGGAGCAAAGCAAAGCAAGAGCAGACCAAACCAGAGCAGACAATAGCAGATCATGGCAGACCAGAGCAAAGAGCAGAGCAGAGCAGAACAAAGCAGAGCAAAGCACTGCATCGGATTGCGTCGCACACCACCGCACGGCACAGCACAGGACAACAACTCACAGCATACTTCCGAACGATATCGCGCATGTGCGCAATCCCACGCTCGATCACTTTCTCCAACGCACGCGCGCTCGCGATACGGACTCTTCGTCGAGCACTGTCTCGCACCCGCATGTCGCTTTCCGCGCGTGGATACACTGACGTGCGCGCGGGTTGGCAGGACCAGCGTGTTGCCCTTCACTTTGTTCGGATTTTCCGCCGTTGTTTTAAATCTCACAGCATCGCGCAGCACCGCACAGCGTTGCATCACATCGCACTGCATCGTGAAGCTTAGCGCAGCATCGCATCGACAAGACCCTCCTTGTCCCTTGTTTTGTCTTAGTAATATCCCTACCCCTGTTTTCGCCTTGTCGCCCCCTGTTGTTCTCAACCCAAAACCCTGTGTGCGGACCGGTTTCCTGTAGGTTGCGAAGGCGGTGCTCGACGGGGCAAAGGCAGGATCGCTCGTGCTCATGGACGAGATGGGCAGCGGCACGGACCCCATGCAGGGGGCCGCGCTGGCTCAGTCGCTTCTCGAGGTAAGCAACAGGCGACACATTTAGGTATGCCGTAGTGTCGTTCCCTTTGCGTATTGGTAGCGATGCACGTGGTATTGTGTACTCGTTTGTTCTTCCGTCAGGATGTTTGTTTAGCGTTTAGTGTGACCTGGTTTTCAGGGAGATGAGCGAATCGCGAGGACATCATAGCGCGTCGACCGTGCGGCGTCCCCGCATGTCAGCAACATTGATCGCCGGAATTGCTGCAAAGGCTCGCTGGTGATGCCATTTTGTTTTTGTTCTCTTTCAGCCTCCGATCGTGTTTAGTGATGCACAAGAACGAAAAAAAAAACAAACAAAACAGAAGAACGCTTTCGCTACGTATGGTATGCATACCCTGATAAAAGCGAAAAATCACAACAGGCGTTGGTGGGTGCGGGAGCCCGGGTGGCGCTAACGACTCACTACACGCAGCTCAAGGAGCTGGCGGCGCGTGATGACCGGTTCGCTGTGTCGGCGATGCAGTTCGTCGATGGACGCCCCACGTACCGCCTGGTCAAGGGGGCTGTAGGTGAATCCTTTGCGCTTCAGGTGAGGCGTTTGTATACAAGTAAAATGAAATGATGTAGTAGGTGGGGGAGGAAGAGGAGGAAGAGTAGAAGCAACAAGAATAATAGTGATGGTTGTAGTGGTCGTATCGTAGTCGTAGTAGTATTAATAGTAGCAGTGGCAGTAGTGTGGTACTACAGTAGTAATAGTAGTAGATGTAGTTGTAGTAGGAGGAGTGGAAGGAGTTGTAGTAGTGGTTTCACTCGCAGCCGTAGTAGTAGTCGTCGTCATCGTAGTAGGAGGAGTGGTATGTAGGGTGAATCCTTCGCGCTGCAGGTCGGACATTGCTAGACACCACCGGCTCTGTTGGTTTGTACGGCGGTAAGTTTTTGGGTCGCCTAGTTAGGTGGCGGAGCAAAAATCAACTATTAATATTAACAACTAACTTAGGCTGTATTGTAAACACCAAGCGTTGAGCCACAAAGCGCGCCAGTCCGACGCAAAGACGCCGACGTCCGCAAACTACCGCAAGCAATAAGCTGTAGCACCGGTGGTCTGTATGTATGCCTAAGCAACTACCAGACCAGGTAATAACTAGTCGGCGACTTACAGTATAACTTAATCTTTGAATACTAGTAATATTATTATTAGTATAGTCAGCGAACACACAGCCGCCCTGTTTCTAATGGTTTTTGTCCTTGTACAAGATGGGTTTTATCTGTCCATCAGCCTACGTGTCTTGTCTGTTTTATCCTTCTGCCTTCCAACCTAGCTGATAAGCTGGCCTGGCTGACACATCTTCCATCCATTATTTGCGGCTGTTATCAGGTAGCAGAGCGACTGGAGCTGCCGGCGTTCGTCGTGGAGCGCGCTCGAAGCCTTTTGGACGAGAACACCCGACAGGTTGGTTGGTCGGTTTCGCGGCCACGTCTCGTTGGTCAAGGGCATTCGGCGGGTCGTTTTAGCCGCGTCTAGGACTGCGCGGCCGCGTCTCATTGGTCAAGGGTTTTCAGCGGGTCGTATCGCGTTTTATTGGAGGAGAGAACCTGTCGAGTTGTCGTGGTCGTGTCATGTGTAGGGGAAGGTTAGTCAGACAAGGGCATTCGGCGGGTCTTTTTGACCGGGTCTTACTGGAAGGCACTGGAGGAGGGCACTCGGCGGGTTGTCATGGCCGTGCCACATATGGGGAGATTCATCGGACAAGGGCCTTCGACGGGCCGTTTTCATCGCGTGTCACTTAAGGAGAGAACCCGGCTACTGCTGCGGTTGCCATGGCCGTATCACATGGAGGGGGTGGTTCGTTGGACAAGAGCATTGGGCGGGTTGTTTTGACCACGTTTGTGGAGGATAGCGCCCATCGAGTTGTCGTGTTACATAGAGAAAGGTAAACCAGTCAAGGGGCCTTCGGGAGCTTGTTTTGACCACGTCTGAATGGGGGAAAGCACCGGGCGAATTGTCATGACTGTAAGTTTCTAAGGACACAAAAATTGTTTTGTTTTTTTGCCAAATTTGCAAGTGTATGGAAATATGGATTTGCCCAAACAGACAGTTTTTTGCTAAACATTTTCCGTGGATATTTACCTACGTAGGCTGCCGTTGGCCAAATCACGAATTTATAGTTTACTATTTGCTATTTTTAATTTAATATCTCGAGACTTGACAAACAACTTGCCCAAAAAATGCTAAACGCTTGCCAAATTGACGTTTTTTTTTGCCATTTTAAACGTGTCGGTAGAAACGGCCCTATCACACGAAACGCCGCGCACGCCGCCGTCCGGACTCTTAGGTGTCGATGCTGATTACCAAGCTGGAGGAAGAGCGGAACGAGTTGCAGGAGAAGATCGAGAGGGCTGAAAAGAAGGAGGTGGAAGTCCTCGCACAGGTGACACGCCCACACGCCCACATACCGTATTTGGCTGAAGATACCACCTTTCTCTATGATACCACCCCACCACAGGAAGCCACCCCCGGTGATAACGAAAGCGAAATTTAAAACGAAGGCCAGGGTTATCACCGGGGTTCATAAGATAGCAGCCCACCCCTGGAAACCAGCCAGGGTGATACAATAAGCATCACGCAAAATACTCATTACCTGGGGTGGTTTTCTTGGGCCAAATACGGTTAGGGACCGCTTTCGAGTTGCTTGAAGCATCCGCCGCACACCAACGCCATGCGATGCGAGTCGACGAGGGAAGAAACAGCTGGGGTCTTCTCGCGATAGAAACAAGGGCGCGTATCGAAGTGGGGAGGGCGGAGAAGAGCCATATTAGTGACCCTGGATCTGAGTTACGTCTAGGGAGGGAGAAGTAGAAAGAAAAGTGCGAAGATAATAGAAGGGATGAGCAAAACAAAATGCAAACAAAATGACGACAGCAGTTGCAACTATTTATGCTACGCGAGTTTTTAGCGACGGGTATATATATATATATATCCTGTTGTAACATTGCGGCGTAGCTTAATTCCTACCAGGTACCATAGTTTGAGGCTTTCTCGATCAGAACGGGCCACCTTGCAAGCATATTCTCTTTTCTGGTATCAGTCTTGCCCCTACGCCACCTCCTGTACCGTCAACCCTATTTGTGTTTTTCACTGGTGTGTGCGTGCCATTTCTCGAAACCTTTGTTGGTGTCGAACGCGTTTCTGATCGTAAGGCGTTTTGTGCTTTGGACCGTTTCACGGTTGGGCGGCCTGATGTTAACGAATACCTGACACACAGTTTTTTTTATTGTTGACGCTTGTTGTTGCTGTACGTCTCTTGGTTACAAACACCTATTGCTGCTGCTGCTGCTCTGGGGCGCGTGCGTGTTTTTTATGTTGTTTCGTGAACGTTGCCGTTGCCGTTGGTGGGTTCTTTAGTTGCTTGCCCTAGACGTAGGTTTTGTTTCCGTTCAAAGCGTTGTTGCTGCCGTACACCTCTCCTGTTCATTTTTTAGGCTACTGCTGCTGCATTTGGGGCTTGTATTGGTATATACTGGTGCTGGTGTTGGTGCTGGTGCTGATGCTGCTGGTGCTATCGTCGTTGCTGGTCCTACTGGTGCTCTTGCTACTACTCTTGCTACTACTACTGATGCTGCTGGTACTGGTGCTGTCGCCGGTATGGTTGCTGCTGGGGTTTTCGCTGTTGCTGTTGCTGGTGCTGCTGATGCTGCCGGTGGTCTTGCTACTGCTGCTTGTGCTGGTGGTGGTGGCGCTTGTGCTGTTGGTGCTTGTGTTTGTACTTGTGCTAATGGTACTGGTACTGTGCTGGTGCTGGTGCTGTCGATGATGTTGCTGTTGGTACTGGTGCTGGTGCTGATCCTGTTGATGGTGGTATTCGTTCCTGTACAACACGTTACAGCTGAAGCAGCTCACGCTGGAACGCGAGGAGGCCGCGGAGCTCCGGTCGATGGCGAAAAGGGACGCTGCCAAGGAGTACGCCGTTAAACTCGTCGCGAACGAAAAAAAGCTCAAGCAGGTATGACACGTACGGTAGCGTACTCGTACCACTTTCTGCTTATCCGTAAATTTTGTACATTTCGTGTATTGAACGGATGAAGTAGTAGTATAGGGTTATGATTTGGGTTAGAGCTCCGGGCGCCTAGCTCCGGGCGATGGCGAAAAGGGATGGAATACGCCGTCAAGCTCGTTGCTAACGAAAATAAGCTCAAACGGGTATGACGTGTGACGCATACAGTAAGGTACTGCTGCTGTTTTGCTGTACATTTCGCCGCTAACGAAAAAACTCAAGCAGGCATAACAAATACGCTAGGATGCCATTGCTATACTACTGTGCTATTCCGCTTGTCCGTTGAATATATTATGTCAGGGTACTAAGGGGTAAGCGCCCCTTCCGCCGCCACAGCGGTAGGGCCACATAAATAAGTAGTTTATGAACATACATAGTTTATAATAGTTCTTTCGCCGCCGATGTTCGTCACCTTATGCTGTTGTACAGCTTCCCTGGTTATTTCGTGCGTAAAATATTTTGTAGCTCCTCTCCTTCTGTAGTGTTTAGTTCTTCGCGGCCTTTTACGTGTAATGTGTGGTCCGGAGGTGTGGTATATTTATCAGTCATTCCCTCCCTACGCACATGCCGCCGGTACCCGTATGCATTGATTAGCTTCGTTTTGCGTTAATAGTTAGCTGGTTTGCGGCTTTCACGAATAAACATACACTGCGGTAAATTCTGCGTGCAGTACTTTTTCATGGCATGCAAATTTTGCGCTACAGCAACACTTGGTACTGTACTGTGTACTTCGCCAGTTATAAGACTTCAGTTGTACTGCTGTGTTGCTATGTTGCACTAGCTATACTTTGTTTGTTGTACTATACCAGTTGTACTGCCGTACCCTGTACTGCTGTAGACATTTTTTACGGTACTGCTGTACGCTACATGCACAGTACAGTCAGCTGTACTATACCATTTTACTGTACTGCTGTACTGTACTGCTGTACGGCATTGTTTTACTGTACTGCTGTACTATACTGTATTGTGTTGTGCTGTACTGTACAGTATTGTGGTGTGCTGTACTGTACTGTTTTGCACTGTACTGTGCTATACTCCACTGTACTGCTGGACTGCACCGCAGTGTCTGCACGGCAGTGTACTTGTACTGCTGTGGGCATGGACAACGGCGGGCATGCGTGGCAACGTTTCTACTATGTACTTATTCGAGAAAATGGTAGACCTAAACACCCTAACCCTAACCCTAACCCAATCCAATCCCTTTGTCTCGGACACAGTGTGCCTCAATCTTTTTCTGGAGTAAGTGGTGAGGTGTACTCTGCTCGATCGTGTTGCATCCGCTTACCTAGATCGTGACATTTTGTGTCTATGGAAAATCTCTTCAGGCCTCGGTAGGCTCATAACCTACCCTTTCTGCTCTTTCCCCCTGATCTTTACCAGGTACCAGGTATGTTTTTTGTTGGATACGACCGTTGGCAATGGCAAGGCGGTGTTGCCCAAAAGTTTAAATTTCGAAGATACCAGCCAAACGTATCTATCTTCTACCTCACTATATATGGGCCCATTTTTCTATTTCATTTTGTGGAAATTTCCAAAAATTCAGAAAAAATGGATTTCCGGCGGGGATCTTGGGCAAAATGTGCTTGAAAATTTGTCAAACAGATCTTGGATTTTGAAGCGGCGAGATTTCGCGTGCTCAACACACTTCGTTCGACGAAATCAAAGACAGCATCGTGAAATCTGAACGTGGCGAGCTCGTTATCGGGTCTCCGACCCACCTTTGGCGTATAGTGTTCACACTACGGTTGGCGATGTGTGGCAGGCGCCGATCAGGCTTCTGCAAAAAATATTTTTGGTGGCTGGTGTGTAGAAAAACAGACAAAAACCCTCGATCGTCCCGCAACAGCTGCTGAAATAGGTTTTTGAGCAGATTTTGCGGAAAACCTAACGACAACGCGGGCAACCTCTTGCGCCCTAGAGCACGGATCGATATGAACTTTTCGGCGCTGTCACTTACATTTATGTGGCCTTGTCGGAACGAAGAGGGTTGGCCGTCGGTCGTCTCGATCTCGAGATCGAAGATCAATCGCGGTTGTTACACAACGTCGTTGGAGGCTTGATGAAAAAACACAAGTTGCGCCGCTTAACCAAAAATAACATGAAAAAAAATAATTGCATCGTTTTCCCCACACAGTTTAATATCGCCTTGCCACTAGCAAAGGCCTAAGGAACATACAAAATCTATACACCATATTCCCCCCCGATTATGCTCTTTGTGCTCATATAAACGCCAATTATGCTCCTCGTATGCTATTAAAAACGCCCAATTTGGCCATAAGGAGTTGCATGCACCATGGATATCGTATAAGCCTGGAGCTCGTACCGGTTCGATGGCTCGCGGTGTACAGCACTTCATAACAAACTGGGCAATAAGAAAAGCAGGCTGAGGTTAACAGGAATATCGTTACATAAGCGTATTATAAAGCAAGGATAAGAAATCCGGGAGCCGATACGCTGAAGTTAGCGTAGAACGCATGCTCTCCCAAGTAAGAAACCCAGCCTGGGTCAATGTTTACGGTTTTAGGTGTTCTGTACTGTATTGTCGACGCACACGGCCGTTTCGTCTTATTGCACGTTGCATCGCACCGTCGTGAAACGCTGTTTTTCCTTTTGTGGGGGAGCCAGATGTTTGACAAAGCTAGGAGCGAGCCGACGACCAACGTCATCGGCGGCAGCATAGGGCAGATCAGGTGCGTGGCTGTGCGGCTGCGTGGTTACATGCATGGTCGCGGCGGTTTCGTGCTACCCCCCCCCCCCCCCTTGCGCGGCTGTCGCTGCGCGCGTTGTTGCAGTCGCTGCTGCTGTCGGTAGCGACTCAGCCACCCAGTCAGTGTGTGTCTTGCACTGTGATATGTAATACTGAGGAGCCATAAAGCCGGGGCGGTACTGTAGTACGTGCTACTAAAGAACCATAAAGCTAGGGGAGCGCAGCGACCGAGGTTTTTATTTGATTAGCACTGGTGCTGGTGCTGATGCTGGTGCTAACGCTGGTGCTGGTGCTGGTGCTGGTGCTCTTTGTCGTTGCGGTAGGGGTGGTGGGTGCGGCGGCGGAATCAATAGTCGCGAGGGCCCCTCGGCCGCTTGCCCTTACCCACAGGTACCGCTTGGCGATCGAGCACCAGGGGGAAGTTTTCGCTTGTAGCTCGCCACCGTCGTCGCAACTTTCTTCGGAACACCCTTACATCTCTCTCTCTCATCGCCTGCTTCGGCTCGCCTACATCCTTTTCCCCCCTCCTCACTGTGGAACACGGTAACGGTAACGGCAACAGAGCCCTTAAAGCTGAGGTTGAGAAGGAAGCAGCGGTGCCCACCTATACCCCCGAGCAGCTGGGACTGACGCCTCTCAAGAAGCGGGATAAAGTGCGCCAGGGGGAGAAGTTGGTCGTGTGTTCGGGCTCTCAGATCGGCCTGGAAGGGGAGGTCCTGTCGGTGAGCCACGGTGTTTTACAATACATGATGACTAGGCTATGGTATTGATAGCAGTTCGTGTGACATAATTGGGTGGTTTGAGAGCTTAAAAGTGGCATAATGGAATCACTAGGCTATGCTGGCGGTTCTTTTGGTGTAATTGGGTTTGTTTAAAAGCTTAAAAGTGACTTAGTTGGGTCAATGGGCTATGCTAGCAATTCTTTTGGCGTAATTGGCTTCTTGAAGAGCTTAAAAATGGTATAGATGGGTCACCAGGCTAGATTAGCAATTCTTATGGCTAATTGGGTGTTTTGAAGAGCCTGAAGTAGCATGATTGTTTTTGTTTGGGACTAACAAGCGTTATTGTAGAGAAACATGAACATGGTATATAGCAGGGGAGGATGTTGGTCGTATGTTCGAGCTCACGTATTGGCATGGAAGGGGAGGTCCTGTCAGTGAGCGGCGGTATTTCACAAATCGTTTACAACATTTTTTTCATGAAGTTGACGAATAAAATAAAACAAGTGCGGTCGACGTATCACCATGATTGCAAAGCTGAGTATCAACCAATCAGACGGTCAAAGTATTGGCCAATTAATCGGTCAAAGTCACAGCTGACGTGTTTGACTCCTTATTTAACAAGAAGCAGAATGATTGTGCTTAACGGCATACCAGGTATTATGCTAGCAATTATTTTAGCATAGTTGGGATTTTTTCGAGCATTAACGAGCATAGTTGGTGGGAAATATGGTAGCACGGGAGAATTTGATCGTTTGTTCAGGTGTGTTCGGGATCACAGACCGACCTGGAAGGAGAGGTCATGTCGGTGAGTGGCGGTATTTTACCTGACTTACCCATCCTTTTTTTCTTACATTGATGAAAAATTTAGAACCCAGCGTGATCGACGTATCACGCAGCTTGCAAAGTTGAATATCCCCCAATCAATCGGTCGGAGTATCGGCTAATCACTCTGTCGAACTCACAGCTGACGTATCTTTAATAGTTTGATAATATACAGAACGGCTAGACTAGGTTCACTTCCGTTGTGCTATACATTAATACCAGTTATTATCGAATAGTTGTGCGTTTTTAAGAGCATAGCTGAGGGAAAACATGGAAGAATAACTGTGTGCATGCCATGCGTTTAAAAAAAGAAAGGACGACATCTCGCAAGTGACCCCTCAACCCCTTCTCTCTGCCCAGGAGCATGTTTGTGGACGTTACATGGTGTGGTTCGGTACGATACCGGACAGGGACCTTCCTGACTTTTTTTTTTTTGGTGTGTGTGTGTGTTTTTCCGAGTTTTTTCTGGTCCTCTCAACCTGTTTAGTTGTGCCTTTAGTGTTTGGTGCGTTTTTTTTTCATGGTCCTCCTGAACAGTTTATTTTGGTGTTTTATGTTTTTTTTTTTTGTGTATGTGTTCCTGGTTCTCTTGACCCGCTCACGTTTGTAGTTTGGTTGTCGCTGGTCCTCTCTTACCCAGCTTATTTTTTTCTGCGTTTTGTGTGTGTGTTTGTGTGTGTGTTTTTTCTCCTTCCGTGCGCCGCGAAAGACTTCTAACCGGGACGTGGAGGTGTTTTTGCCGTCCGTCGAGTCGGCGATGCGATTCGGGTTCTCGCAGTTAAGTCGGGTTCCTGCCGGTGGGGTGAAGTGGCCGGCGCCATCGGGGGCGGCGGCGGGAGGCACCAGAAGACGAGGTGCTGGCGGTTCTGGGGGTGGGGGGAAAACGACGGCGCCGGTGGAAACGGTCGGCGCTTCTGTGGTGAGTGTGACGTTTCGTCTTTATCGTTGTTGTTGTTGTTGTTGTTGTTGTTGTCGTCGTCGTTGTTGTTGTTTTTATTATTCCTATTTTTCCATCGGACTACGCGAAGCATGAGCTTTAACGTCGATCGCTCGTCAACATTCTGTGCGTATTGCTGCTAATTTTTCTGTACTTGTGAACATTGTATGATGCTCTCGTCGCGAAGACCGGCGCTAGAAGAAAACCCGGGACGTCGCGAAGAGTGGCACAGTACCTCGAGGACGACGTGGGGAGCTTTACCAGCGGGGGCAGCGACAACAGCAAGCGACGAAAAAAGAATCAGGAAGACGTTTACGTAATGAGGTGTGCGTTGCCGTGATAGTCTTATTTTCACGTTGTGTTTGTTTTGCTGTTTGTGTTAAGTGTCTACGTGCTTTTCTTCTGGTAATATATACTTTATCCTCTGCTCGGTGAGTTTCATTCCTCCGGACTTATTTGCGTTTGCTCTCAACTGGCTTGACTCATTTGGTTCGCTTCGGTTCCGTTCGGTTCGGTTCGGTTCGGTTCGGTTCGGTTCGGTTCGGTTCGGTTCGGTTGGGTCCGGTTCGGTTCGGTTCGGTTCGGTTCGGTTCGGTTCGGTTCGGTTCGGTTCGGTTCGGTTCGGTCCGGTGCGGTTCGGTTCGGTTCGGTTCGGTTCGGTTCGGTTCGGTTGGGTTCGGTTGGGTTCGGTTGGGTTCGGTTGGGTTCGGTTGGGTTCGGTTGGGTTCGGTTGGGTTCGGTTGGGTTCGGTTGGGTTCGGTTCGGTCCGGTTCGGTTCGGTTCGGTTTGGTTCGGTTCGGTTCGGTTCGGTCCGGTTCGGTCCGGTTCGGTTCGGTTCGGTTCGGTTCGGTTCGGTCGGTTCGGTTCGGTTCGGTTCGGTTCGGTTCGGTTCGGTTCGGTTCGGTTCGGTTCGGTTCGGTTCGGTTCGGTTTGGCTCGGTTTAAATAGGTTACTGCGTGAGGTATAGAGCTCAAGCGAGGAGCTTCATAAAATTGAGGTGCTGCCCCTACCGTAGCGTTCGTCGATCAATACACGCTATGTCGAAATTCACGCAACCCACCAACCAACCACCAACGTAACAAAACAAGCTAACAGCACAACATAACAAACCAACAAACCAACAAACAAGCAAGCATGCAAGCAAGCACACAAGCAAGCAAACACCACGTGTGCGCGCAGGACGGAGCGCAACACGTTGGATCTGCGAGGCATGACCCTGTCGGAGGCCCAGCAGGACTGCGACATGTTCTTCAGCAACGCCATCATGGACGGCATGGACGGCGTCTATCTCTTGCACGGCCACGGGACTGGGGTCTTGAAGGAGGGCTTGCGAAGGGTGAGCGAGCGATAAGCGAGCGAGCAAATTTCCCTTTTGGGACGCATGTTTATAGCGACGTAACCCTTTCCCAGCTCCTAAAATGTTTTCGTAGTCGAACTCCAAGGGTTTCGTTCCCATGTCGGGAGTGCGGTGCTAAAAGGGTCAACCCTTTCACTACTCCAAAATGTAACTATAGACTGATTATACGATAGTGGTCACCCCCCAAAGCCAGCGATTTTCTTTAACGAACGTTTCGTGGCTGCTCGACGCAAGGAAGAATGCTCTGGGAAAAATATCTTCATATATTTCCTTGTTTGCAAAGGACTATCGAACGATGACATCGGGGTGGCAAGGGGCACCGTGTGTTCAGAAGAGTGTTTCAGAAGATACGGCCGGGAGCTGGTTTCAAAACCGGCGATTTCGTTAAAGAAGCGTTGGGGGAGCTACCGTAGAACGAGTCTGCAGTACTCTATTTCCAAGTAATACGAAGTATGTCCTCAAGAACGTGGGTGTGAAGCATTTGAGGTCTACAAGCTTTGTTTCTTGCTGTTTGACAGCATGCCGTTCTTACCGCGCCCCCCTTGTCTTCCCTCCTCCCGCGCTCATATTGTTCATGCGCTACTCACACTCCCTCGTTTTCCCTCCTCCCGCGCTTGTCTTGTTCGTGCGCTACTTGCTGCCAACGGTCGTTTACCACGGCGCTAACACCAAAAATATCGACGACGACGACCAACTACAATTGGGCGATGACCGCAACAAATGCAATCGACGACCACAACGGCAACTGCAAACGGCGATGACGACAACAAACCACCAACAACGACGACAACAACAACAACGTTTTTTTTCCCGAACGAATACTTATCAAAACCTCCAAAAACAACCCGCCCGAGCAGTGGCTTCCACGCAACTCGATGGTGGGGAAGTGGCGACCGGCGCCGCAAGAAGAAGGTGGAGACGCGTACACCGTCATAGAGCTCAAGTGAAAACTTTGACCCTTCGTACCCGGTGCTGTACGGTACCCCTAAAATATCTTCTGGTACAGCCTAGCGCACCACAATTAGCGCGTTCTTGAAAAGTGTGTTATCACTGTTTTAGGGGCAACGCGTTCTTGAGATAGCGTGATTTGTATTTTAGGATACGAGGCAGAAAAGACTGCGACCCTCCAGGCTACTGGATTTGGTTTGTGGTGCGTCAGTTTTGAAATCAAAGGAGTATACCATCAGCCGTTGATGTACAGCGAACTAACCCATGGTTTATGTCTGGACCGCCCGCAATGAGAACGCCACCAGCTCTTGGTTTAAGTAAGGAACTCCCCGGGAACTAGTCCAGGGTCAGCAGGAGAATACAAGGATTGTTGTCGGTGGTCGGTTGGTAGAGGAACGTCTCGCCTGTGTGTGGTAACCTGTGTATAATCACAGCAAAGCAGGGTGGCAATAGTGTGCGAAGAGATCGGCGGCGGGAGGTTGGGGGGGAGGGGGTAGACCGCGTAGTTGTGTTGCAGTTGCGTTGGCCATTTTGTTTACCGTGGTGAAAGTTTGGCTGTTGCCGTTTTCACGCTCCTTCCGCTGAACCATGCATTCACACGGAGCGGCGAGTTTGTGGTACAAGTTTGCTGTACTTACCTCTCTCTAAGGAAGGAAGTAGCGGGAAATCAGCGTGGTGATATATCACGATTGCAAAGCGAGAGATGGGGCTGGGAAGAGCGAAAAATTAAAGGCAGTCTCGTCCGTCTCCGTCCACGATGCCCCCTTTCCCGGTAGGCTTCCAGATTAGCTGGGGAAATGGCGGATAATCTTCGTCGTTCAGACCGGTTACTGATATGTACGGCGACAAAGCGTGAGGAAGCGCTGTTATGCTTTTCGCCGCTCTTCCAGTGTAAATAGCGAAAATGATGCCGGAAAAAACAAGGGGGAAAGGTTAGTAGCCGCTCGTACATGATTTTTGTCGAGGGAAAAGGCTCAAGCTCAAAATTCGGAATCTGAGTGCCTCCCGTCATCACAAAATCAAAGGTGTTTCTGTGCCATGCCTGGTAGGTACGTCTTGTTCTTGTCACGATTCTCGACATAACGTCGACACAACACAACAGCACTTTATGCTGAAGACCTGGTGCGAGTGCAACAAGCTGGAAGACCTCCACAAGCTTTCAGCTGACAGCCAGTTGTGGCGCCGTGGTGGTTGTAGTTGATTTCGTACCGCTTCATTAATGTAGTGTATATCGGGCCCGGACTAGACAAGGCGCAACGAATGATATAGGTATCTCCCTCGGCCGCTCGCTCCGCCCGGCGCGATAAACGCACAGACAGGACCTCGCACCGAGGTACCCGCGTCGTTTTCCCCGACCAGTGCTATCCCGCCGGGTCCCTATATGTTGCGTTCACCACGGGTCAGATTGGAGGGAAACGAGCTAATGTGATGCCAGGTAGCATCAGACTGCGCTGCCGTTTGCCACGTAAGCCGGAGAGCGTGTCAGCTAGCGCTGGGTTGCGAATGCAATGCATTTAAATTGACACACTTACGAAAACTCATGGAAGTGTGGTGAGATTAAGCTATATTCTACCAAGTATAAATTATTCTAAATACGTCACCGCTGTGAGTTCGACAAATTTGGGGTCACCCACTCGACGGAGAACTTTTTTTTCTTTTCTTTTTTCTTTTTGATCCTCCGGCGGATGGAGAACATAGCTTGTTTAAGGGACATTCCTTAAAAACAAAAAATGTCAGGAATCGTGACATTTTTGTCAGGAATCCTGATTTTTCATGTCACGATGTGCGACAAAAAAATCACGAATCACGACATTTTTTCTTCTAGATTTTTCCAAAACGATTCATAATCACCATTCGTGACAAATGTCAAACCTCTTGAAAACACGAAAACACGCCTGATCAAGACACACAAAACCACTCTGCACCCCATCTCCACCGAGAGAGAGGATAATATATATCCAAGGCCGGTGGGGGTATATATGGGGCATGGCAGACCCTGCTAAGCACGCCTATTGCGAGGAAAGACGTGGTACTCTGCGGACGATGAGCGACTGCCCACAGGAAACGCTGAATAGTCTGTGGTGCTTTGAGTGTAAATGTCACGATTCGTGACACATCATCTTTTGTTGTAAAGAATGAAATGTCAGGATTCGTGATATTTTGTCACACCCACAGGCCACGATTCCTGATTTTTTTTGTTCGTTAGGAACGGCCCTAATACATCATGATGATCATCATAATCATCATGTTACTTTCGTCGCTACGAGTCATGGTTTTATCGCGCATATTTCACTAGCCTTCTACCGCAGAAAACGAAACACACCAAAACCACCGTGATACCATGCAGCGCCTGGTTATTCTTGCTCGGGATATATCTTCTCCGCGTGGAAGGTACGGACGACATTTTCGCTACCGTGCCTGTAGAAAGAGGAATCAACCAACAAAAGTTAGAACGGTCGCCTCGAACGGAGTGTACAATACTGCACATTTTAACCCCGTTCCGTGCCATCGGTCTAACGAAGGGGGGGGGGGGTAAACGGACATGCTGTCTTCTTTCCAAGGCGCGCAAAATAACCACCAATATCTCAACTGCACATGTAATATAAAGAGCAAACGACATAAAAAAACCGTGCCTCAACTGGAGCAAGGCTAAAATGTGCCAAAACTCTAGTCTGCAGCTCTCGAATAGACAGCCAGCTATCTCTCGGCGTTGTGTGAGTTCTCAGTCTTTTCGGTGGCTTCCTCCATCGCCGACACGAACTCCCTGGTGGCCCAAGCATCGGGTGTGGAAGTCTCCTGCCCTGCCGTCGAGAAAAACGCGTCGGTCTTGAAAGAGGAAAACCGGGGCTCGTCCAGAGCAGCGGATGCGTCGCCGACATCCTGGAAAAAAAAAAAGCAAGCAACGAGAAAGCGTAAGACATCATCAATTTTTTGCGGGCGATTTCGCCTCGCACGCGTTTTGTCCATCGCATATTAACCCGATCGAATGATTTTGGGGGAGGGGGGGAGGGGGGTATTCATCTCCGTGCAAGACACACATATTGCATCTGCCTATGCTTTCGCCTTGCATCCTTTTTGCTCATCGCACACTAACCCAATCGAATCGATCTGGAGTCGGGAGGCGGGGGGAGTACTCCTTTGTTGCTTGCCTTAGTCAATTGACCATTGACCTCGGATCCCTTTCGAGGCGGATCACCCTTCCTACTCCTAGTAGAGACACCTCCAACATTTGGACGGTCAGTACGTTGCTTCCATATATTGCATCAAAACTTTTGCTCATCGTATCTCCTTCTTCTTTGGTCGTCTGGGCCACCATCTATCTTCTAGGATAGCGATCGTTTTCTCGCTACTACCTAATGTACCAAACTTCTCCAGGTCACGTCCGTCTATATTCCTCGTCGCCTCTAACATTTCGCTCCTCCCTGTAAACTTCACCTTCTCCCACTGTGTGGGCTTAACTCTTGTCTGCGTTGCCACAAGAGCAGCTCTGTGCGCCTTCTTCCTCCTCCACCCGACTACTGGTGTACCTCTTGTTCTGGCAGGCCCAGGTTCCCTACACCAAAAACGCTGTTTCAGCGTTGTCGCGGAGTCCATTGGGCCGTGCAAATACGTTTTCATTCCGATTTCTTATTTTAACCTCCCATATATCTAAATGTACTTTCCCAGTCACCTTTCTTGGTGCTAGCCTTTCCCTTGATTCTACCCTTTCTTTTACTTCTGTCTTGTACTTACCGAACTTGTCTGGGGACAGTATCTCTTCTTGGTTTCCTCCTAGGTCCCTCCATACTTTTCCATTACGCTATCCCAACATATTCCAGCTCGCCCTTCAGTTGCTTTCTCCCATACAGTCCTACCAGCCATTGCTGGCAGCCTTTTACCTTTTAGCATGTCCAATTTAGCTCATATTGCCATTTCAACTTTCTCACGTCTCTGTTTAGTGAAACGCTCCCAATTCTGATCCTAGTACTGTGATGACCGTCGTATTTTAGCATCATACTACCTTTTGGCTGCTGTCATCCGTTGGCGTAGGAGGCGATACGACCTGGCGTGTTCGCAAGGGCTGGCGCTGGCAGAAATTAAGCTACCCGAAGGAGCGTGCAAGATGCATGAGGCAGAAATATATTGATGTTTTAAAGGACGCTTTCGGCCAAGAAAAGAAACACTTCAAAACGATGGACTACTGTGTCCAGCGTTCAGGAGACACTGCAAACTGACGAGAAAAAATATAAGGATACGAGAAGTGTGAACAGCGTAGGGCTACTCTTGGTCCCTCGTTCCTTAGGTTATCTATGGTCTCGAAGGCTTGGATCTCTGATTCGCTACTGTGATCTCGAAGCTGTTCCCTTGATACCCGCAGGACTTGTGGTGCTCTCAAATAATCTAAAATCTATACAATATTCTAGACAATCTAAAAGAAGTTCTGGAGCCGTGGATAAAATTCCTGATGCACCGGAATTTTCTCGGACCGAATTTGTCTTACGAACTACAATATGGTTGCTTCGCAGCCCTCCTCCCCCATTCTTGAATGCTAGTGCCCTTGGCGACTTGATCGCCCCACACAGCAAAATCTAGTGCCTGCAAAGACGCCTAAGTCTAGGGCGAGATCGTCGTTGCAGCTCAGGCTTCAAAGTATTTGATTTTGTTGATAAGTTCCCGGTGACGTTGCTTGTTGAGATGCTTGGTCCCAATGCCAGCAAGTTGGGCTTGCGTCTTCGCGCAATGGATGGTGAACGTGCCGTCCTCGACCAGCTCTTGGATGAAAGAAGTATCTCAGAGCACTGTGCTTTGCCCGAGGGGAGTCGGTGCGATTTCGGGCGACGTGAAGCGCCGACGCGCTGTCGATGAAGAGAGGAACACTGTCGAATCCATCCTTGAATCCTAGCTCCTGTATCATGCCCTTGCAAAATATGGCCTCTGTCATCGTTAGCATTGCTGCGACGAGCTCCGCTTCCATTGTTGACTGAGCGGTGAGGCCTAGAAGTCCCACCTTATTACTGATTGGGCTGTTCGCGAGCATGACGATGTACGACGATATTTATTTCGGCATTGTCTGGGTTTTACCCCAGTTGATATCTAAGAATGCGGCGAGCTTAAACTCTGCCTGCTTGTGGTGATGAAGAAGTCGGTTGACCCGGCCAATTAGCAAAGCAGATGCTTGGCGGCTCCCTTATGAGCCTTGGAAGCCTTGGACATTCTTCGTGCCAGCTAATTCACTGCATAGAGGATGTCATGCCAAGATACCTGTGCGAGGTACAAGGTGGCACCTACGATAGACTGGTACCGCCGCTTGCCTTCCTCGTCCAGCAGATTCTTCTTCGGTTGGTTGAGCGAAAAATCTGGTCCCGCCCCTACTGTGAGGGCGGGATTACAGCCCTTCATGTCAAAGCGCTCAAGGATGTCCTTGTGTAGTCTTTGTGGTCGATGGTGATCGTTCCTTTTTCGCGGAGACGGGCTACGTTCTTGTGCCGAGCACCCTCGACACGTCGCCCATGCCCGTCATCTCGAAACGGTCTATGCGCTGTTTCTTGGGTTTGTTTAGCAGCTGCTTGTTCGCGCCCAGCAAAATAGCGTCACCCACGTACAGCGTAACAATGAAAAAGCCAGCGGAATGTTCGAATATGCAATTGCATGGGTCCGATTTGAGAGGGCGGAACCCGGTTTTGGCGAGGTAATAATCCGCCGTGCCAAACGAATTCTTCGGGCTCTTCCGGAGACCGTACAAACTCTTTTTGAGCTTCATGACCAGAGGTACTCCGGACTTGTGGGTTGTTTTGTAGCCGGGAGCCACCTTTACGAACACGTCGTCCTCCGCGTCGGCATTCAGAATTGCCGTCCGGACGTCAAGCATAACACCTCGTGGTCTAGTTCCGCCGCGATCGCCAGCGTCATGCGGATGCTCTGAAGTCTTCGTACGGGGGCGAAGGCGTCGCCGCAGGCAATTTCAGGGACCTGAGACCACCCTTGTACGACTAGGCGGCTTTTGTACGTGTCATCTGACTTGATTTTATACCCACCGCGTGCCTATCACCCCCTGTCCTGCCGGGACTGCCGTGATTGGTACCAGCTTGTAGACGCCGTGCTTCTCCAGACTTGCCATCTCTCTGTCAGGCGCCGCTTTCCAACTCGCCGCTTGTGGAAGGCCCATAGCCTCCTTGAAGATGTTGGGATTTTTCCTCTTCTTTCTCCCCTGCCGAAAAGATTCCTTGTGTATTGGTCGTGGCGTAGGCGTACTCAGTGCTGGACGTGTCGTTGAGTTGGTGCGCGATGTCCAAATTCGCGTAAGATCCTAGTTTGGGTGATCCTAATTTGTGCACCTGTTGAAGCGTGTCCTTCTGGAAGAGACCTGCTGAAGCTGCGCGGTTGGTCCGATTTGCCCGAATCTGTAGCAACAGGCGAACGAAGTTGGCTACGGGTAACAGCGCGCGTAACACCGGGCTGCATGGCGTAGCCGTTGGTGCCCGTGGCGAATGCTTGCGGTGCCGTCGGTGCAAGCGCGGGTGCAGGCGCCGTTTCTCGGGCGGGCGCAGGTACAGATGCAGTGCAAGACGGTGATCCCTGCGGTGTGTCTCCCCCAGGTGAAGAACCCCCGAGCGAGGCTTATGTAGGAACACGTAGTTCTGTAGGGTCGCTGGCGTCGAAGTCCAAATCACTTGTGTAGTCTTCATACCCTGCATCATGTCTTCGCGTGAAGTTTAGTTGCCGTCAGCAGGGACGTCGTCTTAATCGAAACACCACCGCACTTGCTTCCCCCTTACAGGCGGCTTTCGCCCCTACAAGTTCTGGAAGCTCCAAAACGTTTGAGGTCAGCGACAACAGCCCCGATGACAAGTACACTTCACGCGAAGACATGATGCAATATGTGCAAGTCTACACAAGTGCTTTGGACTTCGACACCCACGACCCTACATAACTACGTGGGTGCCTCACCATAAACACTAGGTGATTTCGATCATTCCCCTTGTGCGGAGTAAAAATTCTCCACCCCGCACAAATGATCCAACTCGACCGCCAGTTGTGATCGACCGCCAAAAAAAAAACGGTACCGTGGTGGTCTAGCTCATGCAGTGAGCGGCATGTTTTACAGTGTCGTTGACAATAGACGCTAACCCAACCTATATATAATACAGGCCAGGAGAGGAGGGGGGGGGGGGAGGAGGGTACTCATTTGTTGCTTGCCTTAGTCATTTGACCATTGACCACCCATCCCTTTCGAGACGGAGCACCGTTCGTACTTCTAACAGAGACACCTCCAACATTTGGGCGCTCATTACGCTTCTTCCATATATTACATAGAAACTGCTTGCTTATCCTATTCCCGTCCTGTTTCGCCGTCTGCGGCCACCATCTATCTCCTAGGATAGCGATCGTGTTCTCGCTACTCCCTAGTATACCAAACTCTTGCATGTCACATACGTCTAAATTCCTCATCTCCCCCTCTAACGCATCCCGTTTCTCTTTGTATATTTCACATTCTCCTACTATGTGGGTTCTACTCTCTATTGTTGTGCCACACGGGCACATACTTGTAGCCACGTCTTCCTCCTCCCGACTACTGGTATATGTCTTTCTTGTTTCTGGTAGGCCCAGGTCCTCTACACGAAATCGCACTTGCAGCTTTTTCGCGTAGTCCATTGGGCCGTGCAAATACGTTTTCATTCCAATCTTCCCTCAGCCTCCCGTTTATCTCCAAGTGCTCTTCCTCTTTCACCTTATTTCTTAGCGCCAGCCTTCCCCTTTCTTCTATTCTTTCATTTACTTCTGTCTTGTACCCGCCAAACTTCTCTGTAGACAGTACCTCTTCTTGGTCTCCCCCTAAATCGAACCATATTTTCTCGACTACGTAGTCCCATCTTATTCCATCTCGCCCTTTTGTTATTTTCTCCCATACAGCCCTATCAGCTATGTAGGGCAACCCCTTTTCTGGCGTATTCTTTACTTTATATCGCCATTTCAACTTTCTCACGTCTCTCTTTGTTTCAAGTGGGTACATTTCTAGTTCTGCTCTTAATACTGCATTACTCATCGTACTTGAGCATCCTAGCATCTTTTTAGCTGCTGTCATCTGTACTGTTTCCAGTTGTTTTACGAACTTCGCTTTCCCTTCCCATACTTGGGGGGGGGGGGGGGGAGGTATTGATTCTCGGGCGGGTTAACTCAATTTCGCGCGTATACCGGGTAGACAACAACGACCCAATACTAGCCTGCTCCCGATATCTCACCTTCTTGATGGTGGCTACCAGCTCGGGAAAAGACGCGAATTTTTTCTCCCGCCTCTGAAAGCCCGCCAGAAGCATCCGCATGGTCTTACCGTAAAAGTCTTCCCCTTAGAACACACATGCGGCAGGGAGTAGAGGACAGGAGGGGAGAAAGGGAGGAACGAGCAACAGATTTCGTGACTTCGAACCTCGCACGCTTCGTATTATCTACGAGCATGCGCCCCGGAGAAATATGATTGGTTTTGACGGTGTTCTCCTAGATACTACAGTATACACGTGGCGAGTGGTGCGTCCCGGAGAACAAAGGATGTGCTGCTAGATGAATCGAATCCGAAAGTACCAGCGGTACGGCCACGGCTCCGCCCGTGGCTCCAGATCTGCGTTGCCTGTAGTGGTAGGGTAGGGTATAGTACAGGTAATGCTCGTAGTGTGCTGTGATGTACCTGGTACCACTCTCTGAGCGGAAACGTAAGGACCACTGCGGTACAAATGCAAGGCCCAAACGCCCCGTAATTTTCCTCCGTAGTCACGGTGGTACGAAACGAACAGCAACAGTCCTAAACGCAGTACTCCGCCACGGGAAAACATCACTACTACTAATGCTACCCTCATTACTTATACAGCTGTATCAACTACCTGACATTACTGCTACTTAATATTCGCGTGCTATGGATATTCTCCCAGTCCCCAGTCAGCAGGTCTGCCGCACCCCGGCCAATCAGCAATCAGCAATTGGGGTTGGAGCTTCCACACCCTCGGGGGGGTATCGACCCGGAAGATCTCAGTTATTTTTCCCGGGTTGTTGGTGTTGTAGATGCATTGAAATATTTATATTACGAGGATAGAACCCTATCCTCCCCGGGTGCGTCGGGACCTCGACAACTGGCGACGCGCGCTGGCTCCACGAACTCCAGCCAACCAGAAGCCAAAGAGCTTGGGTTTGCGCAACGTACGGGGGGGTATCATTCCGGGGGATCTCTGTTTTTGTTCCAAGGCTGTTGCTGTTGTAATGCATGGAAGGATTCTGATCCGGGGATAGGACCCTATTCTCCCCGGGGGCGGCAGGGCTTCGACGTTGACCCGAGGGGCAACTCGCGCCGCGCGCTGGCCCCACGAACCTCAGCCAATCAGCAATTAGCCAGTGGGGTTGGGACTTCCACACCGTACGGGGCGGTATCGACCCGGGGGATCTACATTTTTGTCCCAATGCTGTTGGAGTTGCAGCTGCATGGAAGGATTTCTGACCCGAGGACACCAAATTATCCTCCCACGGGTGCGGCGGGACCTCGACGTTGTCTCGAGGGGCGAGTCTCGCTGCGTGGCTCCATGAGCCCCCGCCCATCAGTAATTAGCCGATGGGGGCGGGTTTTCCACACCGTGTGGGGCGTTATCAAACCGGGGGATCACCGTTTTTGCCCCCGGATTATGGCAGTTGCAGGTGTATGGACGGATTTATGGTTAGAGATTGAGATCCTATCCTCCCTGGGTGCCGCTGACTCCATGAGCTCCAGCGAATCAACGATCAGCTTAAACGTAGGGGTTTCCACACCGTGCGGGGCGGTGTCGACCCGAGGGATCGCCGTTTCCGTCCCCGGTTGGTGGTAGTTGTAGAGATATTGAGTTATTTCTGAATCGGGGACAGGACCCTATCCTCCCCGGGTGCGGCGGAACCCATTTAGCTGGAACATTCCTGTTTCCTGTTCAGCACCACCCTTCTAGAAAAGAGCCAGCGGCCTCTGGCAGGGATTTGATCGGCCAATCAGCGGCCCGAATCATAATTCAAAAACTGCAAATGGCGGCAGCTGGGGCTGGCTCGATGACTGCCTGAACTGCCTCGGGGTTGTCGGCAATGATCAGCATGCGACGGCCACGACTAGGCGCGACGTGAGACCTAGTGTTCTGCTGGTTTTGTCCCCAACCCTCTCTACCCATGCCGCGGGGTTGGGCTGGAACGCTCGGGATCGCGAGACCATGATGACAGACCGACAGAATATCAACTTGAAAAAATATACAAAACTACTAGGGATACATTTTACAAACAATATTTCAAGGACGTCAGCCGTGAGTTTGACGAGTTTTGTTGCGTACATAAAACCAACCACCGGGAACATTACAGAAATACACCGACAACACTATCTCGAACATCAGGGCTTACTGACTAAGCGGTGGTGAACGCACTATCATGCAAGCTCGGCAACGCTACGCGTGACCCAGAACGCCCCATGTCACAACCCTCCCTTAAAACGCTACGCGTGAATCAACGCGCCCGTGCTAACGCTACGCGTGATTCAACGCGCCCATGTTGTAACACTTGTCTGCGCTGCCTCACGACCCCGCCCCCCCCCCGCGCGCCCCCCCCCTCCCGTCATCCACCTCATAACTAAAACAACCAAATACGCCAGCTGTGAATTCGACCAATCTAATGGTGCATATTCATATTTGCAAGCTGCGTGATACTCCGGCTGCGCGCTTTTACAGATGTATCTCCATTTTGAAGATTTGAAGAAAAAGGCCAATGAGTTCCCTAGATGCTGCCGGGGTCAACAGAACAAGGGCGACTAATAACGCACACACGCAATCCTTTCCCTTGGCCTGTGAAAACGATGTAAATTTTACACGTGTCTCCGATGGTTGGGCTCGCGCACTTTTCTTGTTTTTTCCTACAGCGATTTTTACGGAGACACCTGTCCTCCGACACACCAAACGCACCCTACACCAGAAAAAGGTATACAGTGGAGTACTCAGTCTATGAGCGTCCGAAATAAGATAAAATGGACTTCAACCCTCAAGCACTGCAATCCCTTTATTGAGATTTTTACTTGGAATTGGAACGGGAACAGCTTTGCAGCGGCCAAAGAACGGCCAGGTCGGCTTGTCACGCCTTGTGACGCATGCACAAAAACATGTATGATACTTCCAATGATGACTCATCCCACGCCAGGAGGGGTGCAGCAGATTCTAAGAAGTTTCTGAGCTCCTAACGCGAGGAGCTCAAACATCTCACCCGAAACGCGACTTCGAAGACAAAAGACAATCGCACCGCGCAACCCGACCAACAAGCCTGTGTCCCAGCCCTGAAACAAACGCACTCGTAAGAATATCCCACTAACCGATAGTTCCACACTTGAGGAGGTACATTATTAGTGAATCCAACAACGGCAACCGATACCGTGGGATGACTCTTCAATCTGAGACAAAAGCGGTATGGCAGCGGTAACACTTGCCCGTTCCGAGGGACTCCTAAACAGGGCACGCCACTGCACACAGCCTTGAGGCTCATAACCTGCTCAGCTATGAAAGTGGCGATCTGCGGGTGCAGTGCGCAGTGAACCAAAGGCAGCGCCACATGTCCAAGGTGTGATACAGACTGCAGCCGTGGTTCCGTAATAGTGCCGGTTGCCCGCTACAGCACCTATGCAATCACTGGGCACAGATGAGAACAACCAGTAGTGGCAGAGTGCGGAGTAGTGCCGGGTGCCGCTATAGTGCCTGCATTTCCCTCTATAGTGCATATACCGGCAATATAGAATGACCTGTACTGTACCCTGAGTCGGTTCGGATACGACCGAGTGCCCGGGGGATAATACTGTAATCAGAATAACAATGAATACATAATATTGACCGCTTGCCACACAAGCCCTATGCACGATAAAAATGAAGACACGCACCGGGGGGGGACAATGGAAAATACAAGTGATCATGGCTTGTCGCTAAGGGCGAAACCTCCTACGAATTGAGGTGGAACGTAAAAGTGACGATACATTTACATATATGCATGACACTCATGAGCACGGCCTGTCCAGCAGTTCGCGAAGGGTAAAACCCCCCGCGAATTGAGCTTGAAGGTAAAAGTGGTGAAAAATAAACAATTTTGGTATGTAGACATCATACAAGAGCAGCTCGTACCAAGTAGTAGAGCGAGCGCACGCGTCACCTTCGTATCCGATGAGGTGTCCCTCCACTATCTTTTCGGCGTTTTCCTGGCCCGCGAACGTTGGCGAGTACCCGACGTTCGCCACGCACTTCCAAGGGCCGCTAACGCCACCGCCATCGCCCTTTTTCGGCTCCACTCTATCTTTTTCTCGTTCCTCTTCGTCCTCCAGCGCCGCCCATCCAAAGTAAACGCCTAAGTTAAGAACCAGGGATGGTAGTTACAGAGGATTGTTCAGAAAAGCTACGACCAGGGGATTCGAACCCATGATCGTTCTTTTGTTACACACCAATGTCACTGAGCTATACTAGCAGTCGTCGCTGACTGATAGCTCCGTGGATGTGGTGTGGTTGTTCTCACGTATAACTCGTCGTCGTCAAAACAAAGGCCGTGGTCACAGGACAGGCTCCAATATCCTGGAGTAAAAAATAATATCTCGGGAAAAAAACTACCACAAAACCAAAGTGATCCATACACATGCTGTACGTAGCTGAAAGCAAGTCGTATATACATCAGCCAAGAAATAGTCAGCGAGATCAGATTTCAGTCCCGCTGGATTGCTAGCTCGGTCGTTATGGAGTGGTCATGGCGCATATCCTCGTAACACCCTCTTCCCGTGAACCTTCGTAACAGACTGATAGCTCGGTGGCTAGGGTGTATGTACATCCAACACCCACCTCCTTTGAGCGTTCGCAACTCCTGTAGCACGCGCGATCATAGCATCCACACCTCTGCCAAATCACGATCTAGATCATCTAGATAATCTAGATAATCTAGATAATCTAGATCGTATAGAGCATATTGATCATATAGATCATATAGATCATTTAGATACACATAGATCATACAGATCATGTAGATCGTATAGATAGTATAAGCCGGCTAGATCATATACGAAGTAGATAATTTAGATCATATGTATATCATACAGATCCTACAGCTGCCGTTATGATATGTTGTGCAGGATCTGTGCATGTAGAGCACAGATCCAACCCAAGAAACATGTGCTAGATCGTACAGATACTACAGCGTTCACCCGGCAACATGAGCTAGACCACACAGATTATCCCTGAAAATATTTAGATCATCAAGTGGAGATAGATGATCTATCCGACGTAGGCAAGTATCACACGCAGCTTGCAAAGGCGAGTTTCGACGAAACCTTGGATCTCACAGCTGAAGAGTTGTTTTAACTTGTGAGATACTGTGACGATAGCTCTCGCTACAGCAGTAGGAACTCGCGCTATTAATAGTGAATTTCCAACTGTCGTCAACTGTATGTGTTGATGGGGAACAAAAACGTTGAAGGGAAAAAAAAAAACTCGACTCCGTTCCACGGTTTGTTCATTGTGGGAGCTTTCGATTCGTCGGACGGGGCATAGAGATTCGGGCACGCGAGACCGGAAACTAGCCTCTAGTTTTCGGCGCCGCCGCAAATTTGGAAACTCGCTTCGCTCGTAAATGCAAACTCTCACCGGTGGGCAGAGAGCGCAGGTTCTCCGCGAACTGAGACTCGGGCAGGTTGGCCGTCGGAACCCCCAGCTTCTTGCTGCCGCGTCCATACCCAGTTGACACCTGTCTCAAACGGTAGGTAATGACCCGGACAGCGAACGGCAAACGCTCTGTGAATGAGCATCTTGGAAAGCAAGAGAGAGAGGGGGGCGTCGCCTGTCCTACCGCAAAAAGTTATTGGGCTTTGAGTTGGCTAATGTAAGTCGGGGGTAACCCCACACAACGGGGGGCGCTTTACGAACGAGCATATTGAAAAGCGAGGGAGAGAGACACCGTCTGCACCGCGAAGGTTCGCGCAATAGCAACGGGTTCACGCACAATACAACTGGTCACGCGCAAATACACGCAAGGCTCACGCGCAAGGCTCACGCGCGGTACAAATAGAGTTCACGGGAAACACACGTTCCGGGACCGATAAGGGCGTGGTAGGAAGTGCCATATACTATAATTGCGTGTTGTTTTGCACGCACTCGGCACATCGCGCCATGCCTATTGGCGCGCTGGCTAGCATCTTCCCCCAAAACAAAATATGCCATATAGCCCGCGATAGGAACGCAGCAGGGAGGGCAGGGATACTTGATATTCCGCACGTGCCAGAAAAAGGTCAACGCAAAGCAGCAGGGATGACAGGGATATTTCAATGTTCCATATTTCATTCGTGCCAGAAAGGAGCAAAGGGTTAGACTACGAGTATGGGTCAGCGATAGGCTGTTATCCTTTCTGGCGGGCCGGTTGAGCAGCGGTTCGTATCTAGGATGGTGCAGTTTAGTAGTGCAATGGAATTTTGTCAATTCGTTGATTTACATCGATCTTGTCTAGTCTCACCGTTCCCCGGAGATATCGAACGGTCTCCGACGCCCTGTGAGGCGTTCGTTTCAGCACGGCGAGGTACAGTTCCGGGTCGGACTCGAAGGAATCCACTACGAAAGGAAGGAACTGGCCGGCCATTTATTTCGGCGGTGGTTGGTCGTCATCGACGACGGTGGAGAAGCAAGGGGAAGGTGGGGAGGAGGGGAAGGGGAGGGTGGCTGTTGGGCGAGCCCGGTTTTGAAGCTTTGGGCGAATAGTGGTTGGCGATGGCAAACAGCGATGGCGATGCTGGTGTGGATGGCATCGGTGACAGCAGCGTGGCGACAACAACAGCAGTTAGCCAAGACGATTGATGCCGCGATGGCTGTTTATTTCTGCCGGTCACGCGAATTAAGGGAGAGCAATGATGGCGATGACCTCCCTTCTGCCCCCCCGTCCCCCTCCTCCTCATCCATTCGAAGGTGCCATCCGATACGCAAGAAAAAACGCACTAGGTGTGGAAGTCCGCCTCACAAGTGGTTCTTACTAAAAATAGGATGCAGTTCACCCTTCATGCGACTCGCCGAACACCTCACGGCGCTTTGCGCTTGGTGCACGTAAAGTTTGCCTGGTCGGTGAAAACCCGACGTGCTCCGTCCAGGAAATGAAGGGATGCGGGGGTCAATAAGACTACGGCCACGCATGAAACGAGTACACCCCCCCTTCCTCCTCCCCTCCCCTCGCTCCTCTCTCTCCATCCGCCCCCCTTCCTCTCCTTCCAACCCACCTGCACCATTTTTTCAAGCGTGTCCCGCTCCGGTAAGTCATGCGGCACGATCGTTTCGTCTGCCGCCTTCAACCGACTCACGAACTCACGTCCGAGCGGGTGAGATATCACAACCTTGCCTCCTTCCTGTTTGCGCCAAGGAGGACAGCCAACGGAGAGTCACGGCGAGCGTAACGGGGCGGGGCATGGGGTAGAGGGGAAGAGCAAAGCGCGGGGGGGGGGTTGTGGGTGGAGTGGGGGTGATATATCACAATCTTGCCCCGCTCCTGCTCACGCCAATGAGACCAAACTAGAGTTATTGCCCAGCTTATGGCGGCGGCACGGCGGGGGTAGAGGTGAGAGTATAGGGGGGGGGTTGGGGGGGACACGCAGCTTGCGAAAAACGAGTTTCGACGAAACCCTCGATTTCACAGCTGACGTGTCTTTTTAATTGGTCTACCACATGCGTAGGCGTCTGCTTCATTTTGCTACAACACAGTCCGTGATAAATTTTGGTCCATTCCCCGACAACGCCGGCGCAACACACCTCAAGGATAGACGCCGCTCGGTCCAGCGCCGCCCCCTGGTCCCACAAGTTTCCAAACACCGAATTAAAAACCACCGTACCAACCGCGGTGTCTGTCGCCGCCACGACAGTTGCTTTCTGTTCGTCCTGTCCGCTTGCTGCTTGTCCATCGCCGCCGCCGCCGACATCGCTCACGTCCCCCGCTGTCTTCGTCCTCCTTTTCCCGCCAACGTTACCGGCAGTCCTTACCCTTTTTCTCAAAGTGCGTTCGGTTTCACTTCCGCGACCGCCGCCACCGCCGCCACCGCCCCCAGCCGTCCTTGCGGTTCTCCTACGGCCCGGCTCCTGCTCTAATTCACTACCCACGCTCTCGATGAAGTCTCCCGCCGTCTTCTTCCTCTTAACCCTTTCCTCATTTCCATGCCCCCCGCTAGCCTTAGATTCTTCGCCAGTAGCGTAGGTCGTGGGGGTGTCGCCGAAGTTGGTGGCGGTGGTGGTTGGAGGGGCGGGGGTGGGCGCGGGTGTCGCCGCCGGGGGTACTCGTTGCCGCAACATTGTGATATCGTCGGCAAACTCGATGAAATCAGCTGTCACTACCTCCGCTCGAGGGAATCGTTCGCCAAAAACGTTTCCCATCTACCGGGGGTGATATATATATAGGGGGGCGTGGGGGCGTGGGGGCGGGGGCGGGGGGTAGGTGGGTGAGAGTCCGGAATGGCTCACCAAAAAGATCTTTTTATCTACCGGGTATGATTACGAGCGAGGCGTGTTTATGATGTATGACGTCGCCAAAAAATCAAGGGCTCCTGTCCACCCTCGTCTGACCAAATATCCGTGTCCCAGCCCGACCACCGGATCTCCCCCCCCAAAAAGAACAAATTAGGGAACGGTCGTGTGTCTCCCCCCTAAAAAACACCAAGCCGAGGAATGGTGGTGGTTGTTTTTTTCGTTCAACCACACCATCCCTGGGAACAACAGCAGCAGCACCTAGCAGCAGCCTCTTAGTTGCAGCAGCAGCAGCAGGTGCCGTGATAACGCTTCCCACAAACGCACAGTTTATGGTGGTGACGGATACTCATCAGCGCGTGTTTCTACATAGCGACAGCTGCACTACCGTGAATATTAGGGGGCGGTGCGTGAGGGGAAGGGGCGGCGGGGATGGGGAGTGGAAGTGGGGGTGTGTGTATGTGGGACTGGGCCAACTGGGCTTCCGATCTGCTGGGGATGATCGATACTAGAGGGGATGGGGGGGGAATGCTCATTTGTTACTTGCCGTAGCCATTTGACCGTTGACCACGCATCCCTTTCGAGACGGAGCACCGTTCCTACCCGTAATAGACTATTAAATAGAGACACCTCTATTTTTTGGAGGCTCAGTACGTTTCTTCCATAAACTACATTAAATACCTTTTGCGGGGGGTAGGGGGGGCGAAAGCGTGTGTGTGTAACTGGCAACAGGTAAGTGCCAAACACAAAAAAAAAATTGCCAAAGCCCCGCGGGGCGAAAGCATAAGAAATCAAGGGCAAACAGCACGAGCAACACAGGTCCCAGAACACAGGTCCCAGAACATTGCAGGTTCCAGCAGAATGTACAAGGACAACAAACCAAGCAGCATTTCTTCGTATAGCAGGAAAACGACGTGGAAACACACCCCAAACGAGCAACAACAAAAAATCCACACCGGCACGTGCCTACTAGCAGCTGGAAACCGCGAGCAAAACCTCCGTAGCGCGTGCCAATCGCGCGCGGAAAACCCTCAAAGCCGGGTTGACCACAATGCAACACGAGGCAAAAAAACACGAAAAAAAACATGAAACAAGAACCGGCTGCGCGCTCACGCAGTCCCAAAGTGCCGCTTCACATGTTCGCGCCTGGCGGTAAAAAACAGAGGCTGAAGGGATTGGCGGAAAGCGCATGAAGTAAGAAAACAAAGCGGTATCCCGCGTACCTCGGGAGACATGTCGATCCCTACAACCTCCCCCTCCTGGACTCCGGCCTCCACAAGGAACGGAACCAGGGCGCCAGTTCCGCAGCCCACGTCCACCACGCGGCCGTCCCCGTCCGGGCGACACGCCTCCGCGATTCGCCTTAGGGATGGGAATAGCTGCCGTGCCGTGCCATGCGTTCGTGTTACGGCGGGGGTGGGTGCGACAGGGAAGACATTCGCCAATTAGCCTAACCCTTTCGGAATTTAGGATGGAAAAAGTAATAAACAACCCAACCCAACCCAACCCAACCCAACCCAACCCAACTCAACAAAAGACTGCTGTGTTGAGGTGTCGATGGTGGTCCCAACCCAACCGCCACCTGACCACCAACTCACCCACCCACCCACCCACCCACCCACCCACCCACCCACCCGTGCTATCCCACCCCCAACCCAACCCCAACCCCACCCCAACCCAACCCAATCAAATTGATTGCTCTCATTGGGCATTGGTGCGTGTGCGCCCCAAAAAGGTTCGACCACAACTACAATAGCTATACTACTACTACAGACGTCACTCGCGCGTGGGGGGTACCGAGCAGGCTCCTCTTTCCCCTTCCCCACTACGGTACGGGCCTTCGTTTTTATCACGAGAATAACTCAGCACTTTCCTCCCTCGTCCACTAGCGTCGAATTGTGCTTACCCACGCTATAGAGCGTTCTCCGCTGTTGGTGTCTCTAGGAAATGAAAATCTCCATGCCGAGATTTTAACCCTGACTCCAACCTTAGTAGTGTTCGAGGTTCACCATTAGACCACCGGGGCGCCCGGCGATGAATTCGCTGACTGTGCGTCGTCACCTATATTAGGCGTTATTATATGATACCAGGTACGAGGTATGCCGCAATTCATGCATAAGGCTGTGAAGCCGCTTCACTGCTGCATGTCGTCGACTAAAAACAGGGACTATGAGTAGTTAGCTACGTAGGTATTGCAGTTGCTAAAAAATGCGTGCGGAAAATTTGCGGAGTTCCGCGTCTTTGCATCCGACTGGGCGGCGTTTTTTGGCTCCACGTATTGTGTTTATATATATCGATTTTGTGGATACCAAGTCCTGTCCCCTATATCGTACCGTCTCGTTGTCTCTACAACTCTTCAAGGCCACCCTGGCTCCTCGGTGCACTCTGAGGTTGTCCTAGTTGCTGACCACCGAGAGTACGGTTACGCGTACAACCCACCCTGGTGTGTCTCCAAACCTCCCTTCTGACAAAGAGATCTACCTGCTGCTGGGCTACCGTCCCACAATTTAGTCGTTTCAGGCTCGACGTATTGTGTTTAATTATATCGATTTCATCTAACCTTTTTCACTACTACTGCAAAAATGATCCTATACTAATTCCAGGTAAATTTCCCCAACATCGTGGAGGAGTTCCAACGTTGGCGTTTACTCCAACACCTAACAATAGTAACTCGCCACCAAGTCCAGCCAACGTACAGCCTTGGCGCTTCACCTGTTGCGGAGTCGCGTTTGGTCCGGCGAAAAAATCAACTTTCGAGTCAAAAACGGCCGCTTGTCGAATGTTGTGGGCCTCCCTGAAAAACCAGAGAGAGCAACGCAATCGGCGTGGAAAGGGAACGAGGGGGGGGGCTGGTTGTTGTTGTTGTTGTTGTTGTTGTCGTTGTTGTTGTTGTTGTTGCTGCTGTTGTTGTTCTCACATTAACATGTGGCCATAATCTATTATAGTCCCATAATTAGGGCTGGGCACTAGCTGACTCAGTCAGTATCTATTTTTATCATACTGTGGTAAAAATCAACCAGTATACTGGACTGCAGCAGTATACTGGCCGAGCTACGCTCGGCCAATAGCCCCCCCCCGGCTCGTGAGGGGGGCCTGCTAGAGGCGCCGCCGGAGGCCCCAAATATGCGCATATTCGCTTCATTTCCCATACAATCGGGGCTTAAGATTGTATTTGCCGGGGATGGTTGCGGTCATCTACACAGAAAAAATCAAGAAATAGTCAAGAAAAATACATGCAACGTGTGGCGATGATGTGGCATTCTTCATGTTGTTGTTGGTGTTCGCGCAAGTGCATAATAAATCGTTCTGACGTATCGTATTTAATATTTAATATTTACTGTTACTCCATCGCTCCTATATACCCTGTTCTTTCTTTTCTTTCTTTGTTTTTTCCAATTAACTTGAGTCTGACGTACGTATGGGTAGTGATAGGTACTACGTGTAATATATTCGTTGTAGTCTTTTTTGGGTGGCAAGTGGTGTAGTCGGTTTTTCAGGCGCGAGTAGTGAGGCGTATGTACCAGCATGGACCTCGCACATCGTAGGCTGACTCCCGATTTCACTTTTTTTTATATTTTTCTGGCGGAGGCATGAAATGCGTCAGCTATGATATATGCGTGTACCACTTTTGGTTTGTTTGAGCTTTTCCCTGGGGTATTCCTCCACTCCAGAGTGACTGGAGCCCGTCCTGTGACCACGGACTTGAATTATGCGAGTTAATGTGACAACAACAACAACAACGACAACAACAACAACAACAACAACAACAACAACAACAACAACAACCCTTGGGGCACAGGGTAGTAGGCCGCCACCAGCAAACAAAACACGGGAAAGCACAGACAAACAGAAACACGAAAACAAAACGAAAAACAAAACAAAAAAACGAAGGAGCGCAACTCGTACATGTAACCGGCATCAGGTATCAGGTACTCAACGCAGAGAAAGATCCGAACACGAACAAAGTGGAAGGAAGGAACGAGTGAAAAATTTCAACAGCCGGGGGGTGGAGGAGAAATTTTAGCGTACAAACAGGAAACAGGCGAAAGGAAGGAACGCGTGGAAAGGAGCAACAGCTGGGGGGGGTGGCGGAGATCTTTCAGCGAACACGAACCCCCCCCCCCCCCCCCTAAAAGTTACGAGTGAACAACAAAGAATAAAATAAAACAGACAAAAAGACAACATAGAAATATAGACGAGCAGCTAAAGGATACACCGCGACACCGTATCATATACCAGATATCTGCAACAACAAAAATACACGATAGTTTCTAAAAAAAAGAGGAGAACAACACCCAGAGAGGGAGGGAGAGAGGGGAGTAAGGCGCGCGGGGGGGGGGGAGGGTCGGAGAAGTACTGCAACTCATTCGCCAGCATTGAGTGGGTTTCCGTACTATAATATGGCGTGCTTACTGGACGCATGTCAAATAAAAACTACTGGCGAATATACTGGCCGGGTCCATCAGTAAATTAATACTGTCAGTAGATTACTACTGCCATTACATACTGAGCCAGTGCCCAGCCCTACCCATAACCCATTTATAGTGCGTGGTCACAGGACACGGTTCCATTTACTCTAGAGTGGAAACATACCTCAGTATTATAGTCACTATTGTGGTGATTGAGGTAAAAATAGGTGGTAACTATTGTGTTCGTTGTGATACTGTACGTGCGTGAAATCGTGGTAAATGTGGAGGATTGAACGCAGGAAACCCGGAGTTTGTGGAACAGTATTGAATCTTGACATATGGAAGGCGTGTTGGTTCGGGGATATCACAAAGCGGTAATTAGTGGTTAGGGTCATGTACATACAAACGTAGGTTGTTGATGCGTCGTTGTGGTAATTGTGTTAGACATGTGGTAGCTGTGGAAATTGTGATACAGCAGTACCCCTTCAGACCTGCACCCTCGATTTTGGGGGCCAAATTACTTGGATTTAGAATGAAATAATTGATTGACGTGCTAAAACGGTTACTAATTGAAACCTTTTATTACTGCTGCAAAAACATCGTCCCACACTAATTTCAAGTACTTTGTACCTAAAACGTAGGTGACGTTGTAAAGGTCGTTCGACAAGATTGCCATGCAGGGTCGGTGGCAAAAACAGCAGTAGTCCTATTCGCATACCCACTGACTAACTGTGGTACTTTCCACCCCCGTATATTTTGATGCCTCACCAGTGGAAGAGGACTTCTAACCTATTCAGATCTGCACCCACTTTTACGCGGAAAAAATGTTGCATTAAGAGTGGGATACTTTTTCTGCAGTAGCAACAAGCCGCCTTTTCTATTTCCAGTTCCTGGTATATTACATGCATCAGCTATGTTTGCTGCCGCCTTGCCCTTGCCATGACTTAATTAAGTCATTGTGATAGTCGGATACCGCATTATACATACCGAGAGGTACAGCGGTGGCCGGTGATCGTGGACCATAAAACGACTCAACAATAACAACAACTACAGCAACAAACATAAACAGTAGCAGGATCATAGCTGTCCCTCGTGGCCTGATACCGATATTGTTAAAGAAGCACCAAGAGAAACCGTTCTCCTCATGGTCACCGCGTATTGATTTGCCGTTACGTGGATTTTCCCACCAACAACGCAGTCCGTCTTTTTTATTTTAACTTGGAGGCGAGACAGGGAGAGTACCTTATTTTCTATTCGATACAATGGTTGAGATGCATATCATTTATATCAAACATCTACAAGTAGCTGCACTCACTCCTTCAGGTTTCAACGTGCAAAAAACCGCGTCTTTCAGGTGGGAACTCCCTGAGGTGCTCTATTTCAGGCACCTGAGCCCGCTCAGCAGTCTGGAACGGAGGATGTCTTACAGGTAGTATGTGACATGAAAAAAAAATGAAGGCCGTTTACAAAACGACATTTGCTGGTAGTTTTATTGGTACAACTTGCTGCGTACTGGAGTTGACCAGATATCAACAAAGGGTAAATATTGGGTTTGCTGAACAATCGTACAAACGGCTGAGATCTTTGATAGAGCTGGCTTCTATTTTCTCGGGACACATACTCCTACCATCATATTCAGAAGCAGGGTAAAAAGCGAGTTTGCTGAACAATCGTACGAACGGTTCAGATCCTTGACCTTCGCCCCATCCTTGACCTTTGCCCCAATATCTTCGAGACATACTTCGTACGATATATCATGAGAAAAAAAAACGGGCAATACGAAGTAAATAGCGAATTTTCTGAACAATCCTACGAACGGTTCAGGCACTTCACATTTACCCCGACTTTTCCGGGACAACCATTAAATCATCGTACGTAGTAAAAGCAGCGGAGGGTAAAGAGGCGAGTTGGCTGAACAATCGTATATCTAAACGCTTCAGATATTTGCCTCAAGTTTGTCGAGACACAAAACCAATGTTAATCCCCATTTTAGTCCACGATTTTTCTGAACAATCCTACGAACGGTTCAGGCACTTCACATTTACCCCGACTTTTCCGGGACAACCATTAAATCATTGTACGTAGTAAAAGCATCGCAGAGTAAAGAGGCGAGTTGGCTGAACAATCGTACATTCAAACGCTTCAGATATTTGCCCCAAGTTTGTCGAGACACAAAACCAATGTTAATCCCCATTTTAGTCCACCAACACATCGGCAAAGCGTTAAGGTAGGTGCCGGCCAACACACGAACCCAACACTCCATTCCAAACTATAAATCTAACCCCAGCCGTACCCAGACCTGAGTTTGGTTGGTGGGCTGCGACCGTTGCCGTGCAGCACGCAAGGCAAACACACCCCCTCCGACGATTTTCTTAGCGGATTTCATCGACCACGAGTAGGAGAGTGCAAAACACCGAGCGATGCTGCTATGGAAAGATCTCGACGAAATATTTCCACGCCTCGGACAGACCACGATCTAGATCATCTATATCATATACAAAGGCTCTGCATGGGCGCCGGCGAATGCCGGCGCCCATGCTTCGGGTAGGGCAGGGCAGCACTTCGACAACAAGGTGTAGCTGTCCGATTTGACATTTATTGAACTTTAAGGTAATGCCAAGAGTTTAACACGAACATGAGATTATGAAGGGCATAATTTGACAGAAGAAAAACGTCATATACAACAAAGAAGGCAAGGATAGGCGAAACACACTGCTGTTGTTAAATACGCTGTCAAGTAAAAGTTGGCGTATATCAAACAAAAATACCGAAAAGAGTATTGAGAACCTGCCTCGCCTCTAGGCGAAACGAAAGAGGACTTGGCATCAATGAAGAGACTGCACTGCTGTCCCCGTGGCAATGGAGGTTCGAAGTCGACAGGATGCAAAGTCGGTTTGCATCAAGCGTCGACATGGGGCCATGTCAGCCGGCGAGGTTTTGGAAGAAGAGCTTTGTTTAATACCTGAAGGCTGTCGCATTGATTGGTCTGCGTGGTCACGGGCAAGGAGGAAAACGAAGAAGAGGAGAGCTATCTCTCGTTGCGGCGGCGTTGTCCAAGATAGGTGCGGGGTGGCTTCGCTCGTACGGGAGGTTGGCGTAGCGCTTCTTCTTTTTACTCAGGAAGGCGGGATATGTGTATCTGCTGTCGTTGCTTCGCGGGTGCTTTCACGTTGTCGAAATCGGACGCGTCCCCTCAATAAAAAATATCCGGAGTGTCTCTAGAGCTACCATAACGACTGCTGACAGTGCCGTGTGTATCTTCTACTTGGAGACTAAAATATTATTCTCTGGTAGTAGTATTTTTTCGTTTTGGACTGTGCGCACAGAGGAAAAAAGGCCGATGTTTCGTATTTTTCGTTTGCGACTGAAAGTCCAATTTCAGAAAAAAAATAGGCACAGACACTCTAGTATCTTCTTTCAGGATGTAATACTACTGCACCAGAAATAAGTAATCTGTCAATAGAAGAATGGACGCATACAGAAAAAAAAAACCGGAAAAGGATAGGGGTGCTGTGTGTGGTAGTAATAAGATACCTTTGCAACATTATCTTTTCTTCACGTAATGTGATGAATAACATTCCTCCCATTTATTTTCCTCGCACCACTCTCGCGCTCCCTCCCAGTGGTAACTCAGATCCGGGGTTACATAACGGGCCCTCCTCCTCCCTCCCAACTTCGGCACGTGCCTTCATTATTATCGCAAGAAGGCAACATTTTCTTCCCTCGTCGACTCGCGTTGAATTGTACCAACCCACGCTGCTAGGCGCTCTCAGCAGTTGGTCCCCCCTTTTTTTTTTTGCATTTTTGCAAATGAAGTCAAATCTCATCATGGTGGGAATCGAACTCAAGGACAAACAAACGTTAGCAGTACTAGAGGGTAAAACCACTAGACCACCGGGCCGGGGGCGACCGGCTGACAACTGAATGAAACAAAACAGGATATTTGCAGAGATATTACAACCAAATATGTTTTTGAGTTCGTTAATGAATCTCACCGACTTCGTAAGAGGGATCTCCGGAGCTATCCCCTCTCCACGTACTACTACAGCTAGTAGTACTCAGGAGAACACTAACAACTATCATAACCATTCATGATGTCTCCAGCGCGCACGCCCCTAAATACCAAATATGATCTCGGTGAGAATCGTACTCACTACACGTCCTTCATTGGTTATATAGCACTAGTATACCCACTGAGCCGAGAGGAAGCGACACACAGCAGTGGTAGCTACGATAGGGCAAGCGTTTCGAGGCGGCCATGAAAACAGCATCGCCGGGAAGAAATTTAGATCCCAATTTGGAACTGTTATCCCTTATTTATTCGTTCAAGCTCTACATATGCCAAGATCCAAGAAAACTCGGGCGTATACCGCCCAAAATACAAAAAAAAGCGCACTTCTCGCTTGTCTCGCTTAGCGTCTATCCGCGTTCACGTCGAGGTGCGGCACGGATGCGCGAGGGGGGTTGAAGCCGTCCACCGAAGACGGCGCTCGAACGAAGCTATTTGACCGAGAATTCCAGTTCCGACAATCGCATACTGAGGCCGAGACGAAAAAAAACTCCTGACCGAATCCCCCCAAGAATGATCATAATATATACAAGGGCTCCGCATGGGCGCCGGCATTCGCCGGCGCCCATGCTTCGGGTAGGGCAGGGCAGCACTTCGACAACTTAAGGTGTAGCTGTCCGATTTATCATGCATTGAACTTTAAAGTAATGCCAAGAGTTTAATACGAACATGGGATTCTGAAAGTCATGCTTTGACAAAAGAAAAAACGTATTATTATACAACAAAGAAGGCAAGGATAGGCGAAACAAACTGTTAAACGCGCCCCGTCAAGTAAAAGTTGGCGCCTATCAAACAAAAATACCGAAAAGAGTATTATGGAGAACCTGCGTCGCCTCTAGGCGAAACAAAAGAGGCCTTGGCATTAATGAAGAGACTGCACTGCTGTCCCCGTGGCAATGGAGGTTCGAAGTCGACAGGATGCAAAGTCGGTTTGCATCAAACGTCGACATGAGGACATGTCAGCCGGCGAGGTTTTGGAAGAAGATTGCTTTGTTTGTTACGTGAAGGCTGTCGCATTGATTGGTCTGCGTGGTCGCGGGCGAGGAGGAAAACGAAGAAGAGGAGGGCGATCTCTCGTTGAGGCGGCGTTGTCTAAGATTGGTGCGGGGGTGGCTTTGCTCGTACGGGAGGTTGGCGTAGCGCTTCTTCTCTGTTTTTTCTCAGGAAGGCGGGATATGTGTGTCTGCTGTCTTTTCTTCGTGGGGGCTTTCACGTTGTCGAAATTGGACGCGTCCCCTCAATGCATAATATCCGGAGTGTCTCTACCATGACGACTGCTGATAGTGCCGTGCGTATTTCCTAGAGACTGACATATTATTTACTGGTAGTAATAATAATATACCTTTGCAACATTTTTTTTTCTTCATCCCATTTATTATCCCCGCACCACTCTCGCGCTCCCTCCCAGTAGTAACTCAGATCCGGGGTCAATAGCGGGCCCTCCTCCTCCCTCCCCACTTCGGCACGTGCTTTCATTTTTACCGCGAGGAGAATCCAGCATTTTCTTCCCTTGTCGACTCGCGTCGAACCAACCCACGCTGCTAGGCGCTCTCAGCAGTTGATCCCTGTTTTTTTTTTTTTGCATTTTTGCAAATAAAGTCAAATCTCATCGTGGTGGGTGTCGAACTCAAGGACAACCAAACGTTAGTAGTATTCGAGGGTAAAACCGCTATTATTAATAGACCGCCGGGGCGGCCGGCTGACAAATGATTAAAAAAAAACAGGATCTTTGCATAGAGATTACATTCCCTCCCCCATATTGTATGATATTACGATGGTTGACGCGATATGTATAGAATAAAGCGCCAAATACTCAAGTATCAGCGTACGCGGAGTTTTAGATATCATGAATAACGAACGACCGCGACGGCAGAGCACGGCAAAGCATAGCGCGTCGCTCTGCTGAGCTAGCGGTGCGCTGCTGAGCTGAGCCGCAGGGCATCGCAGGGCACTGCACGGCGCTTCGTTGCTGTAAGCTATAGCGCTGCGATGGGGTGCTGGGCGGTGTCGAGCTGATGAGCCAAGCCCAGTTCTCAGCCGCTGGATGAAGCTTCGTCACGTACAAAACAAATGGTGCGAATCAAAGAAAAGCTGAAGCTGGACCGTTCCGCAACTAATGCACAGGCGGCAAATTAGCGGCAGTAGGAAGTTCAACTTACTAGACAAAAACGAAGAAAAAATCGCGAAAAAGTTCAAAATCGTGTTGGCAGAAAAACCAAGTTTGCAGCAAGCAGCTGAAAGGTCAAGAAACAGGCAATATTTCAGTTGTTGTTGTTGTTGTCGTTCTCACATTAACTCGCATAATCAAGTCCGTGGTCACAGGACAGGCTCCAGTCACTCTGGAGCTGAGGAATACCCTAGGGGAAAAACACAAACCAAAGGTGGTACACGCATAAATCACAGCTGACGCGGTTCATGCCTCCACCAGAAACATATAAAAGTGAAATAGGGAGTCAGTCTACGATGTGCCAGGTCCATACCGGTACATACGTCTCATTACTCGCGCCTGGAAAAACCGACTATACCGCTTGCCAACCAAGAAAGACTACCACGTATATATTACACGTGGTATCTATCACTACGCATGCGCACAACAGACGCAAGTCAATTGGAAAAAAGAAACAAACAAAGAAGAGAAAGGAAAGGAAATGGGTGCATGGGGCCAAGCAAAAGAAAAGAAAAAGAAATTGTGGGGGGTCTACTAGCGAGTCTTGCCACCAGCACGACGATGCCACGTGGTTTTTCGACGATCTACAGCAGTACTACGAACGACTTCCGATACACCCACCGAAGCACGGACTACCGGCGAAATACGCGATCGACAGCTGACCGTGGTTGTCACGTGTCTCTGTGTTGGGGGCCCCTGTGCGCTACCTCTTGTTGGCTCTTGCTTGGGTAAAACATGCGGTGTGCTCGATGGTCTCACGACACCAGAATCAGAACGTCCGCTCGTACGACGTATCATTCTTACGGGGAGTGATAATCTCGCAGACATAGGCGGAATCTAAACCTCGCCTACGGGGACATATAAGAACCATCCCCTGGTTTCACCACGACTGGCTGTCAATCAACCGTGAGATCTGGAAACTTTAGATGAGCAAGCGTAAGTTGTAATGTAAATGGGTGCCGAAAGCTAGCTGTAAGGCAGCTATTTGGTACGTGTTCCTCTTTTCCTCCACACGTCCATTATGCACTGCTGTTGTTGTCTACTGCTGTTATGGGTGGGTTGTGTAATATTCAAGTTATAGACTACACTGCTGTGGGTGCGCTTGCACATTGTCCTGCTATAGTTCCTGGATACAACAGGCACCTCAGACTGACACTATTCTTGGGCACCTACGGAGAGCAAGCGTGGGATATTCTTCCCTCTGCGGGTGTGTGATGTGTGTAGGCTGCACTACTGCTGTGTACTGTACATGTACACATGTATGTATGCATATGTACTGCCTGCTGCATGCATGCAGCGGTCGCGGTGTCCACAGCACGTGCAAATCGTCCTCGATTTCGACGATTTCTCACTCGTAGGGGCTGAAGTCCGGCCTTCAGTGTGTGGGGTATGTAGTCTAGGTGTGATATTGCTGCATGCAGTGGTGGTCGTGGGGCTGTAGGAGCAACGCCAGCACCTGCGTGTGTGGGGCTGCACTACGTACTGCTGCTGTGGCGGCCTAAACAGCACCTGCAAATCGTCATCGATTTCGCCAATTTCTAGCTTTCAGGGGCTGAAAGTCGAGCCTTGAGTGTACAGGGGTGTCCAGGTGTCATATTGCTGCCTATCTCGGTGGCCATGGTGCTGTAGGGGCGGTGCCAGCACCCTCGTTGATGCCCGCGAATTCGCACACTGCGAACCGTAATATGACGGTGGAAACCCGGGGATGGTTATTATATGTCCCCGTGGGCGAGGTTTAGATTCCGCCTGTGTCTGCGAGATTATCACTCCCCCATTGTTACAGGAAATAAATGTAATACCTGGTATTTTTTTCTCCATCAATATGAACATAGAGCGGTTGTTATATATTGGACAGAGTGATGCGTGTACTACTAAACTTGCCAACGGCACTCGTACTGCACTTTGAGCTATCTGCTGTGGTTCTGGTTGCTACTAGTTGCTGCTGTATGTGCTAGAAGTTTCGCCCTTCGGCTACTGCTGCTGCACCTGATGTTGTGTGTTTGCCAATGCCGTCAATTAATTGGCGTTCATGCTCGTCGTACATACTGCTGTTCTCACCCGGTACGCAAAATTCCAAACAATATCACGTACCGTTTGGAAATGATGCCAATTTTGTAAATCATTCAGGCGTTGCAGCCATTAAGATTCAACAATTTTCCCAAAATTCCTCCTCGACACTCGCCCCTCTCGCTCGGCACCCGTCCGCGTTCACGTCGATGTGCGGAACGGACACGGCAGGGCGAGGGGCGTTGGAGCCGCCCCCCGAAGGCGGCGCTCGAACCAAGCCATATTCGACCGAGAATTCCAGTTCCGCGAATCGCATACTTAGGCCGAGACAAAAAACTCCGGACCAAAGTCCATGACACCAAGGAATGGCTCTATATTCAAGGAATTATTTTATATATGTTTATAACATCACCCTGTTGACCCTGATAGCTACACTGTAGTTGAAAGGGGAGTCGCCGACCTATATCCTTAATGAGGACACACAACCCGTGATACGCGCGATCGGACTATCACACACAGCTTGCAAAGATGAGTTTCGACAAATCTTCGATCTCACAGCTGGAGTGTATTTTCATTCTATATAATATATATTTATATAGCATCTATATGATCTGCAGTAGATCCTGTACCTGCCGTTTTGGGATGTTATGCAGGATATGATGTGCTGGATCTGTACGTAGGTGCATCTAAAATTGGCACTATTTTTGTTTTCGGCATGCTGTTCTCCGGCGGCCGAGATTTTTTTCTCGCACTTTCGGCTGCGGGGGGCAAGCAAGGGGGCCTTCGGTACATTACGACGCACGTTCGGATCCCGGCGAAGCTCCGTGGCGGTACTCTGAGCATTCAACGTCGCTGAACTGGCTCTCCTTCGCAAGGGGTTGCGTTCCGCCTCGCTGAGATGAGAAGGTGTGAACGGAATTTGGAAAGCCCCACAATCTGAATTTGGTGGTCTTTTTCAATAGCCCGCTCCGCTCTCAGATTATTTTACCCGCTCCGACCTTTTGCCCGCTGTACAACATCAGCCCAATTGTTTTTACGTCTTCTGCTGTCTGCTACGACGCAGCTATATACAGCCAGCAGCAGCACATCTCTCGGGTATCATACTTATCTGTTGCACCTAGCCTTGTGACGTTTGTTGTACACCTCACACTGAACATGTAACACACCTAACATGCGACAAAACTGCTTCCCTCCGCCCGTCAACCTCGGAAATTGGCACCAAGCTACTATTTCTCGAGTTGTCGTGCCCCCAGCGCCGCATTTGGGAGGTAGTGGCACCGAGCAAGACCACAAAGCAACGCCCATACTACCGCCTGTCTCGTTTCGCCGAGCCAAGCAGGGCCCCAACAACCCATATGTTAGTCGAGAGGAAAATGCACTAAAAACGTCGATCGACAGAAGCTACTACGAGTAGGCCTTTCTATACTCGAGTTCCACCACACCCCCTCACACCAAATTTGACATATATCTCGGACTATGTCAGGAACCCCGATGAGATTCTGCAATTTTCCCCCCGAATCCATTTCGGTGTTCGTCACAGTGTGCAATTATCGCATTGCTCTTACCGTTCCATCTGGGTGTTTTCTAAGCGTGTGAATTTTGCAACTTCTCGACACGTGAGATAATTGCCCCTTTTTTTTTTTTGAATGAACGTAACAATCGAACCCTCGATCTCACTCATCAAAACCTCACGGCGTGCCTTCGACGCCATTTTGAGGAAAGCAGACTAAAAATGTCGATCAACAGAAGCTACTACAGTACGAGTAGGCCATTCTATACTCGAGGTCAGCCGCATTGTGCTTCTTCTCGCTCTGCTGTTGCCGTGCTATTGCATCATACGTAGCCCTCCAGGCTCAGTACTCTTGGCAGTCACGGTACAACAGCAGCCGCGCTGTGAGCTCTCTACTTTGTGACAGCAACAGAGGGTGCTTCTGCGTGTATGCATATGTTTGTGCGCTCTGTATGTACCAGGCATGCGCGCGTGGTGTGGGTGCTGTCACAAAATCAGTACACAGGAGCAGCACAGCAGCAGCAGTCCAGCTGTAGGTCCTGAAGCCGTGTTTTAAGCTCTTGCCTTCGTGCCAGTAGACGCGGTGTATGTGTGTGCGGTTGGTGCACAGCCGGAGATCGAGCCACGAGAACAACATTAACACGTCCAATGCAACAATCGAACACACATTATCGGACCTCGTACCACCCGAAGCATACAGCAGTAGCCAAATAAGTAGCTTATTTTTTGTCACGATTCCTGACACTTTTTGTGTTCCTTAGGAATGACCCTCATACATATCATTGGACAGGCTGTGTTCCCCCTTTTCGACTTGCGGCGCCCCCGGGATATCAAGTTAACCCTACCCGGAAGGGGAACCTTGTGAAGAGTACAGATCAAACCGAAGATATATTTTTGCTAGATCATGCAGATCGTACGGCTCCCACCCGGTAACATGAGCTAGACCATACAGATCTCCCCTGAAATATTAAGATCGTCAAGTGGGGATCGGTGATCTGTCCGACGTGTGGATCTGTCCAAAATCCACCATTTTCGTTGATTGTGCCCCCCTCGTTTCGAAAAAAAACGGCGTTGAGAGTACTTGCATGGGGTGGGTGTGATATGACGCGTGTTATACGGTACACGCCCGGTAGCTCGCTCGGGAAGACTCTAGGTTATAACACTGGGTACGCCTCTACGCTACATTGAATGTGAGTAAAGTAGACTAAAAACGTTGAACAACGATATCCACCACATTCTCCCACGATAAAAACCTGGTTCTGTCATACTGCTGTTGCAGTAATGCTTGTTGCTGCTTGCTGCTGCTGCCTGCTGCTACTGCTGCCGCTGCTGCGATTGGGTTGCTGCTGTTGGTGATGATTGTGTCAGGCGGGTTCAATGCACTACAGGTGGGTAGGTTCAGCAAAACTCTACGTCTGAGCTACCCAGCAACCGTATGACTAGTAACTGCCGCTGCTTCTTTCTTCTGTAGCTGCTGTGCTTCGTACTGTTGCTGCTGTGCCCCTGCTGCCTTGCTGCTGTGCTACTAATACAAATGCCGCGGCCTTAATACCTCGGCGCTAACCTCTGTCGGTAACGCGGATTACAATACATCAGGGTGGAAACGCCTTCCTTTCGAGAAGCTCTGTAGGTATATTGAGCTCAGTTGCCATTGCTACTGCAAGTTCAGGAAGCGCTAGAGATGCCTTCCACGTTAGTACCAGCTATTCATACGCGTGTGTCATTTCAGTTGCGGTCCCTTCCCTGCGCTCTCGTTTTCATTTTCGGGAACGCTCTGTACAAAGAGCAAGTAAACCTATACGCAAAGGCGTGCCCCAAGTGCGTGTGCCGATAATGGCTTCGCACCTACCTGGTATGTACGTGGACCATTCCGTTTTTTGCCCAACAGCAACTGATAATTGCATAATACATACTTGGTTCATCACACACTTCTCAGCGTGTAGAGCGGAGGGCATGCTCCCAATCTCTTCGCAATGAATCTGACCCTAAGCCTCCTCTACATACATAGGCATCATGCGGGTCTGCGACCGGCGGCCGTCCAGGCCGTCGGTGAAGCCCCTTGTAATTCGTGTGATATGTACGCTTGCATCATGTTACGAGTATTCATAGCACCTGTGTATTACGTACCTGCTTGCTTGCCGAAGCACCTCTTCTTTCCCTTCCGGCAGCATCGCCGAGTGCATCGCTTCGAAGCGCTGCGCCATACAGAAGGGCAACATGGAGTTTCAGTCGGACATGCAAGGTATCAGATTACAGTACAGATCACACAGATCTCAGGAGTCTGTATCATCTGCAAAAGCTTTCACCGGGCTGATCTACTTGTACACGGTCTGAATGATCTGTATCGGTCTATATTTCCGCAGTATTGGTCTACGGGGTGTGGTGATGCTATCACGCGTGTGTCCGGGGTGGTAAGCATGTTTTTATGAAAATCGCGCACTCCGGGTACGGTCTGTGTGATCTGTACACGTTTGATGTGATGCTCTGTAGAATATGCTATCATCTGTACGTGTGTCCCAACGCACTGATCTGTATCGGGTACGATCTACAGTAGGTCAGGTGGATCGTTATCTGTCCGACGTGTGCGATGAAAAAGAGTTCTGCCGCAAGAAAGCCAGCACAGGCGGAGACAGCAGCACGAAATTCAGCCTGAAGCACGTCGGCAGTTGCATGAATGGCACGCAGACTATAACACAATGTTGCTCTTATGCTCTTATGGCGGCAGCAGTTCCCTCAGGTGCTGGAAGACGAGAGTGCGGCGAAACCATATGACGGAAGCGGCGAAGCGGCGCAAAACAACTGAAAAGCAACGCCAATCGCCTATGTGCGGTGCTGCCTAAAAGTACAGCAGTATCCGCGTTCCGAAACTCTACCAAGTACAAGTACGAGCACGAGGAGCACAGAGCGCTATAAGTAGAAAAGCAAGCTGCCACAAGTTGGGGGTTCAGCAGCGCAGCGGTACGTTCTTCAAGCACACAGTGCTGACACGAGTTGGTTGAACAGGTTGAACAGCAGTACGTTCTTCAACCACACAGCAGTACCACCGTCGTGCGCCAAACTCTAAGCACACCTTCCGAACGTCACCGCCAGCATCGATATCACCAGCAGTACCACCGCCACCACCAGCACTCATTGTTGATATCCTGCGCTCATTCCGTCCTATACGCCGCCGATGGTATGCTGCTGCTGCCGCTGCTGTCGCTCCTTCCGCCGCTGTGTACGTTTGCAGCTGAAGACCAAGATATTTGCCACGACATGACAGCAGCGTCGCTGATGTTGCTCTCTCATAGCACAAGGGGCCGACTGCGCGCAGAGGTTTGCCGCTCGGCAGAAGGAACCCTTTCGATTGCCTTAACATCATCAGCAGAGGAGCCAACAAGGACACCGTTGACAAGCGCAAGGCAGCCGTCATCATCGCCTGACAGATTCGAGAATTCCAACCCGCGCACCCGAGGTACCTCTCGGCGGCCGGCCAGGTTTTGCTGTAGCATTGTAAAGGCGTTTTCCCTATAATCGCACTCCAGCGAAAAAGAAAAAGAAAAAGCTGGCAACGCTCGCGTCAACCCGAGCTCGTCCCACAAAAGCGGTCTGTCCTGCTCTACGAAGCTCGCTTTCTTTTTTGTTCCTGATTTCCCTTCTTGTTACTCCCGAGAAGTCTTGGTGCTCTTGATGGCAATGGGAGGAGAGCCAGTGGAGGCTCGAAACGCCAACGCCGTGAAGGCGCCGGAGGAAGGACGGTCGCCTTTGGTACGAGGCGCAGACGGTTTAGCGATGGGCGATGCGGACGTCGAACGGTCTCTGGCAAAGTTCGCCGAAGCCACCGCCTCCAACCCAACGGTGAGCAAGCGACGTCGCCTTCCCGGGTAGATGTATAGGTCGGTCCACGGGTGCTCGCGGAGCATTTGCCCGCGGAGATTGCCCGCGGAGCGTTGCTCTGCTTGAGCATGTCGGTCGTTGGGTTTATCAGGACCAGATTTTCCAGAACCGGTATATATCACACTCGAAGGTACGTTGTACCGCTATTGTCGTAAATATAGGTGCCGTTTGTTCATTAATGTAAATATCAAACGGTGCTTAAATTTTAGTTCATATTTATATGTATATTTTTTTCAAATTTGATGTCCATTGCTTCGCTGTTCGTGCTTTTGAGCTCGTACTATGTGCCTTGCGCGTTGGGGTGAAGCGGAGAGCCTGTGCGCCCCCATTTTTTTGTCCTCCCGCCCTGAGATTGAGCTGCTGTATGCTTAGTGTGGTTCGATGATCGGTTATGAAAATTGGCGATAATCGATTTTACGTGAGACGAAGACTGCCGTCACGTAAGTTTGCTGCGTGTGCCTGGTCGTTGGTCGCTCTGCGTGTGCCAGTATCGTTATTTTGCTGTCGTTCGCTCTTTCTTTTTTCTTGAACACGAAGTTTTACCCGAATATTTCTTGACGCAAAATAGGGGAGCGGATAACAGCAGCAGTAGTTGATGGCCGCGAAGCGACTCCTCAAGTTGCCACTGATGATGATGATAATGATGTTCAGGTAGATGGGTAGGATGATGAGACATTGGAACTTCCTTAACCCTCTGTCATCGCCGGCCTCAAGTACAAGACAGCTATGATAATACGTGTGCAGATGATGACCTGCGACGACAGCACAGCCAGAAAGAAACGAGACAGAAACCAAGTCATTTTACGTTCTCATTTCTCGATCATTTCCACACGTTTCTCAGTTTTTTCCCCGAAAATATCTCGATTAACCTGGAGAATGGGTTAATAATATCCCAAGTTGTTTGAGAAATTTAAACTGCAAAGCACTGCTGCTGCTACTGCTGTGGACCGACTACACGTCGTACGAGTAGCGATATGCCGAATCCCGCCAGCAACGCATAGGCGCTTCGGGCCTGGCAAGCCGGTGCTCATGGATTCAGGCGGGCTGCGGAACTATGACCTCGGGTGGCGGCTTGGTATCTAAGATGCACGAACAAGTCTTGCGCACCTGTGCTCTGAAAGATTTCTACCTTTGGTCGCAAAAACAAATCCGAGACTAATTTCAAGTAGTTCACTACTGTCTTTTTGAAGTATCGTACTCGTATTCCTTGGACTATTTCCAAGTAGTTTACTGTCTTTTCAAACTAGCGCACTGGTTGTCCACACACTAATTCCAAGTAGTTTGTCGTCTTTTTTTTAAAGCAACGCACTGGTAATCCGAACACTAATTCCAAGTAGTTTGCCGTCTTCTTTGAATGCAGCGCACTGATTATCCGCAAATGTAAGTTTTGTATCCCGCGCGCACGTGGGCAAAAAGGCGATTTTGAGTTTTATATCGGGCGATTCGCGAAATCGCAAATCGCAGTATTGATTTTGAGTTGGAAGATCTGAAAAGATACACTCGTTTTAGTTTTATATGTCTCTTAATAGTGAGCTTTACCTAGCGATCTGGTCGCGCGGATCTCTGGGGCGGTGGGCTGTTCGCGTTTGCGAGCTTCTGGTGGGATCGAGGGCGTAGACCGAACCCAACCTCCAACGCTAACCCTAACCCTAACCCAAACCCGGACCCAAAACGGGCCAGAAACGGGCCAGAAACGCGGCTGCGCCACTTCTCGAAATTTCTGTATTATTCCGATATGCGGACCACCTCATAGCCCTCGGCCAATGAGAGAGCGTAAAGAACTACCCCCCAAGATCCGCGCGGCCAGAAAGCTAGTTTTGCTGCTGACTGGTTAATAGTAGTGTGAACATGTCGTTATACATAAAATAATCGGTGTCATCATAGCAGTACAGCAGCAGTAGATGCTGCAGCAGCAGTGTTAATGGATGCAGCGGTACCCGTTGCGGCTTCTCCGCTATACGTACGAGTCGGCGGTGTAATATCAGTGGTACAGCAGCAGCAAAGCAGCAGTTCAGCAGTACGGTGCGGCTTCTCCGCTCTTGCAACCGACAATTATATGCTACATACAATTACAGAGTACCGGCCCCACGAGAAACTTATCCGAAAGTAAAGCAATAATTAGCTTTTTCCTGAAATTAGTGTCGAATGCACCCTTTCCTCAGTAAGACATCTAGCCAAACTATCCCGTTTCTTATCAGGGGGCCGGCGCTCTATGTCGCTTTTATTATACAAACACTTGCGCAGCCTTCCTTCTCCACATTAATCGACTTTTAATAGATGCACTCGTTTTTTTTTTTCTTCTTTTTCATCCTCCGGCGGATGGGAAAAAATAGTATCACGTCACGAGTGCTACTAAAAGAAGACTGTTGTGTGATAGCTGTGTCACGATTAACGTACCCTGTACAAACCCGCGCGCAGCAGGATATGTTGAAAAAAAAAAGTTTCAAACACGTCAGCTGTGATTTCGATCAATTACTCGTACGACTGCTGTCGTCATCTTCTGTGCGCTGGTGATGGGCGGACGTTTCAGGCAACACGAAAGAGGTCCCCCGTTTGTCGCGCCTTCAATAGTAGAAACTCCCATACCGTTTGTTTCGTAATCAGTATGGTAGAGATAGGTCAAGTTGGAACTAAAAACGGGCGATAAATATCTCGTACTCGTCACATAGTATGCGTACTCGCTGCTGCTGTACCAAGTATACGGTATGTTGAGGTTGATAATGTTTTTCTCTTTTCGCGGAAATTTCGCCGGGCCAAGCTCGTCCAGATGGGGGCGGGGGGTCGGGGTTAGGTTTGGGCTTGGGTCATAAAGTAGGGATTGGGGAGGGTTTTGGTCTCCACACGACATTCCCTGAAGTCCTATACTAAAGCCCTGTAACTTATAAAGTTGAGGTATGTTGGAGAAGGCGGCCAATTAAGCTGTCCTACCTGGTACTCAACAGCAACTATGTACGAAAACCAAGGGCGGCCGGCATCGAGCATCCATATTATTCGTAGGCCTAAAGTTATACCAGGCACCTGGTATACAGCTCCGTACCAAATACAAAAACGAAGCCTATACGTAAGTCAGCAAGAAAAAACGCAGCAACAAAGCAGATGGCACCACCCAGCCGGCGTCGGGACAGCACCCACACTGGGTTCCGAAAGCAACTACTAGAGTTGGGTGCAATTGCTGCCTGATCCGTCCCTACTCGACGTATCTTCGATGGCGGTGTCCATATCGACATGGTCGTCTCAACAGCCCCCGAGGGTACCCGAAAGGAAAACCAAAATTTCGAAAGGAGAAGGGAAACATGAATTAATGGAGGGACGAAGAAAGGGGATGAAAGGGAAAGGGGAAAACTGGTTCAGCGAGAACCCGCATGCCGGCGGTGGACGCTTGCTAGGGTAGAGGTAGCTATTTTCGTCTGAAATGGTTTCTGAATAACGGAGCTCCTTAACCCAAGATCTTTTTTTTTTTTGCATCATTCTCGTTGTATACCGAGGCCTTGGGAACTTTTATCCGGTACTTGTACATGGCAGTTTTTTTTTTTTCTTGTCCAAATCAGTTTTTTCGAGAGGTCTTAAGCTCCGAAAGTGAGGGGTAGTATTAAGAAAAAATGTGGTGCACCTCTATCGTAACTCGCGTTGGTGGTAGTACCGCAGTAGTGGCTGACACATTACCTCGGAGGGGGGTGGAGCAGGCGACCCAAATAACAATAACATGAACAGAAGAACAGAACGCAAGGTGGTCGCAGTAGCTTGAGGTTACGTAGACAGGTTCTACCTACTTGTCGGCCTGGTGCCTTGCTACCCTGTCCGCCGTCTCCTTGCTTTATTCAGCAGCGGTCTCCCTACTTCGCCCACCCCCCTTTCGGCTGTGTGCGTCACGCATCCGGGCTGCGCGGTGCTTCGAGCTCTTATTGTCCTGTACGTACCGCCTGACCATGAACCGTTCGGCTGCTTCGAGGCTCCTCGGGTACTATTTGTCCGCTCTTCTTGGCTGTGGGACCCACAGTACGGTTTCAACGCCAAAGTGCCTTGGGGGAATCATCCGTGGAACCTTCGGTCGATCGAAAACCGGCGAGGTCGTCTCTCAGGGTTCTGAGCCAGTTGTTCGGTGGCCCACCTGGTCCCGGGTTTTCTCCACGATGTAATCAGAGATGGACGCCTCTTTTTTATTTTTGTGACATATTGTTGAATATTTCAGTTGTGAAATAGAGAATGTCGACGCATCTCCGTTTGTTGTGAGATCAAGATTTGCGCCGCCTCTTTTCTGTTTTTTTTCGTTTACTTGCACTTTCTGTATGTTTTATACTTCAAAGTATATATTTTTTAAGGACGTCAGCCGTGAGTTCGACAAATTTCGGGTCAATACTCATATTTGCAAGCTGCGTTGTTGGTACTTGTAATATACTCTGTGGGTGAGTTTTTTCTTAGTAGGAGGGGTCCTATTCTTTGTTTAAATATATATACTAGTATAAGTATATATGTATATATATATATTTTTTCTTCTCCACTATAATGGTTAGTGTTGGTATTTCATAAAAATATCCTAAGGACGTCAGCCGTGAGTTCGACGAATTTCGGGTCAATACTTATCTTTGCAAGCTTTGTTGTTGGTACTTGTAATATACTATGTGGGTGAGTTTTTTAGGTGGGAGGGGTTCTATTTTTTTGTTTCAAAATATATGTATATATGTGTGTTTTGGCCTGTGCGAACGTGCTTCGCTTGGCAGAAATATCCTGGAAAACTATTGAAGCTCAGCGCGGCGTGGCTCCTAACTTCTATGCCTCGTATAGTATCATATCATGCAATTTTCGATCTCGCAGTATTGTTTCTTTTTTTTCTAACTAATATGAGTATGATATGTACATGCTCGATTTTTCTCCTGTGATGCTGTTTGGTGCTATGCATTGTGTCCCGACGAGATAGTATGAAGGGGATGCTCGCTTTTTGCTCTTTTGGTTGCCTATTTTCTATGTCCTGTCAAATATTAGTCTTCCCTCTGCATGATCACCTTCGTGTAGATGCCCTAACCCAATGAAACGCACCCAACCATTGTAGGGTGAACCCCCCTTCGTCTTGCACACAGTGTACGTCAACCATTTTCTCGTATAAGTGGTGAGCTCTACTGGATGCGTAGGCGTGTTTCGCTTGTAGGAAGTTGTTGTGATACTGTCAATGCCTCAATGCCATGCCTCTCACCTCTTGAAGCTTGTACTGAATAATACGCTAGATAGCACATCCCCTCGGACCGATTTTCAGACCGATTTTCTCGACAGCTGATAGATTGCGAACACCGAGCGATGTTATCATGACTATGGAATGATCTCGACGACGTCACGTCTCAAGCCCCTGATTTCGTTTTCTGCGCCCCCCTTGGTTTGGAGGAAATCTTTGCGATATTAATGCCGCGGGGTTTGTTATCTTGCGTTTTACGTCGCGTGTTATACGGAGCACTCACACGGCGCTCGCCTTCGGCTCCCACACAAGCATTCGCACGTTTTTTCTGGATTTAATGGTAAAGCGACCAAAAAAACGAGAAGGAATGCTGTCTTATCAACCGTTATCAATAGGAGGAGCGTGCCTCAGTGCAGCGGTACAGGTACAATCATACAACGGCTCCGCTCCGCGGGCGGCTGACGCTGCCCGCTACGCTCGCGCAAGGAAGAATACCGCACAATGTGAAGGGCGCAGAAAGAAGAGGCCCATGATTTGGTGCAACGAGCGAATTGATAATGCCAAGAGCTACTTGTGCAGAGCTGATTGTCCTGTGCTGTGCTGTGTGCACGCTGGCGATGCCACGTTCATATCGGCAGTACGGGTTTAATTTGCGACAAGAAAGAACATGAGGACCGAGAGAGGACAATCGGCCACGAAAGCAAGATGAACGAGCACACAGCTGTACACACGTACGTACTGGTACATTCTATGAGGCTTGAGCGCTGAGTGCGCTGTGCTGTGCTGTTCTGTCTTCATGATACATGCTTGACCGCAACATACTATAGCTATAAGAGCTGCGGGTGGGTGTGTTTTTCTTTGTGATTCGAGCAGAAGAAACAGGTGCCAAATAAACGTGTACTTGTAGTCTACGATCTACGTGTCTTATGACTTTTTATACGCGCAAATAAACGTTCACGTACTACTTGTACGTATTCTGACAATGAACTGTACGAGGTGTTGATTTTTGTTTATTGGCACTTTTGAAAATGAATTTAGTGCGGGAACGTCTATCTTGCTTTTTTTTCTTCGCTCTTTGTTCTGATTCGGATTTTGGAGATCCATTTACGAACAAACTTGTTTGGACTTTTTGAAAATATATATATTTGATTTTAGCGTGGAAAATATTTCTTGGAATTGGTGTAACGTGGGGATATTTGTGTTGAAGCGGTGCTGGAGATTTTGGCTTGGGTTTAGTGCTGGGGCGGTTCCGAAGAAGACGAAGAAAGCAAGGAACGCAAAGAATGCCGCCGGGAAGGTTCCCCGAGAGGAGGATTTAGGCAGGCAGCCTGGCATGTTCCGGGTAGGAGCGCTGAGAGCGAAGCAGGACCTTATTACCAAGTGATTCCAAAGCCAAATACTTGCCGAGGTCTTTGTAAGTATGTTTATATCTCACTGGTGTCATCATGCTGCGCGCGCGTGGCGTTGCGCTTCGGAATTGGGACACAGACCCTATCCCAACGACCCGGGTTGCTATCCCACGACCCGGGTTGCTTTGTGTAGCCAGTGCTGTAATCGTCGTTTAGTTTCGACAATTGCAGCTGGATAATTGTTCTCTCTGAAGTCTCAAAGCCCAATGGGTATATATATACACGAGCACAGAGTACGAGTATACCTGAGAAACCGTTGGGGCCCGCAGGTACTGCTGTACAACGACCAAACTAATAATAAGCGATGGACTCGGTCTAAGCAGGCGTTGATTAATAGGATGAATGGTCACAAGTACGAGCGGTGTATCATGCTGTGAGGTTGTGAGGAGCGTTTTGTAAGGCTCCTTGCAGTGTCGCACCGGTATGATGCTATTAACAATACATGCCATGAAAATAAAAATACACTCCAGTTGTGAGATCGAAGATTTCGTCGAAACTCATATTTTCAAGCTTTGTGTGATACTCCGATCGCGCGTATTATTGGGTGTGTGTTCTAATTAAGGATGTAGGTCGGCGACTCCCCTTGGAACTACAAATAGTGTAGCTTGCACCAGGGTCAACAGGGTGATGTTAACCAATCTGTGCGCGAAAACTATAAAACCCGTTTTTGAGGGGGACAAAATCTGACAGTTGTGGAAGAACATGCACCAGTTTATCAGGTATATCCTGTAAGTCGTATAACCGGTGAGGGGAGGACGGAGTTTTTAAGGGCGTGGGAGCCGGGGGCATTCGTATCGTCACCATTTCCAGCAACGCCGGGTGCCAGTGACGCTTGGCCGATGCTGGGTTGTCGTTTTTTTCGGCCCTTTGCGCCTTTCAAGTCCCAAGAGGGTTATAGTATTTCTCGTTGATGTACGAGTAACATGGATGGTTACTTTCCCAATCAGTGATGTAATATATTTGGGGAAGAGCTCGAGGTGTCTTCTATCCCCGCACAAATGGTTATGGGTTATGGCCCGAAATCGCCCTTGATAAGATTCTCCTATTAATCCCTGGCAGCATCCAGGGAGGTAATACATCTTGTTGTTCATTCGATCAATACAGGTGTGTGAGTGTGCCTCTGCATTACATCAAGAGCAGAAGATAGATCACTTCGGATCAGTAGCGATCGACGTCCACCGCATGTTCCATCATGACTCGACAGCACAAAAACCCGAGCATCAGGCCTGGGCTGGACCTCCGCTGGCCTGCCACATACACAGGGAGTGCACAGAAACTTGCGTACAAACCCGGTAGACCCGAGAAGCCCACTCCAAAAGCTAACTTTGACACTTTTTGTTTCATGCATACTGCATTCTACAGATGTCTGGTTTTGTCCCCTTTAATGCGGGTTATACAGTTTCCGTGCGCAGAACAATGCTGAACGTCTCGGTCCTGTTGACCCTGGCATTCGCAGGGGAGTCACCGACCTGTATCCTTCACGAGGGTATACACACCCCGTGACACGCGCGATCGAAGTATCACGCGCAGCTTGCAAAGCTGAGGTTTGATCAAAAAATCATTTTTGGTCGATCTAGCTGATGAGTGTATTTTTCATTTTTTCTACATATATATATATATATATTTTTTTTTTTGCACACTTTCACTTTCCAGCTTCTGGACAAGCCGTGGTCACAGGTGTCATCCCTTCTCCTCCCCGGTTCTTGCCTTCAATTTTTATCGCGCATAGGGTTCAGCAATCCCACTGCTCGTCGATTGTTCATCGAGTGTTGCTAACTCACGCTCTCGCGCTTTCCGCAAGTCAATTTGTCCACAAGAAAAAGTCCCAACGAATTTATACGCGTATGCACTCGGCGGGGCTCGAACTCACGAAACTGACCTACACCAGGCTCGAGGATAACCTGATACGCCACCGGGGCGACCGGTCAGATATGTTGACCCTGGTACAAGCTACAAGTACACTGCTGTAGTTCCAAGGGGAGTCGCCGAACTATATCCAGTAATATGATACGCGCGATCGGAGTATCACACACAGCTTGCAAATATGTGTTTCGATGAAATCTTCGATCTCACTCCTGGAGTATATATTTATTTTCGTAATATATCTTGGAAGAGTAAATCACCCCCGCGGCCGAAATATCTGGGAATATCACGCAGGTTGCGTTGATGGGTAATGACCAAGAAACCGTTAAATTGATCGCACTATTAATAGCAGCCGACGTATATAGTTTGAAACACTTCTATAAAATATCGCCTCCATATCTTACAGTAGTATGGAACCTCCCGTACCCTTCTGAAAATACCTGCACCCTGAGAATGGCTGCTATCTATCCCCGTACGAGGACGTCGTAAAATATACTCGAAGCGCCAGGTTTATCTCCTAATATAGAAGTACGTAGACATTCGTGGTTATTACCCATAGCTGCGGAGGACGAAATCAACGAGGGCGGAAACTGAATGGCGACGGCTGTTGCATGTAGGCGAGATTTGAATCGCGACTACGTACATATGAGGACATTTCGTATTCATCCCTGGGTTTCAAGCCTTTGGTTTCGGGTTGGGGTCGAGGCGTCGGGGTGAGGCTAGGGGCAGGTCCCGACATCGAGGGCTGTGTGAGCTGCAGCGACGGAATTAGATAGATCTTCGTACGGTGTGATATACCTGATCCACCTTGGAATTAGGGGTTATACACCACGAGACACGCTTATGCAGGTCAGTGCGGGCTGACTGTTGATGGTGCACTTGAGAGGACAGATGCGGCGGGAATGTGCGGAGAGCAAGGCCTGAAACCAGGGAATGGCGCTCCTAAACCCCCCGTAGTCGTCATTTGGAGACGAGAATAAAGGGGATTGTTTTCAGATGAATCTGCTGAACGAGACTGATTCCCAGAAAGGTCGGATTCTAGCTACTGCTGTATGTAGGGATTTTTCTCGTGCGGGCATACAGGTTACGGGCTATTTCCATGCCACACAGCAGTAGCCCATAGGACAGCAGCAGTCGTTATGGTGTTGTACCTGGTACCAAGTAAGTCGTGTGCCATCGTCACTGCTGCTGACGTAAACGACCGGTCGCAATTGTCGATTATGTGTGTAATGGTGTACGAGAGGCACGCAAAGTTTTTGTTTCAACGCTGCTCAAAACTTTCTCACTCTACATATGGTATTATACGATTTACTTTCCTTTAGTGAGTCCACTACTTTTGCGCTGAGACCGGTACTTATGCAAAATGGTTGAAGCCAGAAAATCTGACACGGCTCACCAGTACCTGGTATTTACGAGCAAATGCATCAGGAGATCAGGAGACATCTCAAGCGGGGAAAAACGCCCCCTGTCAAGGGTGTGCGGCCGAGTGTACTCCATACCAAAACCTGCCAGGTAGTATGTACCTGGTAGCAGTTTAGCGTTAGTCACGGCGAATTATTTTAAAGTTGCTGTTTTGTCAGGGTGTGAAATGAAAGTCTGTGTGCTGTTCACATCCAGCTGATGTTTTCACTGATGAACATCCAGCACAACCAGTGTCGGTGCCGATGCCTCCTAGAGAAACATGCTCTGTGGTCGGTCGGAAACTGGTGTCTTCTGATGACATCTTTGCTTATGGGTGTATGGGGACATGGAACATGGGAACTGAACAAACGAGAACTTGGGAACATTTGTCAACCTTGGTTTATCTTGTCTTCACAACGGTAATCCTTGGAAGGAAAGAACGTCGAAATAAAACGACCAATGCAGCGTCGGCCGTACGAAGTAACCCGGGTTCGTGAAGCACGGTATCACTATATATATATTTTTTTTTCACACACATCTACTTTCCGGCTTCTGGACAAGCCGTAGTCACAGGTGTCGTCCGTTCTCCCCCCCCGGTTCTTGCCTTCAATTTTTATCGCGCATAGGGTTCAGCAATCCCACTGCTCGTCGATTTTTCATGGAGTGTTGCTAACTCACGCTCTCGCGCTTTCCGCAAGTCAATTTGTGCACAAGAAAAAGTCCCCACGAATTTGTACGAGTATGCACTCGGGGGGATTCGAAGTCACGAAATTGACCTATACCAGGCTCGAGGATAACCTGATACGCCACCGGGGCGACCGTATTATATATAGATGGAGTACCCGAACTTGAACGTGAGTAGTTGCATTACACACGCGCTGCCTGATGCTACAATTCTTAAGCGGCGTGCTTACACCACAGCAGTAGTCTACAGGACCACGGCAGTTACAATTTGTTGTGTCGCTGTCTCTTGCTCCCAAGGTCATTGAAAACCTTTTTCTACCTGGTATCAATTTTCAACGGTTTGTTTAGCAGGGTAGACGCTCAACAGTTCATGGGTGCGCACCCGAGTATTGCGAGCAAAAATACCCTGGAGTATATCCGTTACGAAACAAACCCTTGGAATATATTACCCAATGACCGCACTAGCGCATCCAGTGTCCGTACTGATTCGTCACTTGGTAATTTTTTTTTCTCAACACTTCAGCTGTGAGTGCGATAATTTTTGGGGTCGATACTCATTTTGCAAGCTGCATGATACACCGGCCGCTCGTTTGTCCGACGGATGTTGACAGGGCGAACATCAACAGCAGTTGCTATAATGTTAGCTACTACACGTGCTTCATCCCAAGCAGTAAGTTGTTTATCCAGGAGTACGGCGTAGAGACTACCAGGTACGAGACAGAGAAAACCAAAAGCATCGCAATGCATGGAGGTATTTGATCAAGTTTACTGCCAATCACGTATTGAGTACAAACGAGCGCAACAATAACGCACCATACAAGAAAATTGACGTATGACAGTACGCCAGGTAGAAGTGTAGTCTGCAGAGTAATATTTTATGAAAATGAAAATACACTCCTGCTGTGAGATCGAAGATTTTGTCGAAACTCATCTTTGCAAGCTGTGTGCGATACTCCGATCGCGCGCATTACTGGGTGTGTGTCCTAGGCCGGCGACTCCCGTTGGAACTACAGCAGTGTAGCTTGTACCAGGGTCAACAGGGTGATGTTAGTCTGTGCACGGAAAATACGACAAAAGGAGTCCCGAAATGAGACGGAATAGAGCGACGCAAGAAGAGAGCAACAATAGTATCACACGACAAGTACAGCGGTACAGATGAACTGCACGAACGAAGCAACAATCAGAACCCGGAGAACAGCACTGGAGCGGAGGAAGGACCGAGAACCAATAACGTACAAAGGATTAATATGGCCCAAAAGGTACCATACCTGGTAGTAGTACTGAAGACAGCAATAGCATACCAGGTAGACTTCTGTCTCCGCGTCGTACGTAGTCGAGCGGGCAACCTTGCCGAACGATTTGCCACCTCCCTCCTACTCTCGTAAACTGCGGTGTCTAGTGTCACTACTGGTACCGCTGTAATTAGCTTTTCGTATTGCACCGGTGAGCGCAACTCGTGCGAATCATAGTAGCATATATGCTTGGCACCTGGAATGTGAAGGGAAAAAACGCAGGGCTGGGTACTGCCGTCAGCAGCCAGTATACTAGACGCAGCCAGCATACTGGTTGCCCTCAGTACAAGCCCTGGCGGTCAAGCCTCATCCTGGCGGCGAAACCGCTGCTCGCGGCTTCGCCGCGAACCGTGCGAACTTTAACCCTCCCCCCAGCTGGTGAGAGCTGCTCGCCGGAGGAACCCTCCCCTCCTAGTTTGTATTTTTGTAATTTTGTACTTTCTTAAAGTTGGCTTTGCTTTCTTCCCATCATAAGCCGTTTTGGAATGTCATCACTTCATTTGTCAGGTTACACTTGCACCCGGCTATACGACGTTCGTAAAAGTGGTGTGTTACGTGTATTTACTGTATTTACGGCTTTTCTTTTCATTTACTCAGGAGTATTATTTTCTTCGACTTTTCATTATTTTTGTTCTCGTCTCAGTTCTTTTCGTTCAACAAGGAAACAAACGGGAAAAAACAAACAAACACAGCGGAATTACAAAATATAGTGCAGCACAGAACACCCAAAATGTGGCGGAATTGCGCATATGGACATGGCGGTGATTGCCGACGTGCACGCCGCTCGGGCGTTTTGAACCCCTTCCCTCCCTCCCTCCCTCCCTCCCTCACAGTATCGAAAACCGCAATCGACCTGTGGAAAAACAAAGCGTAACTCCGGCCCTCCCCACTTACTTACGCCCAATCCTTTAAGACGAGCGAAATGAGCAGTAAGTCAGCCTTAGAAATCGAGCGTAGCGAGGAACAAGCTGCCGCAGGCGAAAAAAATGTACAGTAAGACGTGCGAATTCCATTCGTCTTACTTCAGGTTTTACGTCTTAGTGCATCTTACGTTCGTCTTAGTGCGTCTTAGATTCGTCTTAGCACGTCTTGGATTCGTCTTAGCGCGCCTTAGGTTCGTCTTAGCATGTCTTGGGTTCGTCTGGGCGCGTCTTAGAGCTTGTTACGTTCGTCTTACCGCGTCTTTGATCCGTCTCAGCGACGACAGGTTCGTCTTGGCACGTCTTAGATTAGTCTTGGCGCGTCTTGGAAAGTTCCCAGTTACAGGACACCTGCTCTGCGGTGTATGTTGTCTTCGCATTAAACCGTTCTTTCTACCCAACGATATCGTTACACTCAGTGTCTGTGCTGATTCTTCATCCTAGAGAGATACAACTTAGAACGTGATCACAGACTATGAAACAGAGTAAATCAAACGGTCGCAATTCATCAAGGTAAAGCAAGTGAAATGCTAGCGTACCGGGTACGATAATACAGCAAAACAAGCCAGACTATGAAAAAAGGAGAAAAGAAACAAAACAAAAAACGAAATAAAACAAACGACAGGTGTTCTGATTAACGTGATGCAAGAAGGCCGGAAAGGAAAAATAAAGCAAGGACTATTTTTTTTTTTTCAAATGAAAAAATACGCTTCAGCTGTGAGATCGAACGAAAACTTTTTTCAAAATCAAAACCCAGCTTTGCAAGCTGCGTGATACTTCGATCGCGCGTGTAACGGAATGTGTATACGTACCCTCGTGAAGGATATAGGTCGGTGACGTCCCTGCTAATGTCAGGGTTATATGTATGAAATGTCGATAAACAGTCGACAGCCAACTATTACGGGGGACCATAGTAAATAGGACCTACGGTACAGACAAAAACTAATATATTTCCCTATTTTGACAAACAATATTTGGTCCTATTTACTATGGTCCCCCGTAATAATACAGGTTCCTGGTATTGCTACACATCTGCTTCTGCGTGCAAAAAAAATACTTCAAAGTACAACAAGTAACTACACAGGAGAGCGATATAAGTATGATATATCGTACCAGTGCATACGTAATATACGAGTATTACGTACCAGTATCCTTGGTATGTGCAGTAAAACTGGTACATTACTAACTGTGCGCGCTCGTTTTGTTTCATTATTTCTCTCTTTTGTTGTTGGAATTGGACGAGGGACATGATGGAGCAGCACGGAAAAGTTGTGTGACTCGTACTTTTAGTCAGAAAGCAGGCGGTTTTCGGGTGTTACTGCGCTGTGCTGGGTAGGTGTGCTTGGATGGCGCAGCAGTGTGGTGGTGAAACTAATAAAAAAGTGGCTAGACCTGCTGTGCTGGGTAGGTGTGCTTGGATGGCGTAGTGTGGTGGTGAAACTGCTGTGGCTAGACCTTTGTTTGGTGACATGTGGGCTTGGGGGAGTGCCCGGGGTGTGATTTTTCCCCATTTTTTTTTTTGAAATAGACGCCATCAGGGAAAATCCGGGGAACCGGATTCAATGTCCCCGGTGACAGGGAAAAACGTTTGGAGACCCGAAAAGGAAGGTTCGAAAGAAACAAGTTGTAGTCGTGGATTCAGCTGCTGTTCTCGCTTTGTTTCCACAGGTCGCTATGGCCGTGTCGATCCCCTAAGACGTCTTAAGCTGCGCCTGGTATATTCCAAGATGAGTCTGAGATGTGCCAAGGCACGATGTAGCGAGTAAGACGCGCCTCTCTCTGAATAACGGATTAAGGCATATTTTAAGACACACCTTGATAGATTGGGCCTACCCTTCCTGCCCAAAAGCGCCGCCGAAATACCAAGAAAATACCGACGGAAATCGATGGCGACTTACGGAGCGTAACTCTGACCCCCCCCCTCACCCCCTAACTCCCCTCCGTACCCTCCAACTCCCCGCTTACTGATGTTCTGTTTTTATTTATATTTTTTTGTATCACAAGACGCCACCGAGGATACCGACGGAACTCGACGGAGTCTTACGGGAAATTTCCATAGCCGGGGTCCCGTACTATGGTTGGGGAGGCCTGAAGGAGTTGATAGCGGCCAGGATGCTGGAGGTGGTGGGGGCTTTGGAGAAGGATTCGGGGTTTGTTCGAGCCGGGGGGGGGGGCGATTACGTCCAACGAAGGTGATTTGGGTTCTATTTTGTTTTGCGTGGGCGTTTTCTTTTGTTGTTGGTGATGGTTCTTTCAGCACCGTGATATTGAACACCTCCGACTGATGAGATCCCCGTTGATGATCTACCGTCATAATGCGTGTGATGGCATCCGGGTGCGATCGTGTTTTAAAATTTTCCTTTCTGGAATTTTTATCGCACCCCGGTGCAATAGCTCCGATGGGTGCGATAACCCCGATAGGTGTGCGATAATCGAATGTAATCATGTCGTTCTAGCTCTTTCAACGCACCTTTCGGTGCGAAAACCCCGATGGGCGCGATGCTGAATAATATCACAGCGGCTAAATAGTGCTAAGGCGATGTAAACAGGCACACCCCGGTGCGATAACTCCGATAGGTGCGATATTGAATAATGCCACAGCGGCTTTCTTTTTGTACCATACAGAGTTCTGCCGCACGGGATAAGTAGCAATGCACTCGCACGCAACCCACAAACATACCGGACCGAAGACCGCAGACGCGGCTCAATAAAAAAAAAAATCGGCGAAATTCGCAAATCCCAACAAAAGGCGGCGAATTGCACAATAAAACCCCTCCGAGATCTCTATTGCGCACGCACACACTCTTGTGCTATATCAGAGGGCGAAGGTGCGGGGGCTATGTCTTTACGGACCAGTGCTAGTAGTGGCGGTGGTGGTGGTTGTGGTAGTATTGCGGCTTCGTCTGCGGACCCGCTGCCAGCAGACCCGTTGGCAGCAGGAGGGGCGATCGACGAGCTATTGGCAACAAACGACTGCCCCAACTCCTGCAAAAAATGCCAGTACCCAGAGCCTGGCTTCGCAGTCGAAAGGTCTGGACCAGTGGGAGGGCAAGGGAGCTACACCAACAGCTTCAAAGCGAAGGCGGCGGCATTCACGAGAGTCCTCTGCGCAGACGGCAATCAGGTGGGAAACACCGGAGCGGCGAAAGTTCTTGGGGTGAATGAAAAGCGCATCATCTCCTGGGTCAAAGAAGAGAACAAGCTGCGAGGCTTGTTGAAGAAAACCCCCAAGCTGTCGAAGGCGGAGTCGCTTCACGCTGGAGCTGCAGCTTCGACCGTGGATATCGACCAAGCCCTGGAGGACTACATCAACGAGCGGCGTAAGCAGCACCACGGCTGTGGAAGGCACGATGTCATGAATAAGCTGCTAGAGTTGAAGCCTGATGCATTTGGAGACGTGTCTGCCACTGCTACACCGCAGGAGGCAGAGGACTTCAAGAACAAGTTCAACAGCTGGTACCAACGTCTTCGCCGGCGCCGTGGGTTAGGTATTCGCCGGGGCACAAACGTAGGCCAAAAACTACCCAACAGACACGAGGGTATGGCGTGGGCGACGCTGATGACGCTTCGGGAGGCTCTCGTGGAGCGCGCTGGCGAGATCTATACTGACCGAAACCCTTGTGCACCTGGCGATAGCCCCATCAAGGGGAATGATTTGACTTCCGAGCAGCTGGAGTCGGTGACGGCGAAGGTGTTCCAGGGACTCGGCAACATAGACCAGGCGCGCCGATCCAGCTCGAGACGCCAGTGGAGACAGCTCTGGAGCGCGGTGCGAAAGTTGCTCGCGTGAGCACAGGTGAGGAATCGTTGTAGGTACTGCTGTTGCTGCTTGTCGCCTTTAATAGGTACGCCCTTTTTTTCTATTGCTGGCACATGTATTTGTAGTGTTGATGTGCACGGTTTGCCTTCTGCCTCCCCCTTCACAAACAATAACGTGAAACTTGAACCCCCCGTAAACCCTCCCGCCCTCTCTTGATCCCAAAGGAAAGGGGAAGGAGCGCTTCACCCCTTGTGTTGCAGTCATGGCGGACGGCAGCAAGGCTCCACCGCGCATCATCTTCAAGGGCACGCCGTTCACCCCCCCGACCCCGAAGTGCACCGCCTGTGTCGCTGCAGCGGTCGCAGACCCCGTGATGGGCAAGCTGAAGCCGCCAGGGCTTGGAGCTGTGTCTACGTGGTGCAAGGGGTCGTGGGCGTCCATCACCCCCGAGGTGGCCAAGGCGTGCCTCAAGATCTGCGGACTCACGCTTGCGCTCGACGGTAGCGAGGACGATGCCTGGTGCTTGCTCAAGTTCGGCGAAGGTTACCGTGCGCTTCTCCAGCAGCAGCGCGGCGAGTGGGAGGCAGCTCTCCCCGGCGTAACCCTTCACCCGCTCCAGCTACCAGCGGTAGCCGAGGGCGGGGCTGTCGGCACCAACACCATCACGGCTGCAGAGAAGGAGCTAGAGGGGGAGATGCTGCCTTCCAACGGTGGGGTTGAAGGCAACAGCGACGTTGAGCTCGTGGAACACTACCGGTACAGCGATGTTGAATTCATGGGCACTCTCGCGGGTGGGGACTTGGAAGGAGATGAAGTGGAGCTGTGAAGCATCGCCAGTTGGGAATACTGCCGAACAGTAGAGTTCTCTGTCATTTTCGTGCTGTGGGCCATTGAGTGAGCACCACGATACGGATCAGCTTGGTGACGTGCAGCGAGCGCTGACCGGCGGAGTCAAATTGCGAGTTTGGTATACGGCAGCCAAGGATGAAAAACGATGCGGTCCCCTGCTGGGGGTGGTTTTTCAGTTTGTCTTCCTACTTTTTGCTGGTTTGTTTCCCTGGTGTCGTTTCTATGTTTTTCAGCGAACACGGTGGTGCCTTCTGGTTGTTGGTTGCGGAATACGTGTGTTTTGTGCTTGGTTGAGTGTACGATACTTCGTAACGGTACACGGTTAATCGATTTATTAAAAAAAATCGACTCGTCTCTAGATATGCGCCGCGACAGTGCACACAAAGAGTGCACACAAAGGAGTGCCCCCCGATGACGTCGCCGGTTCAAGTGATGCGAGTACCCTTCTATCCGTTGGTACACTGAAAACGTGGCTCGCAGCTACTCGTGGCAGCGCGCAACCGTACACCCGATGTGGATTTTTTATCGGGGTTATCGCACCGGGTGCGATAGCACTTTAGGAGCACAAAAAAATATTATTCTTTTTGTCGGGGTTATCGCACCGGGTGCGACAACACCGATAATAGGGGCGCGAAAATCGCATACAATAGTTTATTTCTCGTGTTTTTTTTTTTTCGCACCCCGGTGCCATGACTCCAATTGATGCGATAAACCCGATGGTGCGATAACCCCGATGGGTGCCATCACACGCATTATTAGGGTAGTTTGGATACCTTTTTGGTGCTTTCTTTGAAGGACGCGTGCTACGATAGGGATGCACCACTTTTTTCTTAGTACTATCCCTCAGTTTGGGAGCTCAAGACCTCTCCGAAAAAGTGATTTCGAGAAGAATAAGAATGCTACCGGATGAAAAACCCCATGGTCTAGGTACACGATGAGAATCGTGCAAAAAAATGGCGTATTCCGACGATTTTGGGTTAAGGAGTGTCTTAAGTCATTCAGAAACCGTTTCAGGCGAAACGTGGTACCTTTAACGTAACACGCATCGAAGAATGAATATGCCGAAATCCCGTCCACATTTTGATGCTCTGTTAGCGATCGTGGACGGCGTGCCAAAAGCGGGAAACATGCATATTTTTTTCTCCACTTTTTTTGTTTTTTGTTTTTAGGAATAGTTGTGCTGCTGCCTACGTTGGAATCTGACGGAGGGGTTTGAGTCGAAACATTGCTGCTTCTGCTGCCACCGTTTTTTGTGTTTGTTGTTGTTGCTGTTGTTGTTATTTTTATGTTGATGGTGTTGTTGCTGCGGTGATAGCTGTATAACTGTTGTAAACAGCAGGGGTGATGACGTTTTATATGTTTGGAAACCACCGTCGACTTCTTCTCTTCCCCTCTCTCCTTGAACCTTACACCCTCCTTGATTCCCATCGCCTTTTCGACTTCCGTCTTTTTCTGGACTTCTTCTCGTTTTTATTCGGTTTTGTTTCTTTCTATTTTGACCCGATTATTTTATACCTACTCATTATTTTTCACTTTTTTCTTACCCTGGTTTTATTGAGCTGTTTCTTATTATTGAGCTGTTTATTCGTCTTGACCGATTTCTTACCATTGACCTGTTTTGTTATTGACCAGTTCCTTGTTTTTGACACGCCCCTGCTTCTTAACCCCTTTAGAGCCCCCAAATATCTCCCTGTACTAACTTCAAGTAAATGCGTCCCCAAAACGGGTTTCCAGTTGTAAAGGCGTTAACCTCACTCTTATTCCGTCTTCGTATACGTTGCGTTTCCATGTCGTTTTGTTGGTCGCGCAGAGATGAGCTCGTCGCATCTCTCAGGAGCTTCGACGCTGCTCCGTTCACGCTACAGCGATTGGCCGAGGTCCTCCAGGTATGGCAGTAATGGTCTCTCTTTGGCGCCGGGATGTGCCAGCCGGAAAACTCGGCACTTTAGCGGCAACCCGCGCTATTCCGCAATACCGTCGCTACTTCACAGATGGAACAATCAGCTGTATCGAGCGATCTCACAGGCATTAAAGGGGGCAACCGGCACTACTCAACCGGCGGTATATAGAGGGAACACTGCTTCTCCTATCCTTTCGAATGTTATGTCACACCTAGAGTTCTACCTTCTTCCCGCCTTTTTTTTTGTCGTGTTTTTTTTTTTTAATTTTTTAATTTTTTTTTTTTTTTAATTGTATGAAGAAAAAGGATCAGCACTATCCCCTGCTTTTTCTTCTTCTGTTTTCGTTATGTTTTTACAAAAACGAGGAGAAGGGGCCAGCTTATCCACTGCTTTTCCCGTTGTTTTGTTTTTACAAGAACGAAGAAAAGAACCTGGTTATCCACCTGTTTTTTGGTCCGTCTCGTTTTTTTTGTTTTTTAATTTTCGAACAAAGGACCCGCGACGGCAATACTCGTGCACTCACAAGCTGATCAACGGACTGGAGCGGATGCTGGCGGTGTCCAGCACGCTGGCGACGCGGCCTAGAAAGCCACCAATAAAATCGGTGAGAAACCCTTTAATACGAGTAATGACAGGGGGGTGGGGAGTGCGCTCATTTCATGCGTGGCCATCATCGTGTTGCCATAGACCCTCGCATCCCTACAAAACCGAGACGGATCACGTCGGGTTTTCACCGACCAAGCAGAAAAAGCGAGAGGGGTCAGAGAGAGGGGTGGTGATCAGAGGGGGGGGGAACGTTACCCGGGGGGGGGTGAGGGGGAGGAGAGTGGTCATTGAGGTGAAGCGGGTGATGCTGATCACCCTTGACGTTTTTTTTTCGCTGGTCTGGACTCGAGAGCTGTGGGCGTGGGGAGTCGCGCTTGGTTGTGCGTGGGGAGTCGCACTTGGTTGTGCGGCGGGCCGCAAACTTGTTGGTATTTTGGTTATTCGTAAAAGCTTCCATGGAAGCGATGGAAGCTTCCATGGAAGCTTTCATGAACTTCCACCAAAGATGCACATGCGGTTTCCCACCCGCGCACAGCGTTTGTCGCCGCAATTAAAAAAAACAGCTGGGCATATGTCCTTCTCGCCGGAGGCGTGAAAGATAATTGAGGCACTATTTCGTGTTCGCTATAGGCGAATTTACTCTTTTGCCTGTCCTAGACGCACTTCATGAAGTGTTTTTCGGGCGTTGACTACCGCAATTGTCGCATTTTTTCACCTCCAGCGGCCCTCCCGGGTGGAGTCTACACTCCTGCGATGCCTGAGTTCAACCGGTCTCCTGCACTTGTTTTTTTGCGTGGAAGTTCATGAAAGCTTCCGTGGAAGCTTCCACCTCTTCCATGGAAGCTTCCATAGCTTCCATGAAAGCTTCCATGGAACGAAAATCCCAGAAGCTTCCACGGAAGCTTTCGATGGAAGCACCCCCATCGAAAGCTTCCACGGAAACTTCCATGGAAGTAGTGGAAGATGCCGCGGACGTCACTTCCACGGAAGCTTCCACGGAAATTTTCCGAAAGCTTCCACTTCCATGAAAGCTTCCACGAAAGCTTCCACGACAGCTTCCACGAAAGCACTTCCACGAATTTCTAGGTTTTAGTTCCATGGAAGCAACCGGCAGCTTCCACGGAAGGCCGGAAGCTCAGCGGCTTCCACGAAAGCTTCCACGAAAGCGTTTCGTGAAAGTTTTCGAAGTAGCTTCCACAAAAAGTTGGAAGCTACATCCACGGAATTTTACGTTTTAATTCCATTGAAGCTTCGATTGAAGCTTCCGCAGCTTCCACGGAATCTCAGCGGCTTCCACGACAGCTCCCACGGATATATTTGTATTTTACACCACTGTGCGTCCAGTAGAGCTTGCCACTTTTTCGACAGCATGGTTGACGCACACTGTGTACGAGACGAAGGGAGTTTCACCGTACAATGGTTGTTGCATTTCATTGGGTTAGGGTTAGGGTGCAATATATATTTTAATTAGTATGCCAACTACATGCCGGAAGCTTTCACGGAAGCTTTCGTGGCAGTAATTTTCTTTCACGGGAGCTATCACGGAAGCTTCCATGGGATTTTGTTTTGAAAGCTTCCGTTGAAGAAAAATATTGTTTGTGATTTTCAATATATTACTTACTTCCGCGGACGCTTTCGTGAAATCTTCCATGTGGAAGCAAATTCACTTCCACGAAAAAGCTTCCTTGAAAACGTCCGTGAAAGCTTCCGTGGAAGCAAATTTACTTCCACGAAAGCTTCCGTGGAAGTTTCCATGGGAGTAACTTACGTGGAAGCTTTCATGGAAGCTTCCGTGGATGTTTCCATGGAAGTAACTTGCGTGAAAGTTACTTCCACGCTTCCATGGAAGCTTCCACAGCTTCCATGAAAGCTTCCATGGAATCGATAGCAGCTTCCATGGAATCGATAGAAGCTTCCATGGAATCGATAGAAGCTTCCATGGAAGCTTTCATGAACTTCCACCAAATATGCAGATAGTGCAGGTGGCCCAGCGCAACACGCCTTCCAGCCCATACCACTCTTCGCGCGACAGGCGCCGGAGTCCTAACTACCGTATGCCCTCTGGTTACTGCTACCATACATAGGTATTCGATTATGTGAAACCGCCCGAGGAATGCACCTCAGAGGCCCTCTCCCCGCTGAAAAACCAGCTGAGTGCTGTGCCGTTGTCACATGATCCCTACGCTTCTAGCCGACGCCCAGAACAACACTAAAACGGAAGCATTGCGTACTGGTTTTCTTTTCGAGATATACCGCTACAACGACGCGCGACAAGTTCCATGACTGGCCACAAAATTACTACCGCCGGTGCCGGCACACGGGTGGTCGGGGCTTGGGCACAGTAGGAGTATAACAGCAAACATGGTGCCGTCAGTACCAGAGTATACCGGTAACGTAAGCCGGCTGGTCCCGGGAAAGAAAACGACGTGATCTTCGCCGCTCGAGGCGCGGGGGCAACAGGTAACGGTGGGGGTCGGGTCGGCACCGCAGGCTCGTTCGAGCCACTTTTTGGTGGGGGGCAGCAGGTGCGTCCATGCTTGTGTCCATGCCGGTATGTATCCACAAGGTGATGTGATAATTTTGGCGTGTCATGCTGTTTAGCACACCTCCGGGGGGGGGGGGGGGGGGGGGGGGGTACCCCCGGTGATAAAGCGACGGTCGAAAACCAAACCAAAAATGTATCACCGGGGGTGGTCATTGTTAGGTATATACTTTGTAGCACTAGTATTAAATAGTGCTACTGTATGTATGGGTAGTGACTCGTACTGTACCCACGGAGACACCGAGTCACGTTACTGAATAGCTCAGTGGGTAGTGCTATTAATATATAACTGGTCCAACACAATACACGCCTTCGAGTTCGTTGGCTGAATCTCGCCGACTTCGTATGATAGTGTGTACCACCAGCATGTTCATGTAGCGGTATGTCTTAGTTACCTCGGGGGGGGGTGTTTTCTTTCGTGTTATACGGTACTAATACAACACGAAAACGGTGGCTTTGGAAAAATCTTGTCCGAAGGCCGGCACATCGCTCGTCGCTCCCCCGTTGTTTTTCTCCTGGTTGTCCAGAAACTCAGCTTCGAAAATCGCTCGAGGGGCGTGGTTGTGGTGTGCACGTTATATCATACCTCTGTACGTATACGTACCCACGGTGTTATAAACATTAGAACGTGTATGCCTCATATGGATATCATACCACCGGTAGCAGCACCTGAGCAAAATGTATTATAAAAATTAAAATACACTCCAGCTGTGAGATCGAATATTTTGTCGAAACTCATCTTTGCAAGCTGTGTGTGATACTCCGATCGCGCGTATTACGGGTTGTGTGTCCTCATTAAGGATATAGGTCGGCGACTCCCCTTGCAACTACAGTGTAGCTATCAGGGTCAACAGGTTGATGTTAGGCAGTCTGTGCGCGGAAACTAAAAAACCCTTTTCTGAGGGGGACGGAATCTGACAGCTGTGGAAGGAAATGCATCCGTTTATCAAGTGAATCCTGTAATATATCAATTACAATGGAAACCCGATTTAGGATCGCCCAGGATAAGAGAGTTCGGCGTGGTCAAATCGGCTTGTTCCGCCTAAAGTATTCGCCATATATTTCTTACTACATACTACAGATAAGAGCGATGTCTCGGGAATAGCGTTTTTGTTTTGGCTTGCCACGGGGCGCTCTTAAATCGGGGTGCCCACTGTAATTAGGGAGTATCTCAGTGGGGGTCCCCTGTACAGTTATAGGGGGGGACACAGAGTGCTCCCTGCAGGTCTGCCAATTGAGCAGGTCCTCGGAGAGTACTCACTTTCGTTTCCTTCGTAGAGACGTGGCTTTATTCGTTTCCACCGGAGCCCCGGATAGCTTCTAAGATCGGAGGCACGTGCCTCCGATCTATTGCCTAACTTTCCCGAATATAAAACGCCAACCTAATCATACGAAACCCATCCAAATGATCTCAAATTCAGATAATTACAGGCCTTTCGAGGCCGTATCTTAACACTAGCCCACCCTGATGAGTTGCATATGCAGAAATATGGGAGATTCGGGGAAACTCCGGTTTTACGAACTAAACCATGAGTCAAAGATGCGGCTCCTCAAAACCCACTCCCACACCTCTAACCGTCTGGCTATGGAGCCAGGAACACGCGAAGGAAAGCAGTTGAACGCAGATCGAGGCCGTATCTTAACACCCCCTACAAGTGCCGGTTTAGTGCTAATACCAGGTAGTTCCTATTTATTGCCGATATAGTGTTGATGAAATCGCTTGGCATGACAGGTACCACTACTATCACTATTAAAATGTACATATCCTACGTAAGTAAGTTGTTGTTCTCGCAATAAGTAAGTAGTGCCGGTACAGCCAGTAATGCCGGTGTCCGGTGTGTTCCCTGCCGGTATTTTGCTGGCTGGCACATACCGACGACGCCCGCTCTATATAGGGCTAACACCATTCACCGCCGTACGAAATTCTCCAAGCGTGAAGTATGATTCTTCAAAACATTATTCTTATTTAGCGCCCTCAACAGAAGAATGCGTACATACTCGCAACGTAAAATATACCGGTGCGCCCTCAGTGCGACCTCACTGCGACTACTTGCACTACACACAAATTTTAAGGGAGGGCTAATTAGTTTCACTTTACATCAGGGGTATCTTCGGTTCGTTATGCTGGAGAGTGGAGAGGAAGTTGTTGTTGTTGTTGTTGTTGTTGTTGTCGTCGTTGTTGTTGATGTTGTTGTTAATGTCTCCCTTTTGTCAAATCTAGTAAGAGTGCCGGGGTCGCACAAAGAAGGTATATGTTCGTACGAGTGAGTCGCGCATCGGGACGCATCACCATCAACAATACAATACTTGAAGTATATTATTAATGAGTAAAAAAAACTCACCCACATACTACATGTATACTGCAAGTACCAACAACACAGCTGGCAAAGATGAGTATCAACCGTAAATTCGTCGAACTCACAGCTGGCGTCGTTGGAATAATTTAATTTCGAAAAAAATGAGTGCACTCTGCTGCCAATAATGCTGGTGAATGATGCTGACGTACATACTTGTAATTAGTGTTCAGAAATATCGTGTTTTTGGAGACGACAGGTTCGTACTTGGAAATAGAGTACAGAAACATAATTTCTTCAGTGATGGGAAACAGGTCAAAATCAATCCGAGTGTTTTTGATTCGCAGTAGTCTAATTACATTTCACAACACATTTTGATACATCTGACATACCTAGCTGCGGCTTTTGTCGGCACGCCGTCGAACGAGAATAAATTGTTCGTTGGCACCCGGTGGCGTATCAGGTTATCCTCGATCGAGTCTGGTACAGGTCAGTTTCGTGAGACCGAGCCCCGCCGAGTGCATACTCGTATAAATTCGTTGGGACATTTTCTTGTTCACATATTGACTTATTGCGGAAAGCGCGAGAGCGTGAGTTAGCAACGCTCGATGAAAATTCGACGAGCAGTGGGATTGCTGAACCCTATGTGCGCGATAAAAATTGAAGGCAAGGACCGGGGGGGGAAGGGACGACACGTGTGACCACGGCTTGTCCAGAAGCTGGAAGTAGAAGTGTGAGAAGAAAAAAAGAAAAATCACCCGATCTTCCCACCCTCCAAACGAATACGAAAACAACTTCAGAACTTTCCAATTGGAACTTCGGCTCCTGAGTCTTGAGAGCGAGTCATCTTCGAAGAGTTAATTAATTGCCTCGTATCTGTGATATTTCATACCCGTTCCTTATACGTACATATCATCGTATAATTGTTGTCTAATACGACTGGTACGAGGAGTATATACGTGCATGCGCGACTACTCACAGAAGTACCAGACGGACAAAACGCCTCAAAGTTGAAAAAGTGGCTCTTGAACAGAGCAAGCAGAGAGGCAGGAGGTGACGATGCAGACAGATCCAACCAGCGTGTGTGCGCTCACACCGCCTCACCTCTTCATCGTGCGCACCCGCGGGCGAAGAGGCAGCCGTCCCGGTCGTCTCAGCGCCAGAAAAAGGAGCGCCGTCGCCATCGCCACTTTTTTTATTTTCGTCCATGTTTTTTGTTCTTTATGCTGATGGCCAACATGTCGAACAGGCGACATGTCGAACAGACGACATGTCGAACGGACGTGACACGCAACAATGCAACGAGCTTGTGTTGGAACAGAGGAGGGGGGGAAATGTACCTGTCTGTGGTACGTGACTGGGTGAAATATCTTTTCTTACAACAACAACAACAACAACAACAACAATCATAACCCTCTTCCATAGCGACGCAGCAACTATTATTATTAATATTTTAATAGTCAAGACCGAGACAGACAGCACCGCCTCCGTGCTGCCTTGGTGCTGCTAATATTTTTCATCTATTTTTTGGGGGGGCTTCAGAGGGAAAAAATGAACAAGGAACACTTATGATTGCAGCATCCTTGACACGAAGCAACCCGGGCTGCTGCGAAGAAAGCTGACGCCGAATTTTAACCAGTCGAACTCCATTGCAAGTACCGCTTCTGTAAGACACGCGCATAGCTTGCACTGCCGTGTGCTGCGTGCTCACGGCATGAAAAATACCGCGTTGTTGGTACTTTGCTTTAGCGCTGTACATATATAAGAGAGTAGTAGTTATAATAATAGTAGCCGCGGCTGCCGTAGTTGCGAGGTGTGTGAGTTCTTTATACTGTTTCCATCATCTAATAATGTACACATGAAGCACAACAGCCCTAGCAGTCACAGTGTCAGTGCCGATGCCTCGTCCTCTCTACTATGCAAGGAGAGGAGCTCTCGCTGTAGTCACAAACTACGAAACGGAGATACCTACTACTACTGCTGTGATGCTGCTGTTGTTGCTGCTTTATGTACACACTACTACTCACGTACGAGTATTGCGAGAAAATACAGGTTGGTGCCATGCAATGCCGAATGCGCAACGAACGCGGGGGCTTAACCCCTTCAGAGCCCCCGAACCCCTCCTTATACTAAATCCAAGTAATTTTGTCCCTAAAAACGGGTTTCCAGTTGGAAAAGGGTTAACATAAACCCTAAGCCAGCACCTCGATATAAATAAAACAGTTTGTTTTTACCTTTTTTTGCTGGTGTGTATGCAGAAAATAAAAGTATTATAATAACAACCCGGTACAACGACTCCGAGACGTACACTTGTAGGTCCGTGCATAACTCAAAATCCTAATTTTTCCCAGCACAAATGACAACTTTTCTTTGCACTCAAGTGGTTGTTGCGAAATCCGAAAGTACCCGCAAACGCCCTGTTTACAGGCGCATCGCGTGACGGAGAGTTTTTTCTCTTTCTCGTTGACTTTCTATCCCCGATAAACCGGAAAAACTTGTTATGTTTTTCCAGGTATGTGTTGTTTGTCAATATGCCAACAAAATCAACGGTTTGAACAGATCTCGGAATTTGCCAGGTGTTTTTTTTTTTGGTGTTGTTGAAAATATTCGAAATTGACAGAGATATCGCAAAAAAAACTTGATTTAGAGGGTCAAGTCGTTTTGTTTTATATGCGATAACTAACCGACCGATTTCAAAATGGAGCGCGGCAAACGATTCCTCTCATCAATCTCCTGGTGGGTGTTTTTGTTTTTTGCTGGGAAAAATCTGGTTCTCGAGAAATTCGCATTTTTGTTGTTCCGCACCATGCGGTGACTTTTCGTTTCGCTGGGTGCACAATAACTCAACAATCGCACACACACGGCAGCCCGAACAACACAAAACACGCACGCAAGCACCATGGGGAAGCCCAAGGGACGGGGTAAGAAGGAATTCGGCAATCGCGGAGCCGATGGCCGGGCGGTTTCTAAGAGGCCAAAGCCGGCGCAGCAACATGATCTTCCATCGCCCGGCGCTGGTGATGCACCCTTCGATGGCCACGACGGCGCGGATTTGATGGACGTGGATGAGGAGGAAGGGAAGGCGGCAGCCGAGGATGCCAACGACGAGGAGTGGTGCGATGAGCATCCCAGTGGTGCACGCAGCAGTGGTATAAGTCAGTCGACACTGAGTTTCGCTCACCGGTCCGTGGAGTCCGGAGCGCGCGCAGCAGAAAATGTGGCCAAAAAAATCCCGCCGCGTGTGCTGTCCAAGAGCCAACAATTCCGGAACAGAAAAAAGCTTCTCGGACAACAAACGGCAGACATGGCACGAGCTATGGGGGCGTTTTTGCGGCGGGCGCAGCAGGAGAAGCAGCAGCAGGAGCAGCAAGAGGAGGAGAGCTCCTCTGTCGGTGGCGAGGTTGGTCCAGTAGAGGAATCGGCGGTGGATTCAGAGGTTGCGCCGCGCACTAGTCCCTCGGGTGGCGGCAGCGTGTGCGGAGATGCAGAGGCCAGCAGCAGCTGTGGCAGCGTCGGCGACATGTGCATAGCTTCGGGTCACGGGCTTTTGATGCAGGAGTGGTGTAGTGGTCGAGAGATGAAGGACGCCGAAGAAGCGCTTGATGACAACTGCGATACCTCATCAGACGGTTTTCTTGACGGTTTGGATTTCAGCAGCAGCAGCAGCAGCAGCGGCGGCGGCGGCGGCGGCAGCAGCTCTGCTGAAAGGGGCGCCCCCCCTTTGCCTCTTGGCAAAGAGGCAGTGGACGTTCGGCAGGAGGCGGGGGCGAACGGTAAGGTCGGCGACAGCATGCGAACCACTGGAGTGCCCGTCGTTGCAGAGCTCCCCGCACCAGGGCCCTCCCGCCGTAGTACCCGAGACGGTCGTTTCGGCGGTGCGTTTGCTGCACCCACGCGCCGATACGACAACACGGCTGGCAACAACAATGGTGGAACAGGGAGGGGCAACAGGGTTTTGACGCCGGAGGAGGTCCGCGACAGATCAGGTCTCACTGCGACAAAGCTTCAGACGAATAAGTCGCGGCGCGCCATGCGGAGGAAGTGGGTGGCGCAGAAGGGCAAGACATGGACGCCTGCGGCGCTGGCTCCGGCGAGAGACCGAACGCGCAAGCACTGGTCGAGGCGTAAGGCAGAGCTCATGGAAACCTACCGCAACGCCTACGACGTGCTTCAGAAGGTGAGATACGTGGTAACAGAGTAGAGTGAGTAGCAACCACAAATGGTAGCGGCGTGAGGAGCAGTACGTGATCAATGCTTATCAACGAAAGCGAACCGCAAACATTTTCTTTAGGTTTTGAGCGTCAGACATTCGCAGACTTAGCGCCTGTTCTTAGCACTGCTGTGGCCACCCATAGGGCGCCACCGCCACTGTTTTTAGCCGGTTCTTTGGTGAAGGCAGGTTGCGTGCCACGTGTCCATGTTTTTTTGCGTTTTTTTTCTCTTCATATCGGAACCTACAGTTGAGACGAGATCGCCTGAAATTGCATCTGACGGCAATATCTCGAAAACGCACGTGTTCTTCCTCCTTCCTCACAGGCTGAACAGACCAACAACTACAGATCGGTGGTGGAGGATTCGACGACGATGCTGGATGAAACACACCTGGTTCGCACCACCCGTGTTATCCGGACCGTGAAGCATTTCCTGTTGCTCGAGTGAGTGAGGGCGGGGAATGTGCAGTGCTGTCTTCTTCTGTCCTTCGTCTTCTGCTTTAAGACCTTTTGTTTGGAGCGGGGCTGTTGTTTCATTGCATCACGGGCGCTGAATGTTGCTGTCGGGTACTTATTGCTGTGCGATGGTGCTGTTTGATAAGAGGATACTCCGTTTACCGCACATTCCCCCAAAACGAAAATGACGCCCGAATTAACGACAGAATCCGAGATGGGGTCGCGAAAATGGAGCACAGCAGAGAAGCAGGCAAGATCGCCGACGTCAACCCGACGACAGTGAGGCGGTGGGTGAAGGAATTTTGCAAGGGCGGCTCCTTCCTTGTTCGCAAACGGCAGTACAACCAGCGGGAGGCGCACTCTTACATCGACGACGAGGACATCCGCAGCCGCCTGAGGGAGTACATCGACCGGAGGCTGTACCGACGGAAGAAGGAGAAGCCACGCCTTCGAATCGCACACGTGCAAAGGTGAGTATGGTTTAAAAAAGTGTGGGGGAGAGAAGGAGACGTAGAATATAAGGGAGACGCTGCTACGTACTCGTGTGCGTTGTTTGCCGTACGCGCGACTCATGTCCAGTTGTGACGCCCCCCCCCCCGCTTCCTACAAAAGATTGGTGTAGGAGGTACGCGCGAGCGTCGGAACCAACCTTCATCCCTATGTTCGGAATGGAGTTTTGTGCTTATTGAATACTTTTTCAGTTGGCCGGTGACCCTCCCCCTCACTTCAGTTTTCCATCGTGAGCATATCTCTGATGTATTGGAAAGAACCTCTTCTCGACCCCCCCAAGCCGTTGTCAGTTGTTTTCGTGGCATTTTCCATGCACTCATCCTGCAATGTGTGGTCACTTTGCAACAGGTGGATCAATGAAGAGCTGCTGAAGGAGGAGCTTACCGGTACGAGAGGAATTTCTCGGAGGACCGTGCACAAGTGGATGCAGAAACTCGGCTTTCGTTGGTCGAGGCACCACAAGTGCGTGTACGTGGACGGCCGCAACAGACCGGACATCGTCACCAACCGTTGGAGTTTTGTGGCGTTGCTAAAGTGCCTGCGCCAGAAGATGTCCATGTGAGAAACAGCAATCGAAAATGCAAAAATCGCAAGCAGTTGTTGACTCGGGGCGTGGTTTCATCAGCCTGGGATGTCGAAACACTTTTTTTTTGTTCTTTGGCGTGTCGTGCAGTGTCACATGCGGTGTACCGCTCCTTTTTGTCCGCCTGATGCCTACGGCGTCACCACACACACACCCAGCACCTAACGTCTCGTGTGTGGTGTGTGTTCGTTCTTTTCCCTCGTTCCTTTGGTTTACCTTCGTTCGCAAAAACAAGCACGAACCCAACTGCGAATAGTGGCTGGTGCTCCTAGTACTTAACCCGCCGTGTCCTTCCGTTGCTGCTGACTTCATGTTTGCCCCGTTGGCAGCCCCGTCCGCGTGGAAGAAACGGTGATGGCAACCAGCCGCGGTAAAGCTCAGCAGGAGGGAGCATCGGATGACTCGGACGTCAGCAGCGACGAGCGGGACAGCGCGGCCAGGTCGGAGACGGACGATGACGAGCGGATGAACACGGGGGTGATGACAGGCCGGGAACCTCTCTTCTGGCCAGCAGTCAGGGAAGTCGACGGCAAGAAGGAGTACAAGCACGTGCGCGTCTACGGCGATGGCGAGGCCTCAAAGCGCGTGGCAGGCGATTGCACGCGTGTTCCGTTCGACCCGCGCGACTTGGCGGCACCCGACTCCAAGGGCGGCTACCGCTTGCTCCCTGATGAAGAGGTGAAGGAGTACTACCGACCGAAGAAGGTGAAACGCGAGGCGCTGTTCTGGCCAGCAGTGCGAACGGTCGACGGCAAGGAGGAATACAAGCACGTGCGCATCCACGACCGGGCGCACACTCTCGGGAGGGATTGCGTGCGTGTGCAACAGCTCGAGGGATGCCCGTGCGCCCAGAGAAAGCTCTGGCGCAAGTGCTCGTGCTACCTTCGATGTGAGTGCGACCACTGCACGCGCGAGCCGGGCGTCGACTCCACGCAGGTCCCGTTCGATCAGCGCGACCTCATCGCGACCGACGGCAGGGGGGACTACCATCTGCTGCCTGATCACGAAGTGTTATCGCTGTTATTCCACGACGAGACCACGGCGAAGGAGAACGACGATGGGGACCACCAATGGATCTCGGCGAAGAAAGGGGCCGCCATGAAAGTCAAGGGGGAGGGCCGCGCAGCGCACATCTCGGATGTGATCGGCGTCGACCTTGGGCAGCTGCAGATCGGCAAGGAGGCGTGGGGCATGATGCAGGAGGACTACGATGCCGGTACCGGCCGCTCTGGAGAGTACTTCGGCAGGACGGAGGGTGAGGGGGCAGCTGGCCACAAGGTGAAGAAGATTCAAGAGGCGGTGAAAGTGCTGAAGAAGGCTGCTGCAGACTGCGAGGTGTTGAAGACAGCGAACGACCCTTCGACGGCTGCTGTCATCATGACCGTTGGGAAGCAGCACGATGGCTACTGGACGAGCGACCGCATGTGCGCCCAACTGCCGGCGGCTATCGCCATGTTCGAGCTGACGAATGGGGCGCACCGGCAGGGTGTCTTCATCTTCGACAACTCCACCGGGCATAACGCTTACGACGACGACGCGTTGCTGGCCCACAAGATAAGCTTGGCGCCAGGTGGGGAGAAGACTGCGCTCAGGGTGTTCGAGGATGACAACGGAAGGACGGTACACCCTACATTCCAGCTTGGTGACACACTGCTCACCGATAAGAAGATTTTCTCGCCGAATACAGAGGAGCGAAAGAAGGTCAAGGGGCGCAAGTTTGGAACGGGGCTCGATGAAAAGCAGTACCCCGTCGGAACCAAAGTCACGCCTGGATCGCCGCTGCTTGGGCTCAACAAAGGAGGTGAGCAGATGCTCAAGGAGATGGGGTTGTGGCGGCTTGACGGCGAGAGGGCGACGGGGCTCGTGAAGTGTTGCAACAAGTGCAAGGCCGACAACGCGGCATCACGGCAAGCCATCCCAGCTTTCAACAAAGGCGGGGAGGAGCGGGAGAGAGTTCTAGAGCAAGCGCGGCGGGAGCAGCAGAATTATTCCGCCGGAGATCCCACGGCAGCGGAAGGGGCGGCTGGAAGGAGGCAGCGATGCTGTATGACAAGGGTCTTCTCCGACCTGCGGGCTTTCAAGGCGCAGCTCAACAAGGTCCAGCAGATCTTCAAGGACGCCGGCCACGTGTGCATCTTCCTTCCCAAGTACCACCCTGAGCTCAACGCGATTGAGCGGTACTGGGGATACGTCAAGCACGTTCTTCGCCTTCACTGCGAGTACTCCCTCACCCACATGCTCGAGATTCTGCCGGGTGCGTTGAGTGGGGTGCCGTTGGAACACATCCGCGCGTGGAGTAGGGTGGTGTGGCTATACGTTGAAGCGTACGACGACGGGATGGTGGACTACCTCAAGGACCGCGAGCTCAAGGAGTGGCACACGCACCGAGAAGCCACCCGGAGGGGGGATGCCGTCTTGGAAGCAGCGGGAGGGGGGAAAACACAAGCGGAAAAGGACGCCGCGGCGGCGAAGGCGTTGGCGGTTTCGCAGGAATGCCGAACTTTCTCCACGAGAAGGGCGAAAAAGGCATTCAAGACGTGGAAGAAGAAGCGCGCCATGGCGCAGGGGGGGATAGAGAAGGAGGGGGGAGAGGAGAAGGAGGTTGAGAACGATGCGTCGTGATGTGTGTGTGTTTTAAGTGCGTACCAGTGCTGTACAAACCTTTTCTTTGTAACAGCTTTGCTGGGATTGTTGTGTAACTTGTGCATGTTTCCGTTTCTTTCGTGTTGGTCTTCTACTTTTTTTAGCACTCCCTTGGGGTTGACTGCCCCCGCGTGTGTTGTATAGGTTTATATGTATAGATTCGTCGATGTATATACGTTGGTGTGCTTGACGTTCAAGGGTGTTGCCGATCAAGCGTTTGCGTGGTATCTGTACAAATGCAAACAGGTGGTGTCCGTGGTGTATAAGGCAGGTACTGTAGAGGTTGAGGGGGGTTCTCGGGGGCATGGTTGGGGAGTTCCGTGAATACAGAGGGGAGGTATGTCGTGTTTAGGGGGCTCCGTGTAGGACTTTTGTCAAAAATGGTGCTTGTCGCCAAAAAAACTCTGCAGCTACCGACGTATCTCAACGAGGTGGTCACGACCATCGTTGTTTTCACGTTCCAATTATTTTTCAAAAAAAAGTTATCGCACGAAATGTGAATGGATAAATTGTTGTGCACGGACCGTACGACATCATTTGAAGCCGATCGCGTCCGTGCAATTATCATTCCTAGGTCACCGTCCGGAGAAAAGCCTCGGCCTCTCAACGCAACCCCGCGGAATATACATCGCTTAGCTCGAGGTGCTACGTTAGCAGCGCGCGTACTGCTAGGGGTGTAGCCCCATCGCGTATTGTGTGAATTTGGTTCACGCTCCCCTTCCCCCCCTCCCCTTCCCTCCCCTTCCCTCACCCCACCTCATCCCACCTCATCCCACCTCACCCTCTTGTCACCGCCCCCCTTCCCCACCGCCCCCGCTCCTCCCATTCCCCCTCCTGCTCCCTTCCCCATTCCCACGTGCCTCTCCCAACGCTTCCTTTTTTTTTCCTGTTTTTGTGTGACGCCTTGTCCTCCCTGTTCACTATCCACGAACGAAGGCGGCACCCGACGCGACCACAGCAGTGAGCAATGGCGCCGCCTGCCCATCAGGCGCGGGAGGGGTGATCGGGGCGGTAGCGGCGAAAGGCAACGCCGTCTCGGCTTCTGTGGTGGTGAAGGTGGAGGAGCCGCGGGCGGAGAGCAATGGGCCGGCTAACCCAGCGGTGGTGCCCACGGAGGACGAGGTTAGGCATACTTCAATTATGTTGGCAACTATTTTGACATAATTGTGCGTTCTTAAGCGCACAAAACGTAAGTGAGGTGGAGGAGCCGCCCCTGGAGAACACTAGGTCGGCTAACCCGGCAGTGGGATCCACGAGAACAAAATTTATAGGCGTATCTCCATTCGTTTGCTAGCAATTGTTTTAGCATAGGCGTTGTAAAGAATATCGGGTGGGCTAACCCCGGAAAGATGCCCGCTGAAGACGTGGTTAGGCTTGCTATTCGAAGTATCCGTTATACCAGCGTTTCTATTGGCATAGTTAGGTGTGTTTAAGGCAAACGGGTCATGCTACCCGGCTGTGGTGCCCGCCGAGGACCAGGTTATAGGCTAATAATACTTGAAAGCATCCATTCTGCTGGCCATTATTTTGACATAGTTAGGCCTTTTGACGAGCAACGGGTCAGCCCAGCCACAAGGAAATTGTGCCCGCGGAGGACGAGGCTAGACTTATCATTCCTTTCATTATACCATGGTACTAGCAATTAATTTGGCCTGATTAAGGATTTTTTCTCAACATAATTAAGCGTTTTGGAGAACAACGGGTCGGCCAACCCCGGAAGTTGTGCCTGCGGAGGACCAGGTTAGGCTTAGTTCCATTTGCTATGCTAGCAATTTTTTTGGCTCTGGGGATTTGAAACTTTAACCCTTTCATTGCTGCAGAACATGACCCACAGCAGTTTCAGGTTGATTTTTCCCGAAACGTGGATGCAGCTCTCCAAGGGTCACACCTTGGACAGATCACCGATCCCTACATGATGACCTAGAGCTTCCAGGGGAGGTCTGTATCTAGCTCATGGTACCCGGTGGGATTCATACGATCGGTGCGATCTAGCACATGGTTTTTGGGTTGCATCTGTGCTCGACAGATACAGATCCTCCATAACATTTCATAACGGCAGATACAGGCTGTAATGTAGATGATCTAGATCATGATCTTTCCTGCTAGTGATCTAGATCATGATCTGTCCTGTAGATTATCTAGGTCATGATCGCTCCTGCAGATGGTCTAGATCATGATCTGTCCTGCAGATGATCTAGGTCATGATATGTCCTGCAGATGATCTAGATCATGATCTGTCTTGCAGATGATCTAGATCATGATCTGTCCTGCAGATGATGATCTAGATCGTCTTCTGTCCAAGGTGTCAAAGGTTAGCGTACCTCACCTGCCTCGCCAACCCTCGTCCCCCCTCCCCGGACTATCGTATTTTTTGGCTCACGTGCGCTCAAATTTGTTGCCCGCGATTTTGCTGACAGTGGCTCAAGAAGGCATCGACAGCTGACCCCCCCCCCCCCCCCCCCCCTCTCCCCCTTTGCTTTTCGTATGAACTCCCCGCCCGCCTGCTCGTCGACCGCCCCCCCCCCCCCCCCCCCCCCTCGTTTTTTTTTTCTTCGTATTTTGCGGTCCTCGCACGCTCGAATTTGCTGCTAGCGGTGTTGGTTGCCAACGATTGCATAAAAACGCTCCAAAAACTGCCCCCCCCCCCCCCCCCCTCTTGGTGCTTTATGTATTGAGTCCGCCTCTCCCCCTGATGTCTCTTTTGCCGGTTTTGTTGCTTGCGATGTTGCAGACGGTGACACAAAAAGGCTCCGACAGCTGGCAGCCAGAAGGGGGCAACGAGGGACGCGGGCCGGGGCCGGGGAGGAAACGTATGAAGGTGCGGTTCGGTTCGGTTCGGTTCGGTTCGGTTCGGTTCGGTTCGGTTCGGTTCGGTTCGGTTCGGTTCGGTTCGGTTCGGCTCGGATCGGTTCGAATCGGTTCGAATCGGTTCGGCTCGAATTGGTTCGGTTCGAATCGGTTAGGTGCGGGGCGATGCAGTGCAGTGCGGTGCGGTGCGGTTCCCGGCAAGGGGGATGGCAAGGGGGATGGCATCGCGTAGTGTGTTTATGGTAATGCACCCACGAGGCAGTTACGTAGTATCCCCATTGCTGTCTATGCAAATGGTCACACCAGAAGAAAAAAACAAAATCATTCGAAGCTGTCACCCAACATGCAAGAAAGCATGCACAAGGTGCAGAAGTCCGCGTCACAAGTTTTTTTGGTAGGATGCAGCTCACCCTTCATGCGACTCGCCGAACACCTCATGACGCTTCGCGCTTGGTGCACGCGATGTCTGCCTGGTCGGCGAAAACCCGACGAGTTCCGTCCCGGCATTGTAGGGATGCGAGGGTCGATACCGTATGGTCACTACTACTACGGCAATGCATGAATGAATACCCCCCTCCCCCGCTGCCTTACCCCCCCCCCCCCCCCGCTTATCCTACGCCTCGCTCTACCCCGCTTATTCCCACGCTATCGTATCCTCACCCCCCCCCCCTCCCCCCCTTGTGCCCACCTTACCTTGCCCCCACCCCTCCGCCGGCCTGAGTAGGTGGAAGTCAAGTCGGAAGCCCCGGTGATGAGTGAGTAGATGGTGTCGCACATCAGTAGATAGTGCTCCAAAGTGCGTTTGGTTGTTGATGATGTTGTACGGCTTTTTTGGGTTGAGGCTTATGCCCCCGACCAAATCGTCCGAGCTCTTCGTCGGTGTGCGGGTCGGAGGGCGTGCGTTATGTACTTGGGGGGTAGATAGCAGGCAGTACGCGGGTTTGCACGCGCGTGGAGTGGGGGTGGGTGGGTGGGAGGGGGGGCGGGGGGCGGGGGGGGGCATGTACCAATTTTCCCGCCGGGGGAGGGGGCGCGTATACGAGTTATCTCGCGAAGGTGGGGGAACGCAAATACGAGATCTTCCGCAAGGGGAGGGGTGCATGTACGAGTCACCCCGCCGAGATGGGAGGCGTGGGTAGCGCTTATGCGAGTTCTCCCGCTTGTTGAGCTACAAGGAGGCGCGGGGAATGCTTCGAGCTACCGGGGTTGTTCGTTCCCACTACGGTTGTTGCACTTTCGCGGCCTGGGCCACATGTTGCCGAATAATGCGTGAAGGGCGGGGGACGGAGGCATGTTCAGGGGGGGAGCGGCGGCGAGAAGATCACGGTGATAGCGTCAAACGTAGTCCCTAAACAGACATGCGTGGCTGGCGGTGTGATTGCCATGCTGAGCTGCGTCGGCGTGATGGGGAACGCACGCAACGTAGGTGGTTGTGGGGGGTCGAGGCAGAAGGGGGGGGGGGCGGGGATCGAGGGGGGTCGACGCCAACGCTTGCAGTATTCCGCAGGTGGGACACGTCCCGGCCTCGGAGACGAGCCAGTATTTGTGACGAAAAAATGTTTGCGATGATGACGGCGTGGGTTCAGCAGCTGCCGCCGCTATCGAGTGTGTCATATCCGGCCAGCGTGGCTACCGCGACGCCCGTGAGTCGTACTTTTTTTTGCGGTGTAGTGGGACCGTTGTGCGAGTTGACGTGTTGCCCCAGGGGCGGTATAACACGTAAACGCTGCTTCTGCTGTGACTGCTTCTGTTGGTGCTGCTGCGGCTGTGCACAGATCCCGCGACACATTTCGTTTGCCGCCGCTTACCTTGGTTGTTTTTTCCTCTTGTCAACCGAAGCAAAGGCTTGTATTATTCTTCCCTCCGGTAGCTGATGCACGCAGGCAGGCGAGGCGGAGCGGGGGCAAAACATCAGGCAGCGATGGTCGGCCAGGGTGATGCAGCGAGCCATCCCCTTTGCCCGTGGTGGGTCGGGTTTAGGAAATATACAGTAATCTTGCGGGTCGAGTCGGATCGGTTCAGGAGGTGTTCGACATATCATAGACCGGTTCGGGTCGGGTCGGGTCAGGTTGGATCATGGATCACCCCGAACCGATCCGACCTGCGACAGTAGATGCGACCCTGCCCTGCCTCCTGCAATTGATCCCTTTCTTGCGATCGCGGCGGAAGCGCTAAGAAGGGGTGTTGCATCTTCCTACCTTCGCAGTTGTTTTGGTGTTTTCGCGGAGTGGGTGGGTGGTACCGTGTCTTGTGCTGTCGAAGGGCGTTTGTAGCATCCCGGAAAGGAGTGTTCCAGAAGGTGAGAAGGCGGGAAAGGGAGGGAGGTGGGGGGGAGGGGGTGGAGGGGGGGGTCAATACTTTCGCCGATTATTGTTAGTCCCGGAAATGGTTGAACGCTGTGAAGTGTGCTGGGTTTTGGATTATTTACGGAAAAAAAATGTCGGGAGCCAAAAAAAAATGGCGACATGTGTACTTCTGTAGGAAATGTTTCCTTTTTATTCCCGACGTGGCGCGCGATACAAGCGATCGGCGCGTTAGCGTCGGTGCGCCCAACAGTGCTAGTGGGTGGTGGTTGGTGGGAGCGGGGTCGGTGTAGGGATGTGTTCCACCCAGGGATGGGCAGGACGGGGGTCTGTTTTATCGTTTCAAATTATTTTTGCGTTTTGTTTGTGGGTGTGGGGAGGGGAGGCCAGAGGTGGCCGCTGGCGTGCTGTTTCGGGGCGATGGGTCGAGTATTTGCTCGGCTCCGTGGTAGTGAATAGGGCTGGCTTGATGTCGGGGGGGTCGGTTGTTGGCTGTGTTCGTTTATGAGCGAAGCGGTGCTTGCTGCAAGTGGAAAGCGCGTCGATCGTCTGGGTTTTGGTGTAGAAACACGGTGGGTTCCGTCCACAAGAAAAAAAGGCGGCAACAAGTCGCAGCGCCCTACAAGAAGCTATAGAAAGCTTTGGACCATGGAGCACGGTCCGGTTGGTAAATTGAATACTATATACATGTGTCTCGTGTCTTTTTGTGCCTGGAGGTTGTGATTTTGTTGGTTTTGTTATTTATGCTCCCCTTTTATGAGTCTACAGGGTCTCCACGATAAAAAAAAAAATCCTTTCTGTCTCAGTCCATCACCCAGGGCAGTGATCTAAAAACTGTATTTGCCAGCAAAGAAAATCAGTAAGAGCAAATAAAAGGAGGGCCGGAGGGGTCGTACCGAGATAATCGGGGGGTCTGTAGCTTGGGAGGCTGACTATCCCGCTGCCTCGGCGCGTCCCTGGTTTGGTTGGAGTATTGTTGCTGTTGGGTCTACTGTAGCAGGACGATTGTTGCATGTACCATATCGTGTCAAACATGTGATTGGAATGTTGCCGTTGGGTTAATGTACAGTAGCACGAGCGTTTCATGTAGTATTATTATATCTTGCATACGAAGTACGTACGACACACACATCTTGTTTTATCAATCGAGTATTTTTCAGAGCAGAGTCCGGGCACAGCGTCATTGGTTGGAACGGGGACACCGGCTCGGCCTTAGTGCATGACCACGACCGCGTCTCATAAGCGTGGACAAAAATGTCTTGTTTTTAACGATGCGCGCGGCATTCCCGCGGAGATTTCTAAGCCAGAGGTCCACGTTGCTGCGAGTTAAGGGTTAGTTTTCTCTCGAAGTCAGTCAGTTCAGTCAGGCAAAGCGCTCCTCGACTTACAAGTGACGAGCCTCTTATTATTTGTTTTATGACCCCGGTACTATACAGCAGTATACTGCTGTATGCGTCATGTGGACGTTTCATAGTTGATCGTTCCGTAATAGTTACCTTTTTTTTCCCATCATGCAGCTTGCAAAAAGAGTATCGACCCTATAAATTTGTCGAACTCACAGCTGACGTCAAGACGTTGTTAGAATATTTTTTTATGAAGCTTTTTCTTGGCTACACAAGCGCCATGCAGCATGTGGTCAGAAATATATGTTACGCTTGTTTGTTGGTGCGTTTTGGTGCTATGATGAGCATGTCGGGGGGGATGGTGGGTCGTGAAGAAGACGAGTCGCCTCGTGCTGCAGCGTGACTTGTCGATAATTCTACCCGCAAAAAGGACCGGGCGATGTACGGGCATCGTTTTTTCTCTCCTCCCGTGAACGCGGTGGCTCTCGGTGTGTGCTATATATATTATTGTGTTGGGTCTTTGTATTCCCACCGGAGAGATGGTGGTTGTGTTTTTATCGCGGGCGATCGACTGAAAACCCTTCAGTTGACGCGTGCTACGATACAGGTACGAGCAATTTTCGTCTGAAATGGTTACCGAATGACGGGGCTCCTTTAACCCAAAGTCGTCGGAAATAGATGATTTTTTTTTCGCGTGGTTTTCGTTGTGTGTCTTAAGCCATGGGTTTTTTTCATCTGGTAGCAGTTTTATTTTTTGTCTAAAATCAGTTTTTTGGGAGAGGTCTTAAGCTCCCAAATTGTGCAACCTCAGAATAAAGGGGTGCATCTCTAGCGTAGCACGCGTCAGTTATAGCACTAAAATACAGGGCACCAACACAGGAAGCATGTGATACATGCATGCAGCTTGAATCCCTTTCTTTGGAGGCCTTAGGCCGAGAGAGGTCTCTCCGAACCAATATCCCAAAGGACCTATCTATACTACTACTAGTGCCTACTACCACTCACTGCTACATGGGTGCGTGTAATAGGGTATTGATATACTCGCGTTACTCCTGAAAGTTTTTGACTCGTTTGCGCTGGTCGGTATTATTCGACGCTCAGTTACTTGCGCGGTGGCTAAATATTATTTCTTGTAGTTTCCACGAAGAATTTGTTCTATGTTGTACCTGGTATATATAGCTCACACCATAGGAACGCATGTTTGTATGTGTTCCCCGTTTTTAACTAACAAAAACCCCGGCAAGGCAACCACATCCACAAGGGGAGCCTTGTCGAAAAAATTAAGCTCGATAGGAAAAACAATGAACATAATAAGCTCGATGTGGAATTTAGGCCATGCGGTACTACTGCTAGCAGCTATCATAAACGTAAGAAACGGTAGCAATCGTATCTCCACCATGCGGATAGATCGAAGGGTTGAAGGATCCTCTGGTTGACCCGAGGATGCGTAATTATCATCCCCTACCTAAGTTCTCGGAGTTTCGCACATTTTCAAGTATTATTATTATTCATATCGAGCTTATGTATCGTCGAGCTGGTATGCATTACTCTCAGGGTAACCAGTGCTATAAGGCTTAGTTTGGGTGAGCTATTGGTTAACCTTTTGCAAGTGGTCAAACGGACTAATACCCCACTAATACTTTAGCAAATGGCGTCGTCGACAGACCATGGGTTTTTTGGGTCGTGGGTTCAAACCCCACATCCACCATAATAAACTTTTGAAGACTTTCCCCGTCTCGAACTTGAAAAATACTCCCCCGTATACCCAGGAAATGAAACGGATTGGATAATTGACAGGTCCGCCCGTGTATCCGGCCGATCTGCTATCCCGCCGTTTCAGGGGGGGGATGTGTTCTAAGGCTTAGTTTGGGTAAGCTATTGGTTAACCTTTTGCAAGTGGTCAAACGGACTTATACCCCACTAATACCTTAACACCAGGGACATACCAGGAGTATCACCGTTAAGAATCAGGTGTGGCGTCCGGGTATCCTAGATAGAGCATTCGCGCTACTAAACACCTCAATGTTGCTAATTTGTGTTCGTTCTCTCGTTTGTCTCATTTCATGATGCCCGGTAGTTCACAGCTGGAGGAATTATCTCGATTTGTCGTTTTTCGGGATGCTCGAACGCGGTCACTCATCATCGACGACCCATTGGCGATAGTCCATCATCACCTTACTACTGACCCTCACGAAGTTTCAGCTCTTTTGGTGCCGCCGGTGTTGCAAGAAATCTACATGTGTTGCCTGTTTCTCCGGCTGAAAGCTGTTGTTGTTGCTGACTGTAGCGAAAAGGTCCGAGCAGGGGGGGGGGGGGGGTCAACTTCCGTCCCCAGTTTCTGCTAAATAAAAACTGGGGGGGCACAAACAACGACAAAGTGTGGAATTACTGGAAGTATCTCGTTCGGAATATTTCCATACGCGTCAAGAGTGCCCCAACCAGTGCTCAGCAAAGAAGCAGCACCACCACTTGTGAAATTCTTCTTGTTGATAGCGAGGAGCTATGAATACAAGGAGCTTTTAGAGATGGAATGGGAGACCGGGTGTCTCACGGCTCGGCACTTACTTGCACTCTCCCCCCGGCTGACAAAAAAGCAGCTTGGAACTTGGTCTGAGGGGTTGTGTCCCGTGCTACACGGTAGCTACATATTTTTCCCTCAGCGGGACAAGCTTGCTTGGGCAGGGGATCGTCGAGGAAGTGCGCACAGCTTTCGGCCGTCAAGGGTACTGTGAGGGTGATGCACCTCCCCTTTCCTTGGCGCGAATGACTTCGTACCAGATTCAAAAACGGACTTGACCTATCATTTAAAACTGCACCCACCCACGTTTTCAAGACATCATAAAAAGTAGGGTGTTTGGGAGGTATACATATAGTCTATATGTTGGATTGGAAAACATATGTGTTTGGAGGTATACATATAAACTAGACTATATGTTGGATTGGAAAACATATGAGGATGGTATGTAAACCGATACCAAGTAGGGTACTTGCGATTTATACACATATATTATAAAAATGAAAATACACTCCAGCTGTGAGATCGAAGATTTCGTCGAAACTCATCTTTGCAAGCTGTGTGTGATACTCCGATCGCGCGCATTACGAGTTGTGTGTCCTCATTAAGGATACAGGTCGGCGACTCCCCTTACAGCTACAGTGTAGCTATCAGGGTCAACAGGATGATTTTAGTCAGTCTGTGCGCGGAAACTATAAAACCCGTTTCTGAGGGGGACAAAATCTGACAGCTGTGAAGGGAAAGCGGGGGCCTGGTTTTGATCAAAAGCGAGCGGGTTTGGAGGGGGGCGGGGGGGGGGGGGGGGGGGGAAGGGGCAATTTGTGCATGTAAGCTATAAATCCTTTCGAGGGGATAAATCTGACGGTTTTGGCACCAGTATATTATTGGGGGCGGGGGGGGGGGGGGGGCAGCTCAATATGTGCCTGGAAACTATACATTATTTCGAGGGGATAAATGTGACATTTTTGGAAATAATACATCAGTTTATCATGTATGTATATCCTGGGGTAAGTCGTACAATCAGTGAGTAAAGAGAGGGTGGAGTGTTCGAGGGGGTGGGGTTGGGATGGGTTGGGGGGGGAGGGTGGGGGGGTGGGGACGGGGGGGGGGGCGGGGGGGGGGGGGGGAAGGGCTTTAGGTGAGGGGTTTGTTATACGTGTGGTGCTAGGTCTAGGCGAAGGTGCGGGTGATGGGGAAGAAGGGGGCGTTCGAGGCGGGGGGGGGGGGACACAGCGGCATGGATGGCTCTCGAAAGATAATGAGGTGATATCCTGTGCGTGAAGTGTTTATTAATGTGGCGGGTTTTGATATTTGGTGGGGCGTTTGAGTAAGGGAGAGCAAGAGGGGGGGGGGGGATTTTTAGGAGGTTTAGGTCACAAATAATATTCAAATACACTTCGGCTGTGAGATCAAAGATATGTAGCAGCTTGTTATACGCGTGGTGCTAGGTCTAGGCGATCGTGCAGGTGGTCGGGAAAGAGGGGGCGTTGGAGGGGGGGGGGGGGGGGGGGAACACAGCGGCATGGATGGCTCTCGAAAGATGATGAGGTGATATCCTGTGCGTGAAGTGTTTATTAATGTGGCGGATTTTGATATTTGGTGGGGCGTTTGAGTAAGGGAGAGCAAGAGGGGGGGGGGGGGGGGTTTAGGAGGTTTAGGTCACAACTAATATTCAAATACACTTCGGCTGTGAGATCAAAGATATGTAACAGCTTGTTATACGCGTGGTGCTAGGTCTAGGCGATCGTGCAGGTGGTCGGGAAAGAGGGGGCGTTGCACATATATATGTTGGGTTGGAAAACAGACAAGAAAAATAGTATTGAAGCCGATGAACGTCATAATAAAAATGAGGACACACAACTCGTAATACGCGCGATCGGAGTATCACACACAGCTTGCAAAGATGAGTTTCGACGAAATCTTCGATCTCACAGCTGGAGTGTATTTTCATTTCTTATTAGAACCCAAGCCCAACCAACCCACAGAAAACAAGCGGTTAGAAATATTCTATACAATAAAAAAAAAAAAGGGAAAACGTATTTTTCACCTGGTACTTATTTCTCACCAAGAACGTCTCGCTGATTTTTCTTGGTTGGTTCAGGGTTGGCCTTGAATTGTGACCATGGACGGTTTCAATACTAACCCTTACATAAGTAACTACTACACGCTGTCTACCCAACTCCTACCAAACCAAAAGTAAGGTATCCCAGAAAAACACCCTGAAACAGTTGAAGTTTGTGCGGGGAAAAAACTGCAGTACGAGTAGTAGTATGTAAAACGGTTCAACAACCTTTTGACGCTGCAGCGAAACAAACTACATTACAAGTACCAACAACGCAGCTTGCAAAGATGAGTATTGACCTGAAATTCGTCGAACTCACGGCTGACGTCCTTGAAATATTTTTTTAAAAAGCAATTCCATGGCGGGACATGTCGCGAGACCCGCAAAACACAAAAATGGGGTAGCCATTTCATGGGCGCCACACACGCTGCGGTAGAGGTGCACCACAACTTTTCCGAGGCTCCCAACCACTTGAGGAGCTCTATACATGAGAGCCCCAAAACCCCTCCCTATACTAAGTTCAAGTAAATTTGTCCCCCAAAAGGGTTTCCAGTAGTGAAGGCGTTAACCCGCCAAAAACTTATTGGGGGTAGCCATATCATGGGCGCCACACATTCTACGGTAGAGGTGCATCATAACTTTTCCGAGGCTCCCAACCACTTGAGGAGCTCTATACATGAGAGCCCCAAAATCCCTCCCTGTACTAAATTCAAGTAAATTTGCCCCCTGAAAAGGGTTTCCGGTAGTGAAGGCGTTAACCCGCCAAAAACTTATTGGGGGTAGCCATATCATGGGCGCCACACATTCTACGGTAGAGGTGCATCATAACTTTTCCGAGGCTCCCAACCACTTGAGGAGCTCTATACATGAGAGCCCCAAAATCCCTCCCTGTACTAAATTCAAGTAAATTTGCCCCCTGAAAAGGGTTTCCGGTAGTGAAGGCGTTAACCCGCCAAAAACTTATTGGGGGTAGCCATTTCATGGGCGCCACAAATTCTACGGTAGAGGTGCATTATAACGTTCCGAGGCTCCTAATCACTTGAGGAGCTCTATACCATGGAGCCCCAAAATCCCTCCCTATACTAACTTCAAGTAAATTTGTCCCCCAAAAGGGTTTCCAGTAGTGAAGGCGTTAACCCGTCAAACACTTATTGGAGGTAGCCATTTCATGGGCGCCACAAATTCTACGGTAGAGGTGCATTATAACGTTCACGAGGCTCCTAACCACTTTAGGAGCTCTATACTTTGGGTCCCCAAAATCCCTATACTAACTCCAAGTAGATTTTCCCCCCGAAAAGGGTTTCCAGTACTGAAGGCGTTAACCCCCAAAAAACCTTACTGCCTTGTAGGGAAAAGCGAAAGTGCAACCCGATAAAAAGATTAAAAAAAAAATGACCATGTCTCAGGTATGCAAAAAGAAAATATAGCAACACAAGAATGATATTCCGGCGACTTTCGGGCTAAGGAGAAAAAAAAACGCCCTCAAACTGCTACTTCTATCGTTGCACGTGTTGGCCAGCCTGGCATGTAAAAAAAAACGCGAAACACAAAGCAATGGGGTAGGTCCTCGTGAGTAGTTCTGAGCCGCCAAAAGAGTACGTATGGTGAAAAAATAACCCCCATGCCGTAGATAGCCTTGGTTACAAAACACTTGGAATTAGTTGGGATGTTCGTGTTATAAGTATTTTTCAAGAGGGTTGAGGGCCATTGCCCCCCCGGTAACTGGTAACTCAGCGCCTGCAAATACACCTTGGAGATGAGCTTCGAGGGTAGACTGAGCGCGCTTTTTTTTCTTTTGCCTGCGTTTGGTTTGAAGCTAAGCGAGAGACAACGCTAAAACACCGGCCGGTGACCGCGGCCAAAAGCGGGCTGGCGTCGAGAATCATGCTTGGTCTCGTCCGAAAAACAAAAAAACGACAGCCTTACAGGCGCGCGCGGGGGGGGGGGAGGGAGGCGTGTGACGAAAGTTCCGAAGAAATAAACAATACAGTAGGGGTCCCCCGACAAGGCGGTCTGAATAGGGCGGTACCCCGATGTAAGGTAGGGCGGTCAAAATCGCTTGGCACGCCAGAAGAGTTACACCCATAACCTGGACTAAACAAGGCGGCCTCACCCAGAAATGCGGTCACGTTGCTCGCGCACGCCTCCGCCTTAGTGGGGGACCTATGCTTACACTCGCTACACCTCGCATTTCCATGCGGCTCAAACGATCAAAACGATAATTTATATCCGTGCGGCTAATGAAAAAAAATACTTAATGTTAGGATCACGCAGGCAAAACCTCGTACTTTTTTGCACGAGGCAGAGATCACTGCCGCCAGTAAGTGCTGTACCGCACTTCTCAAGGCACAGGAAGCCCCCCAAAAAAACAACGGGTTCAATCGTCGTCATCGCGCGGCTTTTTCCTGAACTTGCCCTTGTTCCCCGGCCCCTTTCTTTTCTTGAACGACGCGGCAGAAGATGCACCCCCCCCTTCCCCCCCACCCGTGTCTTCTTCAGGCCCGCGTGGAACATCCTTCGCAATTTCGAAACCCTTGTACTTGCCCGTTCCCCAGGGGTCGTAGGAGCCCATCGCGTCGTCTGCATCCATGGCTTCCACAAGCATCTGCACCGAAACAAACACGCACACGTTGCGGGGGAGGGGGGGGTGCAAGGCGGGGGGATAATAAAATACTAAAAACAAAATAATGAAAAAGTGCATCGCCCCTTATACGGGTTGGGGGAGGGGGGGTCACATGTTGTGCAGATTTTCCGGCACGAGGGGCCAAGGTCTTAAAAGACTACGACCAAGCACAACAATGAATACCCCCCCCCCCCCGCCCCTAGTCTGCCTGGGCGGTGAAACCCGACGTGCTCCGTCTCGGTGTTGTAGGGATGCGAGGGACGACGGTCTGAAAGACTGCAGCAATGCATGCTAATCAGTGCACCCCGCCGCCCCTCCCCCGATATCCGCCTCACTCTCCCAGACGGACAGGCATACTCACAGTTTCTCGCTCCGTCTTCTCCTCCCGCTTCTGCTTCTTCGCTTTCTTCACTTCCTTCTTCTTCCGCCTGGCTTCGGCCTCCGCTACCTCGTCCACTAACCGGACACTAACCTGCACCGACGACAGATCGGACACGGACATGGTCAGCCATTACGCTTTTACATATATACAAAATACCGGCACTATAGCGGAAACCAGCACTACTCCGCATACTGCCGCTATTTGTTGTTCCCATCTGTGCCAAGCGATTTCACATGCACTACAGCGGGAGACCGGCACTACTCAACCGGCACTATAGAGACCACTAGTGTACAACAACATATATTGACGACCCCCCGATTGTGTGTTTGTGGGGGGGGGGGGGGGGACGCGCGGTGCGGCAGGACATCCATGACCACATCAACAGGCCACGTTGCTGTGGAAAACCTCGTTTCGAGAGGAGCTGCCTAACATGCGCAGATCATGCAAATCATACAGATCCCAGCGGGGCATACGTGGGTGTAAAATCTCGATCATACAGACCCCAACACGTAAATACGATCTAGACCTGGACACATCGTACAGATCCTATCCAGGCAACGTCGTAAGGGGAAGACAAGAGCAGGGGAGGGCGTACTCTTGGCTCTTTCGTTGCTTGCCTTAGTCGTTTGACCATTGACCACGGATCCCTTTCGAGACGGGGCACCAACAAGAGCAGGGGGAAGCATCATTATCACTAGCAGCAGCAGCAACAGCAGCAGCTGCAGTTCTCCTACACTATAACAGGCGACCCTAAAAAAATACATGCGGATGCATCAGCGACTGTTCCCCACTCGAAACCACACGAACGCGCGACATATCGGTCTGCGCCTGAAACAATCGCCAACCAATGCAACCACACGGTCGGCAGTGTCTGGGCAGCTCCGCGCCTCCCCTGCCCCCCCCCCAGCCCCACGCCACGCCAACCCGAGACGCTCACCGTCTGCCAGCCTCCAAGCCCGGTGTTCTCATCAGGGGGGGGAGGAGGAGGCAGTGCCTCTTTTTCGAGGGGCGGGGGCCAAATCCCCCCAGCCCCGGCCGGAAGACGCACCGACCACGCCTCAACACCACTCAAAACCGTTTCTTTCTCCGCCCCTGCTTCGAAGTACGCTAGCTCGAGCCTACCACAGTGCGCGGCGTGTGCGCGAGGGGGACGTTGAAAGTACCGACGGTGCGAGGGGGGGTCAAGAGGGAGGAGGCGGAGAGAGGGGAGGTGGAGACGGATGGGGGTACCCAAGGGAGGGAGGGAGGGAGGGAGGGTGCCGAGGGAGGGAGGAGGTAGAGGGAGGTAGGCAGGGGACGGAAGGAAGGAGGGGCAGCAAGGAGGCGGTGGCTTTGACCCATGTACCGCCACAAAAACGATCAGAAGCTTTTGTAAAGCAGTTTTAGCCTGAAAACATGGTTGGAGCTAGTTCCAAACGGGCCAACTACTGCGGTTAAGCTTGGAAATAACCACAAAAAGAAGGCCACTCTACACCTGAAGCTCGGAAATCTGCAGAGCTAAGCGCCGCAAAAAAGGAGCACAGCGTTCTCACGCCTCTTCATGCTGTTAATCGTTGCCCATAGCACAACCTATTTTTGAGTTCTTTCCGGTCGATGGCCGTACCTAAATTTCTTCCACTTCTCCAACAGCACTGTACAGGACACCCATTGCAATAAAAAAATATCTAAACTCGTTTGGGCTGGTCAGTGTTACTCGCCCTGTTGCTTGCGCGGTGGATCGTGTTAGCGGCTGTACCAAGTGGATACAGCACGGGACGGTGCTGGCAGACTGGTAGAACACGCGAGCAGACATTCGTGCTGTTGCTAGCAGCTGGCCGGCAGCTGCGGGGCCAGGTAATCGTGATTTCTCCCACCCACCCGCCCTTCTAACCAGCGATTTTCTTTGACGACCGTTTCATGGCTGCTCGACACGAGGAAGGATGTTATGAAAAATCTATACTTCGAAGTATTTACATACTTTTTCTAGTTTGCAAAGGACGGAACTATCGAATGATGACGTCGGGGTGGCAAGGGGCACCGTACTTTAGGAGGTACGGCAGGGAGCTGGTTCCAAAACCGGCGACTTCGTTAAAGAAAAGTCGGGGGGGGCTACCGTAGTAAGACTCAGGTGCACCTCTATCGTGGGATGCGTCTTGGAATTAGTATGGAGAGGGGTTTGGGGGCTCTAGAGGGGTTAACCTCGTTAGAACTGACTGCTACTACATGTAGGTCACTAGCGACTAACTACTCCGACATTAAGGTGATACCGTTTTTTGCAACAGTAAACGAATTCAAGCACAAAAAAACAAAAATATACCCGTCTCCTCCCCCGCTGAGGATGCAAGGTCACCCTTAACGAACACATCAATCCAACAGCTCATGCGTACAAATCTGGAGCTAAAAAAACTCCCCCCCCTTCCCAACATGCAAACCAACCCCTTTTAGCTTCACTCGCCCGACACCGCTCGCTCACCGACGGGTCGTGCCGCCAGCGACAGGTGTGGTGGTAGCAGCGTCAGGTTCGATCGACAGTACCACGGCGTCTACCCACTGACCCTCCGACTCAACGAAAATCTGGCAGGCAGAATCAACCGCCAGCTTATCTCGGTGGGCCTTTAACGTCGCGTGGGGCAAGAAACAACCGAGGTGGTGGTGGGAAGGTGGGAGGGCGGGGGGCGGGAGGGGGGGGGGGGGTTACTCATTTGTTGCACTCGTTCGTTGCTTGCCTTAGCCATTTGACCATTGACCACGCATCCCTTTCGAGACGGAGCACCGTGGGAGGGGGGGGGGGGGGGGGGGGGGGGGTATTGTTGAGGAAAGTCGTGGCCGATGGAGGAGGCATGCAGCATGCAGGGGTTATCGCTCTTAGGAGGTGGCAAACAAAAACACACACACGCGTATTCCAATCATGTTGGCCCCAACAACGAGGGTGCAAGCTCTAAAAAACGTTTGTGCCAGCCTGGGTCCAAATATAAGCCACGTTTGGTATTAGGTCATAGTTGGTAAAAGTGTCTTATATTTTGCCCAAGACCGGTAAACTGTGTGTGGGCCCATGATCTCCATGTCTACTACTAATAATAGCGACAAACGCAGAATGATGAGTGTGATCATATCGAGGCAGCAAGAAGAGCGTTCAGCAGCACCAAAAGCACCACCGTGCTGAGCGCGTGTCGTTTCACACACACCCTCCGTCACACTTTCGGAAGCATCCCCCATCCTCTACCTACCTCAGCAGAAAAGGGCTGCTCCATGTGGCCGGTGCTGTATTTCCATGATATATATATACATTTAAGGCTTTTCACGGGCGGATCGTGTCCGCAAAAACAACGTATAACACGCAAGATAAAACATAACCCTGCTGGGATGAAATTCTCAGCCGATTCTTGCCTCGAACCCAACGAGGACACACACAAAACGAACAAGGTGAGTTCTTGGACAAACTGCCGTCGAAATACTTCCCATCGACACATCGCTTGGCGTTCGTACTCTCTCCGTTGTCGAAGAAATCAGCTTGGAAAGCTGTCCCACGGGGAGTGTGTAATATTGCGTGTTATATACAAAAAAGGCAAAAATGTACATTATGTACACAAAATACCTGGTACCAAATACCTGGTACCAAGTACCAGGTAAATTTTGATATACGTGTCCTCACCACGAGTTGGGTGCAACCCTACCCACTACCAAATAGATATATGGTGGCGTTCTCATTGCGGGTGATCCGAAAATAACCCCCCAGTTAGTGAATAACGTCAGCACCGCAGTACCGGTATGGGAATAAAACACTTGGAGTTAATACCAGGATACTATCAGGAGTTGGAAACGGGTTGACCCTCCCTTTATAATGTGGTAACCAGGTCGAGCGTTGGCAGGCATCCGGTCAGGTGCCAGAGCACGGGTTACTTCAACTCGCATCCAAGAAGCGCTGCCCTCTTGCCACACACCTCGCAAGGCAACAAAAAATGGTTAGCTTTCCGGTGCAGCCGGGGCGATCATGGTGCGCCAGACAAAACGTGCTGATATACATCTGACTCTCAAGACTACAATACGATTCGCTTGTACACGCCAATGAAATTTTACGCATCCGTTTCTTTAGCGAACAAGCGTCCAAGTTTCCGCCTCTGTCCACAGTAGCTTAATCAAAAACCTTCGTGAAAACAAACAGGTTCAAACCACGCACCTGCCCATCCAGATACCACTGGTCTCCTTCCTGCAACACCCCATCCCACGCCGCCCCCGCTCCCCCTCCCTCCAACAACTCCTCCTTCTTCACACCCGGCGGTGCCCCCGGTGGTGGCGGTGGTGGAGGTGTTTCTCTGTCCTGCCCGCCTCTTGGTGATGCTCCTGGGGGGGGGGGAGGGGCGGGGTGTTCTCCAGGGTCTTGGCCGTCCCGTCCCTCCAACAACTCCTCCTTCTTCACGGTCGGCGATGCCCCAGGTGGTGGCGGTGGTGGAGGCGTTTCTCTGTCCCACCCGCCTTTTGGTGGTGCTCCTGGGGGGGGGGGAGGCGGGGGGCGTTCTCCAGGTTCTTGGCCGTCCCTTGGTGGTGCTCCCGGCGGCGGCGGGGGGGGGGGGTGCTCTTCTAGGTCGGCGCTATCGTTCGCCGGGGGCGGTGGTGGAGGGCCTCCTGGTGGAGGCGGGGGTGGTGCTCCCGGCGGGGGAGGGGGTGGTGGCGCGGCCAAACCCGATGTAGAGCCCGACCCTCCTCCTCCGAACATGGCAAGGTCTTTCTCGTGTGCTCGCAGCGCAGCCTTTGTGAGGCCAGCGCGAGGGGACGGTCATGAGGCGGGGGGGTGGGGGGCGATGGGAGAGGGGGGAGGGAAGGGAAAGGGGCAGGGGCAGGGGGAGGCGGGGGAGAATGAACGCTGAGGTTGATATACCAAGAAACCCGTGAAAAAATCGGAGAGGGCGTTCCTACAATATGACTCGCCTGGTGAATAGGCCGTTGGCATGCGGCGCAGTTCAAATGCGAGCAACATGAACGCGCCGCTGAAAAAGGAAACCACCATTCTATAGCGGCACGATGCGCGTCTGTGCTGCTGCCGCGCGCGCGACGGGACGCCGCCAGATAAACAGGCACACTCGCGTCGATACTTGGCGCGCGCATCAAGTCAAAATGAGCAATTATCTCCCGCAAACAACGCACGGACACCAACACCAACACCGAATCAACATCACTATCAACAACAACTCTCCCCCCCTCCACCCAGCGCCCCTCCATACCCCCCTCACAACACGTGCCCCTCCCCCCCCGAAAAATACCGCCCCTCCCGTATTCCCCTTTCGTTAACATCAACCGTGCCCCTCCCCTGCCCCCCTCCCCAAACGCCCCGCCTGACGAGTACGAATTCCCCACCAATTTTACCTGCTCGATTCTTTCCATCTGCCTCGCGAGATCGGATTCGCTCTGAGCCCCCTTGAGCTTGTCTTCCCGCTTCTTGCGGAAGAACTCCGCCACAATCTCGACGTGCTTTTTACCCTGGTCATGGTTGCGGATGCTCTGCCAACAATGAACACGAATGAGCGAGATAAGAAACGATTATAAGAACAACAAGACCACAATACCAAGAACAACAAAACGCATAAGCACGAGCACAAGAATCTCGACGTGTTTCTTGCCCTTGGTCTTCGCGAGCAAACGAGCCAAGAAAGAACGACGAGCACACGCACAAGAACAAGAACAAGAACACGCACATTCAGCACTCGGCATTGGCACGGTGTACCGTACACCTGGAACCAGGCACACCCGAATAAAGTTGAGGGCTGTGGTCGTCAGATGCGCAGCACCAGCAATCCGTTATACCCCACGCAAGATTCGTGTCCACCCACCAACGAAAGCCAGGGATGGAACCAGGATGCCCTTGACGACCACAGGCCTCGACTCAACAAGTCAGCGATGATCAGGACGTTCGTTTTATCGCACATGATATACCAGGGTGCACGTATATCAGCCAACTACCGAGCAGTCAGTATCGGTTCTGCATATGTATCCGTGTGAAGAGATGTAAAATGTCTTCTTGCCATGCCGTTCCCCAGCGGCCGAACGTTTCTTCCCGCGCTTTCGGCTGCGGAGCAAGCAACGGGTCTGTCGGTACATTACGACGCTTGTGGATCCCCGCTGAGCTCTGTGGCGCGTGCTCTGAGCATTCAAAGTCGCTGAGTTGGCTGCTTCGTCAAGGGGCCCAATTTCCGCCTCGCTGAGCCGAGTAGGTGCATGGAGAACCCCCCATTTTTTTTTTCTATTTTTCAGTAGCCCGCTCAGTTCATTGGTTAATCCGCTCCCCTCTCTGCACATCACTCCACTCGTTTGACCCTCTCTGTTGTCTGCTACGACGCAGCTACATGCAGCCAGCAGCAGCAGCAGCACATCTATCCACCATCATACGTATCTGTTAGACCTAGCCCAGTGACATCTGCCGCAAACCTCGCACATGTAACACACCTCGCCTGATAAAACTGCCTCCCGCCATCCGTCTACCTAGGACATTGGCACCCAGCTACTATTTCTCGAGTTGTTGTTGCGCTTCCCGCGCCGCATCTGGGAGATAGTCGCACCGGGTGAGACCCACAGAGCAAGCCCCATACCGCCGCCTGCCTCAGTTCGCCGAGCCGCGCAGGGCCCAAAGAAACCCACATGATTACGTTTTCCCTCGCTCTGCTGCTGCTGTGCTATTGCATCACACGTGGCCCTCCAGGCTCGGTACTTGTGGCAGACACGGTACAACAACAGCCGCGCTGCGAGCTCTCTCCTTCGTGACAGCCACATACGGTGTTTCTGTGCGTATGTGTATGTTTATGCGCTCCCGTACGCACCAGGTATGTGTGCGTGGATTGTGTGCACAAAATCAGTATACACCAGCAGCACAGCAGCAGCGGCGCAACGGCAACCGTGTTTCACGCGCTTGCGTTTGAGCCAGTAGGTACGGTGTATGTGTGGGTCGTTAGTGCACAGCAGGAGATCGAACCACGACAGCATTTTCGCGCCCAACGCAACCATCAAACACACATGGTAGGACCTCATACCACCACAACGCATACAACGGTAGCAAAACCAGTAGAGCGCACATGCCACTGGCACGCCTGTGTTCCCCCTTCTGGAATAATAAAAAAAAAACGCCCCCGGGACACCAAGTCAACCTCACCCCGAAGGGGAAGATTGTGTAATATATCATATTAAGACTCATGATTCGTACAATACGTGCTTCAAATGCTGCTGTAGAAAACACCGAGGAAGACCCTACGCCATTATATGAGGCTCGTAACCTGCTGTAACAGCAGCGTTTGTTCCATCTTATTGCCATACCTGGTACAAGGTTCCCCTCCGGGCCTGGCTTAGGGGAGTGGCGCAAGAACGAGGCGAAAAGCATGCAACATGTACCTTGTTCAGTAGTGGTCCTTCTATGGTGTCGGTATGTGCCGGCTGGAAACGCTACTGCTGGTTGCTCCCAGGTGCGTCAACCGATTTCACAGGCAACATTAGCGGGAAATCGGCACTGTGATTATAATAGATTTTGTTATAAACATGACCGATAAAACGAAACAAAAAATAAGTTAGGAAAACAAAACGAGCTGTCTCGGCGGGATTTGAAGCTGTGTACTCAAATTTCAAAGTCGGACGTGTGGCCATTTGACCAAAAATTCGAAAGGCTCCTATGATATAGCTTTTTCAGTTTTGGAGCCAGATTACATACACGCGTGCACACCACACGTGTGACGCACAACATGACGCGTCGTTGTTGCCTCATGATTCATAGGCAAATGTCGACAACAAACAGCAGGTAGGTACGTGCTGACTGCTGACGGCGAGAATCGCACCGCGCCGTTGTACTACGGTGTACTGCTGCTGCCGTCTACCTCATACAAACTGTACAGCAGAAGAGAACAGCAAGCACTCAAGCAGCAGCACGCCATGCTGTTGGACGGTAATATAAGGACCATTGACGTACTAGTGTTAAATAAAAAATGCTCGAACATTTTCGTCCGGAGTGGTACCTGGTATGCGTCATCGACCTCTGTCTGACAGGTCTTGATCTAGACCACATATACACGCACATGCACGGCACACGTGTGACACACACCATGCAATCAGCAGTGTCCGTGTTGCTTGTGGTGCAGTGTCAAAACCCGTCAACAGTAAACAGCAGGTAAGTACGCACTGCTGACCGCTGTGCCCGCGATAATCGCATCGCGTTGCTGTGCTGCCGCTGCCGTTCCCAGATGCTGTACGACAGCAGAAGAGAATAGCACGAGCAGCAGCAAACAATGTTGTTTGGACGGAAATATAAGGAGCATTGTAAACAAAACGTTCCGAACATTTCCGTCCAGAGTGGTATTACCATTGTTGATGGCAAGCCGATGTCGCAGAGAAAAAGATAATGTTCAAAGATGCCAGTAAAAACTATTCCTGTACGGCTGCCTTTGGGCCAATTTTGCTTTTTAACTTTTTAATCTTTCATCAAAAACGGGCTCCTGGCGGCAATCTTGGGCAATCTTGGGCCCGCGCGAGGCTGTTCATGGAACCTTATTCCACCAGGGCTTTCAGCGAAGGTCCCTGATTTCAGCTGCTTGCTGCGGCCGGAGCCCGCGGAGACCCCGCCCCCCGCTTCTCCCGCATCATCCCAGCTGAAGCATACTATCGCCGGGGGCCGGCTTCCTCCGCCGCCGGCAGTTGCCGGCGACTGTGTCTGGGGACGGAGCGGTGGCATCGGGAGGGCTGGCGCAGCCGCGGCCGCGGCCGGTCCTGGCGGCGTGGCGTACGAGTGGGCAAACGTGCAGCTAGGCCGGTGGCATGGTTCCCAATCTAGAAGTGGGCGCAGGCGCCGTGAGGCGTTTTCGCATGCAACATGCGGGCCGTAAAAGTGTTTTCGGCTCGTGCCCCTCACGCACCATCCCTGCCAGTGTGGGGGCATTTGACCCGCTTGCACCCGAGGCTGACTTGCGCTCCACGCCGCCTGCGCCGGCCATTTTTGCTGGGGCTGTTTTCCACAACTTGGCCCGCGCGAGGAGGCTATTCGTGGAACCTTCTTCCACCAGGATTTTCAATCTTGTGCGTTTGCAAGGCTGCCTAGAGGTGTTTTCGGCTGCCGCCTCCCTTACGCGTCGTCCCTGCCAATGTGGGGGCATTCGCCCCGCTTGCACCCGGGGCTGTTGCGCTTCGCGCCGCCTGCGCCGGCCACTTTTGCCGGGGTTGTTTTCTACAACTTGGCCAGCGCGTGGAGGCTGTCCGTCGAACCTTTTCCCACAAGGGCTTTCAGCCTTGTGTTCCACAAAGCTGCAGCCCTGTTTCACAAAGCTGCCTTGTGCAACACAAGGCTGAAAGCCCTTGTGGAAAAGGGTTCTACGAACGGCCTCCTTGCGCGGGCCAAGTTGTGGAACACAGCTCCGGTAAAAGTGGCCGGCGCGGGAGGCGTCAAGCGCAGGTGAGCCCCCGGTGTAACCGGGGCGAATGCCCCCACACTGCCAGGGACCGCGGGTAAGGGGGGCGGGAGCCGAAAACACCTTTAAGGCCCGTATGCTGCAAGCGAAAACGGCGCACGGCGTCTGCGCCAACTTTTGGTGGAGCGGGGAACACTGCCCCCGGCCTTGTTCGTAAACCGACTCGTGCGCCTCGCCGCCAGGACCAGTGGCGGCCGCGGCCGCCCTAGCCCCCCCGATGCCGCCGCTCCCTCCCCAGACGCATTCGCTTGCAACGGACCGCCGGGAAGTGCTGCAGCCGGCGGCGGGGGAAACCGATCCCAGGCCACATACTTTTTAAGCCGGAATTATGCCAGAGGAGAGGGGGGGCGGGGCCGCCGCGGGCTCCGGCCGCAGCACGGGAGCCGGAACCAACACGTAACGGCACGGGCTTTGTCGCCAGGCAGGGCCGACTTCGGGGTGGGGGGGTGGGGGCAGCCAAGGTCTTTGCTGACCCCACGCAGTCCGTGGGTCTTCACAGGGCTCTTACACCTGATTCGGTCTCGCAGACACTGTTCAACGCACCGAACAAGCGGCCCGTGGAACAGTGTCGAGCGAAACCGCCGGGCCAGAAACTAGGCAAGGACTCCGGCGGTCGGGTCTTTCGCGGAAGGTAGCGGGTCATCACGCGCGAGGCTTCCTAAATAAAGCGTGGTTCAGTCGACCCCAGACCGAACCCGCGGTAGAGCAGTGGCACATCAGAGTAAAACTGGATAAAGACGACCTCAATACAGCAGAACGCGAAGCCCTACTGTATCAGCTAGCCGACATGTGCAACCCAATGCTGCGCACAGGGGAGTAGTGGGTGGCGTGGCCAGTTCGATTGGGGGGCACGTTGGCAGTCCCCCCATCGGACCCCACGCAGATTCGTCAGCACTCGGCAACACAAAAGGTTTCAGGGACATCAACGAACTCATCACGACACACACAAACGGCCCGTACGCAGCATCGAGAGCAGAGCTAAGCCGCGCGATACAGTACGGCAACTACCGCAGCACCATCGAACAACTACTGGCGACTTGGAAAAAAAAACTAGGAGACGATCTACGGCGCGCAAAATGTCTAACCATCCGAAAGGCAGCAGCGCACAAAATCCCGAACCTGAGGGTGCCCCCACCGGCTACGGTAGTCACACGCAAGGACAGGGTTTTATCAGCGATATATCTTTTGAGGTGGCCAACAGAGAAACGAACGGGAGGAGCGAAATCGAGACACAGACCCCGACGCTGTTCCCCGGTGCTTGTGTGCTGAGGCGGTCTCAAAGTTCTTGCGGAGATTGTGCGCCTGAGGAAAAGGTATCCCGAAAAGCGCATGCAAACAAGCAAGGCTGGCGTATCAGACGCGTTCCGGAACGTCAGGATAGACCCTGATCAGGAGCATAATTATTGCGAAACAGTGGGGGACTTGATAATAATCGATTTCAGGTTGACGTTCGCGTGGTCGGCGGCAGTCATCTGGGTCAATAAGTGCGGCGGGAATAGGACAAAAGGGCGGGCGGGGTTACTCTTGAGAATGCTAAGATTCCTGGAATTTAAAGGCGGGTGGAGCCACGCCACCAAGCATATCCCTGGCGTGCAGAACGTATTGGCTGACGGCATATCGCAGTGGCCACGCTCAGAACTAGGTTGTAAGGCCAGGGAACAACCTAACACAGAAGATTGATAATTGATCGGAGCGGTCCATCGGTAAGCAGGGGGAAAGGATTTTCGCGTAAATGCTAGCATCCACGTGCATTGTCAACGATTACAACGAAAATGTCAAAGAATCTCATGGCGAGCGGAACGGGGGACACGTGCCTGCCTCATGCGCCACCGCGCATACAAAGTGCCCCGTTGGAAAAAAACACACGCCGTCTGCTCCCGTGTATCGTGTGGTGCGCGTTCAGGATCAAGGGACAAGGGGATAGCGCGATGGGTGGAGACCCCCGCGTTGGCGTGTGTTGGAAAAAACATCCAGAAAACTACTTGGGAAAGTGGAACATACGGGACAGAGGAGCGCGCAGGAGAAGGGACCTTGGTTGCATATGCTAGCGAATCAGGACCAGGTTCTGACATGAGTGTTGCAGTTCGTGGCGTGACGCTGTTTCGTGCACAGCAGTCGACAATCCACGGCAAGGGACTGCTTGGCAGCGATCAGATATTTTCGCAAGTTGTACGCGGGTTGGGAATTGCACACCTCGCACTGCACGATCGTGGCCGTGGGAAAAAGGGGAAGACAGAGCGCACGGAATGACCACGAAGAGAACCCCCCGCAGGATACCTTTCACGCGGTCCATTTTTGTCCCGACGGAAACGGGTAGTTACAGCCATGGCAAACGGGGGTCGTGTCATGTGGTTGGGTCTCGCCCTGTCGTGTTTTTTTCTGTGCAGAGCGTCAGAGTTGGGTCTACGCGAACGGGCAAGTACATCCCGAGATGTGCCTGGCGCGTAGCTGCTTGACCTTCGGGCTGGAGGAAGCGCAGGTCGCGTTCGAGAATCGTTCGATCGCGGACGCGGTGCAGGTGCGGTTCGTGGCATCCCAGAACGACCAGAAGAAAGAGGAACGCAAAATCACTCGTACGCGTGCGACGAGCGAAGCCGTAGCGGGGGGCGGGTCGGCGGGAGTGCTCGAAGCCGTGCTCGAGTTGCTTAATGTGCACCCCCAGCTCCCCGTGGAAGCCCCACCAACCGCCAGACTCACGCTAGCCGGCTGGCGAATTTTAACGCGAACAAAGCGGTAGCAGCGATGAGATTAATGGTGGGAAGCAGCGGCAGAGACCTCGCTCAGTACGCCCTGCACTCAGCAAGAATCGCGGGGGCGACGCTGTTGCGGTCCAGGTGATCCCCGAGTTGTAAACACGGGGTAGAGAGATGGAAGTCGCGAGCTCTAAAGGCGTACGTGCGGGCCGCGGGGGAAGGAGCAGCGTCTGTCTTCGCGAACACTGTTCCCGCAGCACTCGCGAAGTCAGGGGAGCATGACAATCAACGAGAGTATAGCGTACGGGATGTACGACCACGGATCAGGCTTGCCTTATGGTGTGAGAGTTATTTTGCCCCGCAGGGGAAAGAGCGGGGCGTAAGTGTTCGGGTATGACACCAGAGATGCTTGAAGCCTTGTTGGGGGTTCGGTAGAAGAGGGAAACAACGGCGACCCTCACGGAGGCGAGGGGGTTAGCGGCATTCCGCAGCACCCTCAGTTTATTTTAGACCGGCACGGAACGTGCCGCCTTCGACAAATGAATTACCAGAATCCTTGAGCGATAACATACACTACGGGTACTCCCGTTAAGCATCTCGCGGGAATGTCACGTAAATGGGCGGCGCCTCGACTACTCACGAGAGAATCAGGCTCTGTGCGCACGGAGGTCGACTGAATTGATCGGTGTGATCTCCCGGGTTGCGCATCGGAATGGGGCTTTTGAGGCGTTCCAGAACAATAACAACAGCAATGCGACCGCCCGTTGACAAAGAAAACAGTCGGGCTATGAAAATATGCGAAGTCGAATCGCAAGATGCATCAAGTACCCTTGTGTTGTTGTCATGTCCCTGCTGGGAGGGAAGTGCCTCCAGTCCCGACTTGCTCTTGTTGTGGTGCTGTGTTTGATAACAATGTTGGTGGAAGCAAAGCTGGGACAATGGACAAAACCACTCACCGCCTGATGGTTTGATAACCAGACCTTGCAGTACTTGCAAAAGTACCGCTCTTGGGACACCCAGTAAGAAGCCATGGCTCCACGCACGCACTCCCCAGCTCCTCTCAGATAGACAGCTTTGAGCCAGATTATCAGCAGACCAGCAGATCGACGATTTCAAAATTGGGTTTCGTATTATTTTGGGTGGGATGTCTGGGAAATCAGGAACGTTGAATATCGGGAGATCATTACATCTGCTCGTGAAGCTGCGAAGTAACAACAACCGCACCAGCGCACGCCGGACACCATGATCATCTCGCCTACATCCTCTATGTTGCACGTCATTCTTCCTACAGTGATCAGCCTCTTGGTGCCACGGTGCGCTGATGCGGGATACTCGAATCGGACCATGTTGGACTCCACTATAGCCCATGGAATGGTGAGAATGTGGAATGTGGAAATTCAATGAAGTAGTTGCGTCGGATACCAAACATCATCCTCCTCATTCCTCATGACCAACTTGATATCTCTCAGCCTCTGGTCTCCTCTGTCCACGCCCGAGGCCCTACGACCTGCTAGTACGGCCAGGGGTCACCCCTAGACTAGAATCTCTCCGCTTGATCGTATGGAAGCCCCTTCGATCCGGCGTCTCTGTTGTAGGTCGAATCCGTGTTGTAGCCTATTCATATCGCAGGTCGCATCAGCAGCTACGTACGCCTGTCGCCCCTTTGGATCCAAGAGGATGATATCCGATGGCCACCTGGTATCTTACGCTACAGGTACATATCATGCCACAGAGGTTTTTCCAGATGGCTGGTTTTTCTTGGTCGTGGAACACGTTGATTAATGATTGTCGATTGATCGGGATCCGTTGAAGCCCGCCGACTCACTCTTACTCGCAACAAGCAGGTGGTGAACGGCATGGTATAGACTAGATTCCTGGCCGCTCACGGAGCATGCGGAGTAACTCACACGAGGTGCCAGACCCAATACTGCAATCAATATGATTTCCCATGTTGACACGGGTGTATCATGATTAGACTATCCATCTTCGTTTAGGGATGATTGGGGTTTTTATTAGGATTTTGATTAGATGGTTAGGCAGGACAGGAGGGAGAACATGTGAACGGCGTCCGCAGGTCGGAGTACCGGCAAGTATATATGATACGAGCACTATGCCCACGAAGATATGATTGTTACCTATAGACAAACACCTTAAGACTATAGCGTTGGTGTCGATGGCGGGAAAAGAAAAAATAAACAGAGGATGTTCAATTACCCATCCGAACTGAGCCTTACAACATTTGCCCACAATTGTGCCCGATTTCTTGAAGTCACCCTTTCCCGCCGTACGAATCATACGTACATGTACTCATGGTGCAGCAGTACAGCACTAGTGAAATTATTGAATGATGAATGTGTCGGAATGAGCGGTAGCATTTCGGCGCCACTACGTAACACCATTAAGCACGAAATATATAAGGACCATCGAGGAATTAATCTGAATACCAAACGGTCGTTGCTTTTCCGTCTAGATTGTCCTTTGGTAGCACAAGATAGAGTCGACATGTTACAGAGAAGCGCGCTCTCTTTCTGCTGCGAGATTGTGCTTCGTTCTTCTTTGAATCCCCTGCTTTCGTTGCAGCGATGAACCACAGTTGGTCCGTTGTTTTGGTCCCGAGTGCTTGCCTCGCCCATCCCCTTTCCCCCCCCCCGACGCCCGGCTCCCGCCCCTATGCCAAGAGAGCATCCAATTCCTGCCACAGGTATCATACAATACTGCTGATAAGGCTGTAGTACGATTTCATCGCCACTGTGTGAGGATATAGACTAATATAGTATGGGCCTAGTAGCTTGGATGTAGTATATTGTATTTTTTTCTTGCTACAATGCCTTCTGGCCGAAGGGACGAGTTCGTCCTCGTTTCGGCATGCGATAACGCCTACCAGGTATGGTGAGGGGACACTTTCTAGAAACCATGACGCCGCAAAGGGGGAGAGGGGTTACAACAACGGCCTCCCCGCAAACATGCATAATTTCATGGCACCACAGGAGGGATGTGATGCCACGCTACAACACGCCGATTTGCATGTTGAGACCTTCGTCCAGAGTCCAAAGCCCACAAAAAACATACCGACGCCCGTTTCAGGCACATCGCCGTGTTCCGGCGGTTTGCCACGCCATAAGAGCATACGTACTTCCAGGGGTTGACCTACTCGTGTCTCCTCGTAGGAGGCGTGTGTTTTGCTCGAGTGGGAAGTTTCGACGAAATCCTTGATCTCACCGCGTGAAAGACGTGCAGTTGATTTGACACGCACATGAACGACTGGATTTTTTTTTCAGCATTCATTCAACAACCGACAATGAACGCCGGCGTCGTATTAAGGTAGTGTAAATCAAGATATTTGTCACTGTCGTCGGCTTGTGTGCGCTGGTGGTCGACGGCCGGCGATCGTAACAGCCATCTCGAAAAGAAATATTCATTTTTGGTGCCAGTGTTGAATGAGAAACTCTCCTGCGCTTGTATTTTTTGGAACTCCGAACATACAGATCATTGACGCCGGCAGCAGTGGAAGCCGCATGCACGTGTATGAATGGGAGCCACGCGAGTTCAAGGTGATACCGCCGCCGATATCCAGACCCGGGTCAACTAACCAATGGACCCAGAGGATGGAACCCGGGATTTCTTCTTTCAGCTCCCACCCTGAGGTGAATGGGACGTCAATTGTGATGCGCGCCGGAGGGGGTAGGGGTGTCAGGGGGGGTAAGGGGCGTTGACTGGGGGTGGGGAGGGGTGGGAGGGAGGGTACGGGCCCGGGAGATGGACAGGGGGGGGGTATGGTGTTTGTTTTCCGCCGTATCACCTTGTGTGTGCAGCAGTGGCTTCGCTGGCGATGCCTTGGTCAATACAGCGGCTGCGGTGCGAGGGAAGCGTCAGGGAAACACGTCTTGTAACCAGTGCGTATCCACGGCTAGAGTTCTCGTGCCGTGGTCCACGCCGTACTCTGTTTCCACTGGGAATCTCGCACGTGCGCACAACGGCAGGTGCTGCACTGAAGCACCCTTTGTAGGGTACGCTCCTGGAAATTCAACTTTTCAGCACCAGATCTGCGCAACGCTTTTTTTTACACATTGCTCACGTTCTTTATATTGTAGATCCTCGCGGATATCCGAGTAAAGAAAAATATTAAGTTGGTTACGCTTTCGTTCATGTCGTCTAAATTTCAACCTACATCGCATTCGTCACGTGCGCCCTGAATACTCTTTGTCAGTTAGTATGCCGTAACAGGTTCTGTACATGTGTTTGAAGGCGTATGTCACGGCGGTAGGGGTGCACGTAATTGAATTTCCTGGGGCTCCCCACTTGAGGAGCTCTATACCTCCCCCGAAACGCTCGTAAAGTTGAGAAAAAATGAAAGTGTAACTCGATGAAAATTCCCACGATGCCCTAGGGATACAACGAACAGCATTTGCAAAACAAAGAATGACATTTCAGACGAGATCGGGCGAAGAAGCCAGCCCCCGCGATTCAGATTTTTTTTGCCGACATGTGCTACCCCTCCGATCGTAGGACGCGTCAGAAGCTTATTGGCTCAGGTCGCACCGCATTCGGCTCAGGTCGAACCGCATTCGGCTCCGGTTGCACCGCATTCGGCTCAGGCTGCGCCGCATTCATTTGTGTGGCGTGTAAATAGTGAAAAATAAAATAAATAAAAATAACATAAAACCACCCCCAGGTAGAGAAAACTTACTTACGCACTTAACCACAAGTACCAACAACCCTGACCAAGCCATCCATCCGGAAACCATCCACCGCACACATGGTAGAGCAATATAGTGGAAACTACAGAAATAAATTTATAAAATAGATATGATAGATTACTCCAAAATTCCCCACCTAGAGTCAAAATACTAGCACCAATCGTTGTAGTGGATAAAAGCATTTGTTTGTAAAAGAAAAGAACCCCTCCCATAATTTTTTTTACCCACATAGCATAGTACAAGTACCAGCAAGCAGGTTCAAAATATGAGTACTGACTTGAAATTCGTCGAACTCACACCTGACGTCCTGAAAATATATACATGTATTTAAATATAAGAGTGACAGCGTATCCATTTGGAACAGTGGGTTCGTGTCCCACAGAGTTTTTATTATTTTTGGGGTGGGAGTAGCTGACTTTAATTCTCGAATGCTGCATTAAGAGCAACATATAGATAACTAATAATATTCTGTATTCGTACTCTTCCCGATATTAAAGCCGGGGGGAGAAAAAACAAAATAAACCGCCTACCATACATATGATAGAGCAGTATAGTGGAAACTACAGAAATATATTTATAAAATAGATGTGATGTTTTACCTAGCTCAAAATTCCCCACCTAAAGTATAAATACCAACACTTACCATTATAGTGGACAAAAAATAGAACACCTCCCAATAAAACTCAACCATATAGTATATTACGAGTACCAACAACGCAGCTTGCAAAGGTGAGTATTGACCTGAAATTCGTCGAACTCACGGCTGACATCCTTGAAAATTATTTAAAAAATCCACATTATACAGGCATATTCCTCCACTCTCCCTCTACTGAGCGTCCAAATGTTGGAGGTGTCTCCATCAGAAGTAGGAACGGTGCTTCGTCTCGAAAAGGACGCGTTGTCAATGGTCTAGCAGCGAGTGAGTACCCCCCCCGCCTCCGCCTCCCTCGCTTCCGAGCTATCGTGATGAACCCGTCCTCGGTTTTTGGTTCGTGCTCACAACTGTAACGTTCCCCCGGGTGTGATACCGGCTATATCATACGGCATTATCGTCTCCCCGAATGCTGAAAATGTTTCCTTGCCCAACCCCAAATTTATGAATTGTCACCCTCCATGAAGATATCACCCCCCCCCGACGTCAGCTGTGAGCTCGCCGAATTCAGGGCCGATACTCATATTTTCACGCTGCGTACTATATCGATCGCCCGCCCTCAGTAAGTTTCATCAATCAAAACCTAATGTAAGATGACATTGTATTATGTTAGCTATCATGTATAGCCAATTAACATACCAATAATTGTATTTTGTTACACCCTATATATAATTACGGCGCAGGACATCCCGGAGGCTCTCGCCCCTCTCGTGGATTTCGCCAAGGACATCCTAAAGGACCACGAGAAGGACTGGGGAAAGTTCCCGATCTATCTGAAGGCCACAGCGGGTATGCGGCAGCTGTCGTACAACGACCGCGAGGCGATTCTGAGGGAAGTGAGAGAATATCTGGGCAACCCGGAGACGTGCCCCTTTTACTTTGCGTTCGACCAGGCTAGGGTTATCTCCGGGGAAGAGGTAGGTTTGCTTCTCTGGCTCGAAGTTCGTCTGTTTGTTTTGTTTGTTTGTTTGTTTGTTAGGCCGCCTTAATTTCCATCTTCTGGGCTCAAGCTGTGGTCACGGTGTTGTTGTTCATTCTCCCATGTATGACCTGTCGTGTGAGGCACTAGAGGGAGTGATAACCAGGGTTTTCGTAACCGTCGGGAGAGGGGATGGTGCCGCGTTACCCCCCGTTTCACTCCTCATGCCTGCGGCGAAACTACGTGGACCTTGGTGTCGCGCCTGCCGCTGAGTGGGCATCTGTTGATACTGTTGTTGCTCGCGGCACCGCGGCACCACCACTGCTGGGGGCTGCTACAGTGAGGCCGTACGCTTGAAATGTACAACTTTGTGCGGAAGTGCAACGAGCATTGGGTGCTAGTATTTATCAGGGATTTTCACCGGTCGTGACCCGGCCCGCGGGTCGGATCACGAGGTGTTAAAACCTCGCGGGTCGAGCCGGTTTGGGCCAGGGGTTTGGAAAACCTCACAGGTCAGATCGGGTCGGGTCAAGAGGTTTTCAAATCTCATGGTTCGAGGTCGGGTCTGTTGATGCGTGGAACCTGTGTGTAGCTACCAGCAAGGACTGATCCAAGTGCTTACATAAAAAGGCGGTACAACCTAATCCAAATGCGGTGCAATCTGAACCAATGAGCCTCAACACGTGCAGAGAATATGTTAAAGCGTAGTATCTGACAGGGTCACCCTGACCCAATCCGACCCGCGGAAAGGCCCTTGTGTTATACCCAACCCTGGACACTCTAAAGCTAGCATATCCAGTCTAGTCGAGACCGCCGCATGTCACATTCCTACACTGCCGTCTCCTGACATGTTTGGTCACCGCCCCACCACTTTGTCATAAACCCATGGGGCAGGAGGGGATATACGGCTGGGCGGCGGTTAACTTCCTCCACGGGGAACTTCTCGCGCAGAGCGAGGGTGCGGGTACGGCGGACTCGTCTGCTAACATGACCGTCGGCACGCTAGACCTGGGCGGAGCGTCCACACAGATTTCCTTCTTCAAGTCCGACCAGGTTGGCTATTAGGCGGGCGGGCGGCGGATGGTGCCGAGTTTTGCTGTGTGTTTGCGCGAGACCTCGTTTTTTGGTCTATCGGACTTCTTTAACCCGTTTCCCGTTGAAAAAATGATCCCGTACTAATTCCAAGTAGTCCCAAAAACGTGGGTGGAATTACAAAGGGGTTGACATTGGTTCCCGCCATCTTTTTTGCCAGCGGGGTTGGCCGTCTCTTCTTCTGGCTTACCATGTGGCGCGTCTTGGTCCGTAACGCGACCGTGAATACGGCGTCCTAGGTAGAATTTGTATTTTGTTCCTTGCCCGATAATCTCTCTTCTGCCTCTCTCTCTTGCGCAAAGCTGTATCATGGTTCTTGCCGAGTTTTCTCACTTCTCTCTCTGGCGCGCACAAGGCTGTACTGTGGTTCTTGCCTCTCGAGCACCTGAGCTATGCTCGGTTTTATTTCGGTTCCAGTTGACCACACGCTCTCACGCGCGCCAAAGCAAGCGCAGTAGAATAAACGCGTCGCTCCTTTGTTCACCGTCTCCCGACGCAGTTCGTTTTTTGTCGACACCGCCTTCTTTGTGACGCAAACCCCGCGCAGGGCGAGCTCTTAACGCCGTTGATGCTGCCTGCACGTGCACGCCGTCAGATAATGCGCCTTTGCCTGTTCCCTATTGTTTACATGTTGTAAACCTCGTTGGCTCAGATTGCACCGCATCTGGCCGAATTTGCACCACGTTTGGCCCAGGTTGCACCGAATTCGGCTCAATTTGCACCGCATTTGGCCCTAGTTGCACCGTAGTAGGCTCGGGTTGCACCGCATCTGGCTCGGATTGCACCGCATTTAGCTGAGATTGCACCGTTTTTTTTTGTATAACGTATCTGCCAGGTATTTACTAGTACTTATCTTGGTTAGATACCCGGCGCCCGCGGCCTCGCCCGCACCCATCCCTATGCTTGCCCCATATATGACCGCAGTACCGCAGTTGTTTGTGTGACGTGACCACAATTTTGGAAAAACTGCTGTGACCGATCCTTGCTAGTACGTAACTACCAAGTTTTAATATGGGCACTGCGGCCGTACGCCTTAACCACTCCTCGTTTTTTTTGTGACGTGTTGCTACTTGCGGTACCTTTTTTTTTTTTTCTGTCCCCCAAGGCATATTTGCTAACATCTGCAAGCCTGCAGATCGGCTCTTTGGCTCAGGTTGTACCGCGTATACTTGGGTATCGTATCTACCAGATATTTTACGAGTACAGCTCTTGGTTGGATATCCTCCGCCCGCGCCCATCCTTTTTTTTCTTTCTTTCTTTTCGTTTTGCCCCTCAGGACATATTGGCCAACCTCTTCAAGCTGCAGATCGGGGGGCAGAAGCATTGGAACGTCTACACCCACTCTTTCCTCCAGTTCGGCCTGAACTCAGCACGCCTCCGCATGCACACCAACGTGGCGGAGGAGGCGGTGGCGGCGACGGCAGCGGCACCGGCCAATAACGCCTCTTCCTCTTCCTCCTCCTTAACGGAAGGGTGAGTTTTTGTTTTCAGCCATTCGCGAAGCATCCCTTAACGCGCTTAGAACTTCACCCACGTTTTTGGGGCCAACGGACTTGGAATTTGTGTGATATCGTTTTTGCTGTCGTAGCACAGCACGCCTCCGCATGCATACCAAGGTGGCGGACGAGGCGGTGGTGGTGGCAGTTGCGGCGACGGCGGCGATACCGGCCGAATGACGTCTCTTCCTTTTCTTCCTTCTCAACAGAATGGTGGGAAGATTTTTTCGTCATTCGTGAGGCGTCCTCTTAGCCATTTTAGGAGTGTGTTATCCGTTCCACTGAAGTTTAATTCTATGTGATTTGTCTCCAAAAAATGAGTGCAGTTCTAAAGGACTTACCAGGTACAGCCTTTTTGTCAGTGGAAATCCTCATCCACGCTAATTCCCAAGTATCTTTCGCCCCAAGACGGAGGTGCAGCATTCGCAAAAGAACCCTTTTCCACTAAAAGAAAAATGATCACACACTATTTTTTCTAAATAGTCCGTTCCCAAAACCTTGAATGTAGTTTCAAAGCGGCCCCAAAACCTTGGGTGCAGTTTCAAAGCGGTTAAAACGCGGGGAAACCACCCAGTAATGTATATTGTTGCTGTTGTTGTTGTGCTACAGCAGTAGTTCAGCGGACCGCTGGGTCGTGGTAGTGTTGTTGTGCTACAGCAGGAGTTCAGCGGACCGCTGGGTCGTGGCAGTGGAGCAAGGCGTTTGCGTAGGTATTGTGACTAGGGACAGTTAGGGTAGGTCAGTGGTTTACCTTTTACCGGTAGTCAAGCGGACTAGTGCCCTTTAACACCCTAAAAAAGGCGTCGTTGGCAGGACAAAAACACCCTAACAGTATCCAGCCGAGCGTTTGGATTGCTCGAGGTCCTTGGTATCACGGAAATCGCGCGGTCAGCGTGTCGAAACAGGCTTGTGTGCTTCGACACTCGTAGGAATTTACGAGAGTATTTCCAATGAGTCATCTGAGAGTTCGACCGGTTGAGTGGTGGGTGCGGTACTCACCTCAAGTCGCGTGATACCACGGCCGCGCGTGTTCTCTGGAGCGTTCGATCGCCCAGGAGGGGGTCGAGGTGTGAGAGAGAGTGTAGACGAAAGTTTCGAGAGTGGCACAACGCCTCGATCAGCCGGCAGCGTTTGATTGCCAAAATATGCCCCCTTCGGAAGGACCCATCCTTCATCACAGCACTGTGTCTACCCCAAAAAAAACTCTTCTCCTACCGCCTGTTGTTTATTTATATTTTGAAAAAGTGTTTGATCGCCATTGTGTTTTACGTTTTACCGGGTATTAATGAAGGAACCACTAATGGGACGTTGGTTCGTTCAATATATTCCGTGTTTGGTGATATGATATGTGCCCCCTTTTGCCCGGACCCGTCGTTCATGGCAGCGAATCCCCGAGCTCGAAAGCGAGCCCTCTCGTGGTGGTGGATGCGTGCATGCCGAAGGGTTTCAACGAGACTTTGGTGTCGCCCGCAGACGGGAAGGAGTACCTTGTTGTCCCTGCAGATGATGGCGCTGACTTCGACGCGTGCGACAAGCAGGTGAGAGGATGCGCTGAAAGTGCCTCCTACGGTAGATACAAGCTGCCGACGACGCCATTTTTTTGGGTATTAGTCTTGAGGGTAATAATTATATTCCGTTTGACTACTGGTGAATGGTTAACCCATCACCTACCCAATTTAGGCGTTGTAACGCTAGGGTTGGTTAATTGCCTACCCGAACTAGGCCTTGTAACGTTAAGGTTCGCCCATCACCTGCCTAAGACTAAGCCTTTTAATTATTCCACACGTCGGACAGATATACTATTTCGAATACCCACTTGATGATCTAATTTTTCCAGTAAGATCTGTATGGTCTAGCTCATGTTGCCGAGTGGGAGCTATACGATCTGCATGATCTGGCACGTGCTTCCTGGGTTGGATGTGTGCTCTACATGTACAGATCCTGCACAGCATCACATAACGGCAGCTGCAGGATCTACTGTAGACGCTCTAGATTATCTAGGTCATGATCTGTCGGATGCGTGAATATATCATAACGTTAAGCCTTGTCACACGTGGCCATGCCCTCCGTAAGGTGTCCAGCGCAGAATTCCGGTCTACCAGGTATGAGCTAAATAATGGTTTTTAAGATGTGCTACTATAGTAGATGTACTGCGCTGTATAACTGTATATATCATCCCCTGGGACAACATTCAGAGTTGAATCTCCCCGAACAGGGGGGGGCACAAACAAACGAACACGGTGGCTTTCAAAATTTGTCTCGTCGGGGTCTTCCCGTAGACGCGTCGCTCGGCGTTTGTGCCCTACCGGTCGTCGATAAACAATCGACATCGAAAATTCGTCCGAGTGGGGTGTGACAGTGACAGCGATTTTGACTCGGGCCAGGGAGATCCGTATTTTTTCTAACACAAGCAAGGACGCCGAACCGGCGGCGGGTGCCACAAGCTATTGGCAGACGACGAGGAAGATGAAAGGGGGTCAGATGAACTGTCTCTCATGCACCTGTTGAAGAAAGGGGGATAAGCCAGACAGCTTGAGGCAGAAGTAGTTGTTGCCCCCCCTCCCCCCCTGACGTGATCGGTAGTACATAGCCGGGGGGGTGGCCCGAACGTCGACGCAGACGAGATGGATATCGAATCCCTGAAGTCCTTTTTCTGTTTTTTGTGTTTTTGTTTTTTCGTGAGAAAGGAGGATGGAAGGAAGGAAGGAGCTACCTGTTGAGCTATTCCAATCGGCGCTTGCTACAACAAGGGTATTATGTTTTAAGCTGCATTGTTTTTCCGAGCCTCTTTTTCGTTTTTGAGGAGTCCCCAAGAAACTGTCTTTTTGAGAATCATGAAGAAAGTGGGTGCACTCCGATGAACAATCCCACGGTCTATATAGGCTGAACCCCTTTGGAACCCCCAAACCCCTCCCTATACTATGATCAAGTATTCCCCCCCGCAAAACTGGTTTCCAGTTGTAAAGTGGCATCCTATCGTAATCACACAACGATGCTGGGTGGCTTCTCAGATAGGGAGCCCCGTCGTCGGGTCAGCAATGGTTTCGGCCACAAAGTGCTACGATGGAGGTGCGAAAGCACCTTTTTGTTTTGGCTGAATTTGTTTTTTTCTGAATGACGAGGCTCGTTAACCTATTCAGAAAATCGTCGGAAATGTCATTCGTGCTTTGCAAAAAAACGATTTGTTTTGTTGTATACCTGGGCCATGGGTTTTGTTGATTGGGTGTCATGTTCGGTTTTCTCAAAATTTTACCCAGTTTTTTCGGGTGAGGTATGGAGCTCCTCAAGCAGCCACCACCCTCAGAAGGCAAAGAAAGAGCCCGTGCACCTCTACCGTAGCATGCGCCTTTGGGTAGAAAGTGCTACCCTTGTCGTGTCGTGTGTCAGTCCCGTCACTGAAATGCCTCCAGAGGTGCTTCCTTCTAGCAAAACACGCGAAATATGCTGCTCCCGTCCACGCCATATGAAAGAGCTTTTGGTACAACAGCAGTGGTCCCTCTCTAGCGCCGGTATTGGCGCAGCCGGAAATAAACCGGCGCTATAGCGACAACCGGCACTACCCCCCAATGCTGCCACTACTGGTCGTTCCCGTCGGTGCCAAAGCGCTTTAACAGGCGCTGTAGTGGACAGTCGGGATTACAGAGGGACCGCTACTGAGCCTGGTTGGGAGCACCTCCTAGTGAGGGCGTTAGCCCCTGTGGGACTTCAAAAGGGAAAGGTGTAACAATAACAAACACACCTCGGGCAAATCACGATGTAGATCATATAGATCATGTAGATCATCTACAGTAGATCCTGTATCGGCCGTTATTAGATGTTGTACAGCGATTATAGATCCAACCTTGCAAACATTCACCAGATCGTGCAAATCGTACGGCTCCCGCCCGGTGACATGAGCTAGACGGTGCAGATCATCTCGGAAATAACTAGATAATCCAAGTGGGAGATCGATGGTCTGTCCGACGTTTGGCAAACAAGGGAAGATTGCAGCATCGACCACACGGAAGCAGCCCTTTTCTGCTGAGGTAGGGGATAGGGGATGCGCGTCCGAAGCACAACGGAAAGAGATGCGCGGCACGTGCACAGCCTGGCGATACCCGTTCTGCTGCACGCTCTCTCCCCATACGCTTGAGAAGGTCGCAAATTGCTGACCTGACAGCGATGGCGATGCCTTATGCTCGTGCGGTATTTCTATCTCTGCTGCGATGTGCCTCTTCCTTCTGCTACCATGCCTGCTGCTTCGGCACGGAGAAAATCGTGCCAGGGGCTAGATCACCATTTTTGAGGCGTGAATATATGCACATATTCTCGGCAAACAGCTCTAAAATATCTCATTTTTTGGTTGTTTTGTGTTTTGTTCGCTGTACATGGGTTCCTAAATTAGGCAATTCCTCGCTCGACGGGTGAGGCACAGAACTTTGGCCTGTTGCTACCGCCCACGCGCACGCCGAGCATTTCGCGCATGCTTGTGCGTGTGTACGTTCGAACGTGTGTTTATGAGAATAAATGGTTTGTTTTTTTGTCGCTGCGTGGCCCGAGATAAATTAGCCTTGTTTGAGATGTGCTGCTGTGTTGCAATTCCGCTTCTACCCCAGCTTCGGCCTTGGCTTTTTAGCGGTTTGGTTCCCCGTCGTCGCTATCTCGAACGGCCTTTCTCGTTTTTCTGCACCTCCCACCCCGAAGGCCCCGCTTTCGCATCTCGCTTGCCACCGATTTTATCTCCGGCTCTCCGCACACCCCTTGCAGCACGCCATTTGCCAAACCGCCATCCATTTACCGTATGACAGGAAAATTCATGACAATACCGTACGAGTCATTTCGAGACACAGGTAGAGCAACCCCTAAACAGCTAAAAAGCGTCGAGTGTCGATCGTCCCAACCTCCTGGGAAGAGCGTTCGACAATACAAGTAGCAGCGTGCTGCGCGCGTGTTGCATATCCCCTTCCGTTGCGCTTCGGATTTATCTCTACCCCAGCAGCCCGTTCTGCTTTCGTGTGGCGGATGATGTAATCTCTAATCGCCGTTGTATTTCGGCATTTTTGCCTCCCTGAACTCCCACAGAGGTTGATAAGACCCACCTCTAGTGGCTTTCCTTCCCTCTCGATTATAAACACATGAACACCCATCAAATGGCAGTGCTTCCCCCCACATCTCACCTATGAATACGTATCTCAGGCAATGCTACCCCCCACCCCCCCCGTGGTGCGCGCGATCTCTGCCTGGTCGGTGAAAACCCGACGTGCTCCGTCCGGGCATTGTAGGGATGCGAGGGTCAATGGCTACGGCTATGCATGCGATGCGTGAAATGAGTACACCCCCCCCACCCCCCCCACCCCCCACCCCCCTCTCCCCGCGCCATCTACACCTTACGTACGTCCTCATCCCGACTCTTCGCCGCGGCGTCCACAGACCGCGAAGCTTCTTGAAGGGAAATCTCCTATCGACAACTTTTGCCAGTTTGCGTTTCCTGGGCAGTGCTCTCTTCTGGGCGTCTATCAGCCGGAACTTCCTAAGGGCCGAGAGTTCGGACGCTTCTATGGCTTTGCCGGGTGAGGGTGTACGCGTGCGTGTGTGTGATGTAGTCGTTATTGTTTATGGCCATAGTCTAGTCTTTAGACCGTAGACGCTCGCATCCCTGCAAAACCGGGACGGAGCAGGTCAGGTTTTCGCCGACCAGCGCCTCGCCTCTGTATCAGCCCCCCCCCCCTCCCCCCCTACCCCGTTGCGGTGCCCCTGCCGCAACTCCCTACGTATCCTGACGTGATGAGAAAAACGTAAAAATTGTGTCTTCCCTCCAGGTACTGCAAGCTATGGCAGTTTCTCAACCTCCCCGAGAAAGCATCCTTAGCGGTGCCTGCTTAACCCCCCGACCCCCCCCCTCCGACACGCCTGCCGTAACTCCCGGGATTTCTGACACGGTGTCGACAAAAAAAATCAAAACGAAACGATATTTGGATGACGTACACAAATCTAAACGAACTGGCATGTATCTTCCCCTCAGGTACTACAAGCTGTGGCAGTTTCTCAACCTCCCCGAGAAAACGTCCGTGTCGAGCGTCGAGAAGGAGGGAAGGCGCATCTGCACCATGTCGCACGGGGAGCTGGCTATCTACAACGAGGGCCGCGACAAGCACGAGAAGAACGTGAAATACCTCCCCAAGTACTGCTTCATGTCGTCCTATATCACCACGCTTCTCCGAGACGGGTTTGGGTTCCCTACGGACGAGGAAATCACGTTCGTGGACGAAGTCCAGGGCTACAAGGTGCGACAGCTTCGGAGTCGTGCCACGCACGATAGCGGGGGTTGGGGTTAGTGCCCGTTTCATTCACAGCTGTAGTTTTTTAGACCATAAGACACTCGCACACGTGTAATTTTTTAGACCATAGACACTCGCACCCGTGCAATTTCCGGGACGGAGCTCGTGGGGTTTTCACCGACCAGGAATATGTCGTGTGCGCCAAGCGCGAAGAACCGTGAGGTGTCCTGCGAGTCGCATGAAGGGTGAGCTGCATCCTACTAGAACCACTTGTGGGGCGGGCTTCCGCACCGTTTGCGTACTTTCTTGCGCATCGGATGATGGCAGCTTTCGATTTTTTTGGCCACGCGCGATAGGGGCAGATTTGTTTTTAGATATGTGTGCTTTCTAACGGGCGGGGTTCGGAGCGCTTTGTTTTGGACGGCATCATCGGTGCCGGTTGGTGACGGTAACGTCCCCCCTCAGACGATGACGTCACCCCCTCGACATCGCGGCGTCAGTAGGGTGTTTTTGCGACCTCCAACCTATGTTGGGGTTTTATTATTCGCAAAAACAGTGTTGAAACCGACGAACATCTTATCATAACCCAAGGCCAACCAATCCCACGAAATATTTAGGTTAGCAAATAAAATATGGTAGGAAAAGTGTTTCGGACGAAAAAATCAATGTGCGTTGGGTTGTCCTTGGATTGAGACGTTTGACGGTTTCAATACTATTAACAGTATAGTATGTTTTCCTACCCAACTCCTACCCAAACAAAGTTGGCACATCGCAAACACCCTAGTGTGACATGTTGCCCCTGAGACGGAGACAGGGAAGTACAGAAAGTAACGAACGTAGCCACCAGCCGCGGTCGCTGTGTTTCCCGCTAGCCTTCCAGAGATATCAACGTTCTCGGTATTCCCTCGGGGGTAACAATGCTCTTTGCGTCAAATTTAGCATAGGTTGGTGGCGTAAGGCCGCACCCACGACGGGGGGATCGGGCGGGGTCCGCGCCAAACGCGACACCAAAGGCAGAGAGGGAAGGTTTTGAGTGCTGTCATGTACTGTGTGTCTACTCCCCTTGTTACGTACGGGGTGGAACGGAGAGAGGGAACGTTTCGAGTGCTGTCGTAAATTATCTGTCTGCTCCCCGTGGTCCGCGCCCCCTGGAGTGGAATCGCGGCGCAAAACTCCATTCTGCACCCCGAGCCTTGGAACAGGACGCTTCACCGTTTGAGAACTACTGCGCTGTACAGGAACACGATCTACCTCTGATTCCAAGCTATTTGTCCCCAAAACGGGGGTGCAGCTCTAAAGGAATTACCTTTACCTCCTAAGAAACACCCCCCCTTTCTCCGTCCGTCCGTCCGTCCGTCCGTCCCTCCCTCCCTCCCTCCCTCCCTCCCTCCCTCCCTCCCTCCCTCCCTCCCTCCCTCCTTCCCTCCCTCCCTCCCTCCCTCCCTCCCTCCCGCCCCTCTTCCCTCCCCGTCGTTATCTCTGGCTCGTTTTAGGTCGACTGGGCACTTGGCTCCATGTTGTACGAGATCAACGCCCTACCCTGGAGCTACATCGGGCCTGACCCCTCACCGGCGGTGGCATGCCCAGATGATACTGCGAAGGCGAGTGACGCGAAGCTACGATAATATTGCACCTCAATTTGCTGAGGCTCTCCGGTTGAGAAGCTCTGCTCAACTTTTGTCGTCGTAGTTTTGCTCCAATCGGGCGAGACCACAATCCTGTACCCCCTCGCCATGGCTTCCTCTCGCCCCCACCTCTGCTTTCACCGCACGTATCCCCCCTGCCCCGAAAAAACGCCAAAATACGACCCCTCCCCTCGCCCCCGCCCACACCTAAAATACTATAAACACGACCCCAACCCCCCCCCCCCCTCCCTCGTCACCGCCTCGAAAGGGATGCGTGATAATTGTCATATTACTGAGGCAGACAAGAATGAGTACGCCCCCCCCCCCCGCCGCCCCCCGTCCCCTCCCTCCGAAAACACGCCATACACGACAACAACCCCCCCAGGGAAGCGCCCAAGAGGCAACCGGCAACCCAGCAGCAGCATCAACAACTGAAGACGCCGACAAGACCGGCACTAGCTCGCGTCGGTGGAAGGTAGTTTGGGTGTCTATTCTAGCAGCGGTGGTTGCAGTAGCAGCCGTGGTGTGGGGTTTCGTGGACCGTGGGAGGGCTGCGGGTTCCACGGCGGGTCATGGTGGGGAAGAGTCGTCGCCGTGGAGGACGTTGACCCAGGGGGATGGGGGGGAGAGCCGGCGTCTGAGCTCTCAATACGAGAGCATCTCGGACGTTTCGCCGCGGGTTTGATTTTGTGTTCGCCAAATTTTGTTTTGTTGAGCGGCGGACGGGGACATGGTACTTCGTACCAGGTATGTGTTTAGCGTCAGAAAAGAGGGACGTTCATCTCCGAAGGTCGAAAATTTAATTTGATCAACAGGACCGGACGGGCATGCTCGTGAGTCTATTTGTATTTTTCGAGGAGCGGAGCGGGGGGTAGTACTTCGTGTTTAGCGTTAGACCGTGTTTTGCCGGTCTTAAAGTTTTGTTTCGTTGAGGGTGGGGGGGAGGATGTGCTCGTCGTATCATGCGTGGCAGTAGTCCATAGGAACATATAACCTCGCATCCCCATCATGCCGGGACGGAGTACGTCGAGTTTTCACCGACCACGCAGACATTGCGTGCACCAACCACGAAGTGCCGTGAGGTGTGCGGCAAGTTGCATGAAGGGTGAGCTGAATCCTATTAAGATCCGCTTGTAAGGCGAACTTCGGCGTCTTTTGCGTACTTTTTAGGCGGCGTAAAGGGCATAGTATATATGCCTAGCGTCAGGAAAGCGGGACGTTTGTCGCCGAGGGTCTAATTTTGTTGTCGTCGATGAGGCGAAAGGGGGGGCAAAGTACATGTTTAGCGCCAGGAAAGGAAGAAAGAGTGTTGTTTGCTTGTCTTTTTTGGAAACAGTGTTGTTCAGTTGTCCTTTTGTGTGCTATTACAGCGTTTTCTGTTGGGCTTGCGCGTGAAAATCGATTGCATTTTGTAGAGCTTTGTGTGGTTTTACGATGAAACGGGTTTCATAGCGGATTTTTCGCTTTGTCTCTGGTTTATCGCCGCAGGGGCATTCGTTCCTGGGTGCGTTGCAATAGCCTAGTTGTTTTTTTTGTGTGGTAAAACGTTTTTTTTAAGCGACGGTCTCGCTAGTCTCGGCGGCTCGACACACGAGCGAGCATTCTAGGGAAGCCGGGCATGTTGCAAGTTGATAGAACGGCGAACTCATATGTTGCTTGCCAAAGTCGTTTGACCAATGACCACGCATCCCTTTCGAGCATATCACAAGTCGGTGGGAAGAAGACCAGGGCTTGACCTTGTACTAGGCTATATGGCGGGGGTGGAGCGGATATATCGCGATGGGGTGCACTCACACCATGCGTGGCTACCATCGTAAGGGCATAGACGGTCGCATCCCTGCAATACGGGCACGGAGCACTTGTGGTTTTCAACGAACAGGCAGGCATTGATTGCTTGCCCCAAGCGCGAAGCGCCGTGAGGTGCTCGGCAAGTCGCATGAAGGGTGAGCTGCATCCTCCCAAGAACCGCTTGTGAGGCGGATCTCAGCACCTTGTGAGTAAGCCCGGAGCGCCGTGAGGTGTTCGTCCAGTCGCATGAAGGGTGGGCTACATCCTACTAAGAACCGCTTGTGAGGCAGACTTCGGCACCTTGGGAAAGGTCGCGATGGGAACGGCTTTTCTGATCGGTTGGTGCTTACTGCGCACGTCAGGCAGTGAAAACGCCGCGGAGCCAAAAATCGACCGAGCCAGTTGTAAGGGAGGGAAGGGGAGAGTGGGGAAGGGTGGCTGGACAGCGACCGATTAGGTTGCCTCGGCCTGAGCTCTTGTAGTGTACAATGGGGTACGCGGTTTGAGAGCCTCTCGGAACAGGCATGTGTTACCGCTCTTATATCAGATTGGGTATCGTATGCCTGGTAGATTTTAGTGTAGGCGTCACGAGGCGCGACAAGCCGATTTGACTGGTCTTAACCCCTTTAGGCCCCAAAACTCCTCCCTATACTAATTCCAAGTGAACTGTCCCCCGAAAGGGTTTCAGTTGTAAAGGGCTTTCTCTTATTAATGGCGCTCTTAAACCGGGTACCCCACTGTGGTAGTAGCGTAGTTGATCAGAGTAGAGGGTGATATTTTTTGGCAGGGCACCTAATTGCTTTCTCTCCCTCTTCCTCGTGAGCCGTTTTAGTGCCGTCAAGCGCTATCAAAGATGAAACGTGGCTTGACTTGTTGGCGTGTCTGTGGTACAGCAGTGGTAGAGGTGGCATGGGACGCTCAGAAGGGTGCGGATATATCAAACGACCTACTACGGTCACGCCATCAAGATTGGCGCGTGAAGAAAAAAAAAGAGAGCAGCTTAAACCCTTTAGAACTGCACCCATTTTTTTGGGGGGAAATTACTTGGAATTAGTGTGGGAGTTCGTTTTCCGGTAGTAAGAAGAGGCTTACTCAGCGCCATCAGAAATTGGCGCCGGAAAAAAAAGAGAGAGTCGTAACCTTTTTTTTGCGTTGACTAGTAGCGCCGGAACCTGGCCAGTCGCGCGCACCGCTTCGAGGCGATTTTTGGCATCGGCACGAGCATCATTATGGTTGCGCGCATATATCGCGTACATCCTTGACCCTTTTGCTTGGGCTCATCTACAGCGATAACACAAACTATACACGCGTCCTTATCATGGTGCGAGCATGCAGCACACGATGCCCAGTGCAAGCTATGCGCGTGTGTTGCGGACGCTTGCGTTGAAGGTCGACCGTAAAAAATCCTCGACACCTGATCTAGCAGCCCGGGTTGTTTCGTGCGAAGAATGCAGCAGTAGTAGTAAGTTTTTTTCATCAATTTTTCCCTCTGAAGCCCCAATAGAATTAAAGTGGCCCGCTCTGGAATCATCCCCTACCCCAGCGGCCCGGTTCCGCGGTGTGGCCGACGCTGTACTCAAGTCGTTTGTTTCGACGCCTGTTCTGACGTTTTTAACCACACGCATGTTCTGGCAAATTTTGTTTTTTGCCTATCAGGCCAAAGTTTATGGAATTTTGGATTTTTTTTTTCCAAAATCGGCAAAGTCTTTGGCCAGATTTTTTCTTGGACATTTCCGTCGCAGTACTGTCTGTCCTTCGTTGGAAAGTTTTTTGGAAGTTTTCAGTCGTTATTTGCTATTTGAACTTACTATTTACTAGAAGACGCCAAAGAAAAACTTTGCCAAAATTTGGCAAGTGTGCTCGGACAGTATCACGATCTAGATCATAAAGATCATAGAGATCATCTACAACAATATATCCTATTATGGCTGCCGTTATGAGATCTTGTGCAGGGTCTGTATATATTAAGAGTACAGATCCAACCCTCGAAACCTGTGCTAGATCATGCAGATCGTACGGCTCCCACCCGGTAACATGAGGTAGACCACACAGATCTTCCCTGAAATATACTGAGTATACAGCGGACCATCAAGTGATCTGTCGGTGACCTACAATTCAACGCTTGCAAGTAGGCAATGTATCGTTAGGAACGGCCCTCATAACCCTTTGGGGGCCAACGCATACTGTACTAATATTAATAGTAGTACATGACACCAAAAAAGGAAGGGCGGTGTTGCCAACTGGCTGGTTCCGTACGAGCGCGCAGCAGTGCGAGTATGATTTAGCGTCGCACACCTCCTTGCGCGCCTTGTGGCTCGGACACACATCCTGACACCAAAAAAGGATCGGCGGTGTTGCCAACTGGCTGGTTCCGTACGAGCGCGCAGCAGTGCGAGTATGATCTAGCGTCGCACACCTCCTTGCGCGCCTTGTGGCTCGGACACACATCCTGTCATCATCTTGTTATTGTCCGGTGTAGCCCGCGTTACTTCGTGTGTGCCGCCGCCGCTGTCATCGTCAGTTTCAATCGTCCTTTTTTTCGTCCGAAGTCCCCGACAGGTTAAGCCCCAAAGCTGTTAACAAGCGAAGCTAAAGCAGTGCTCAAGGCGGTGGATAGCAGTTTCCTCCAAGCAGTCGCCTAACATAATGCGTCCCCGGACGCGTTCTAAAGTAGAGGCTGCACCATGTTTTTATTTTCTGATGTTCTTTACTTGAAGAGCTCAAGACCCGTCTTGACCCAAAAAACGTTTTTTCGGAAGAAAGCAAAACTGCTACATACCCGGATGATAAATCCCATGATGGCCCAGGTACACGACGATTATCACGCTAAACAATAACCCTGTTTCCGACGATTTTGCCCAAGTCCCGTCGCTCATAATCTAGTTCAGACGAAAAAAGGCATACCTCATACCTCTACGACCGTAGCACGTGCCGTCGTTTGGCGGATGTCGATTCCGATATTTTGCAGAGGACGCGCGCTACGATAGAGGTACGCGCCACTTTTTTTCTCAACACTACCCCTCGATTTGGGAGCTTTAACGCCTCTCCCTCCCAAAAACTGATTTTTGGTGGAAAAATAAAGCTGATATCTCGAATGAAAAATCCCCACGGCCCCTAGGTATACAAACGAAAAATCATGAAGAGAAATTGCCTGCTGGTGCTTTCGACGATTTTGGGTCAAGGAGCGCCACCCCTTCAGAACCCGTTTCAGAAAAATGCTACCTCCATCGTGGCGTGGGTCACGGTACAGGCGGAGTAGTGGCACGCTGGTTGCTCGCGGCTGTTCGGCCGCATACAGGGGTGTTCCAGGCGAAATCTGAATGCCACCACGCCCGTGACTAATGACATGCTCCCATCTCGTTCTAGACCGGGCCCTTCGCATCAGTTAAGGAACACTACGAGGCGTACCCCTATTCAGTTTAGTGTTGATTTGGTCATAAATACGATCGAATGATCCTGAGGGGCCTCACATGATGCTCGGGGTAGATAATCGCATGACAATCTACATTCTTAACTGCTGCTGTTCTGTCTGTATAGATGATCTCGACATCTGCCGCCGCGCTTCGGCCCGGCCTCGTGGTATGGGTAGAGAGGGTGGGCGACACTCAACTGGTAGAACGTTTGGTCTCATGCCGTGCCGAGCCGTGGCCGTCGCGTGCTGAGCAATTGCCCGCGACCCCGAGGGCAGTGACCGCGGACGTAAATGCAAGGACCGCCTGGGCTTTACACTTTTTCCCCAAACCGCGGACGTAAATGCAAGGATCGCCTGGACTTTACACTTTTTCCCCAATGGTCCTTACAACCTATAATGACCAAGGCTAAGGTGTTGCGGACTCACGCTACGATAAAGGCAGCAATTTTCGGCTATTTTTTTTCCTGAACGATGGGGCTCCTATAATTCAAAATTGTCGGAAATAGCCCATTTTTGTTTTTTGGCCTGATTCTCGTTGTGTGCTACCTAGAGGCGATGATGTCTTTTTAATCCAGTGGTGTAGCAGTTTTAGTTTTTCTCCAAATCGGTGTTTTGGGAAAGGTTTTTAAGCTCCCAAAATTGACGAAACCGCAGAAAAAGAGGGGTGCACCTCTGCCGCAAGCTCGGGTGCTCTGTAGTATCATACCCCCATTTTCGCTGCCAGGCTATAAGATTTGACCCACTCGGACGAGTTACTCTTTTTCGTCACTTGACGCAAAATGCTTTGGAAGTGTTTTTTGGCGCAAGCGTAGCTAATAAATATTCCCACGCGCGTTCATATCTCGCAAAAAACATTTAAACCAGGTACTCTGCATACAGCGCTTATAAGACCGAAAAAAGGAACACTGGGAACACACTCGCGCGAGTGACCCCGACAAAACTGCGAAAAAAAAGTTCCCCCCGACCCTACGTAGCTTTGGTCACGTTTACGCCCAGAATGATTGATCACAGCTCACATCACAGCACACCACGAGGAGTTCCTTCATGGTCTCGCGATACAGAGTGTCTCAGCCCCGCCGCAGCTCATGGGTAGAGAGGGTTCGGGACACAACCAGTAGAACACTCTAGGTCTCACATCGTGCCGAGTCCTGGCCATCGCGTGCTGATCATTGCCCCAACCTCAGGTCGGTACCGGCGCCGAAAGAGAGAGAGAGAGAGAGAGTCAGCAATGCAGCTGACTACTGTTGAAAGTATGTTTCAAGTTAAAAACACAGACAGCTCATTGGTCGAGTAAATATGGCGACATTTTCAACTCTCTTGCGGCACACCGCACACCGCATACAACTCAGCGGCAGCAGCGGCAGCGGCAGCAGCAGCAGCAAGCACGCTGCGAGAGTTACCCCTGGGGCCAACGTCGAGGTCCCACAGCACCCCGGGAGGATAAGGTCCTATCCCCGGGTCAGAAATCATACATTTTCAAGTCCAACAACTCGCGGATGAAAACAACGTTGATATTTCGAGTCAACACCGCCCCGCACGTTGCGGAAACCCCACCCCATCCACTGATTGCTGATTGGATGGGGCTCACAGAGCCAGCGTGCTGCGAGATTTAACCCTCGGGTCAACGTCGAGGGCTCGAAGAGCAACTACTTACAGTTTATGGACTGCAGCTCTTAACTGCGGCTTACCCCTCGGGCCAACGTCGAGGTCCCACCGCACCCGGGGAGGATAAGGTCCTATCCCCGGGTCAGAAATCATACCTATTCAAGTCCAACAACTCGCGGATGAAAACAACGTTGATATTTCGGGTCAAGACCGCCCCGCACGTTGTGGAAACCCCACCCCATCCACTGATTGCTGATTAGATGGGGCTAACAGAGCCAGCGTGCTGCGAGATTTAACCCTCGGGTCAACGTCGAGGGCTCGAAGAGCAACTACTTACAGTCTATGGACTGCAGCTCTTAACTGCGGCTCATACGCTATTCCACTCGCCCTAACCCTGACCCTAGCCCTCGCCCCAACCCTTATGAGGGGCCACAACAGTAGCTGAAGGCATTTGCCGAGGCGCCAATGAGGATGAATGGGAAGAATGATGAGTGGCCGGAAAAGCCAAGCCAATAAGAGCGACAGCAGTGCCCACGGCGCCTTTTTTCTGGAGCTGGCTAGAGATCGCGTTGTGTTCGACGTTCTGCAGCCGCACCAGCAATCCGCTAGAAAACCCGCCGCAAGATCCATATGTATTGACCAGTGAAACCCGGGGATGGGACTATGATATCCCCTGACGATCGATCACAGGCGGCGATGTCATGGGCTGAAATCGGCTCGACGGAGGTTTCGGGATGGAGAAGAGATCAGTGATGTCATGACGTTCGTGTATGGTCCGCGGCAGAGACAAGTAGCCGAACTCGTCGTCGGTGAAGGGTGGCTAGCGGTGAATGAGGCAGGAAGGAGGGGGGAGGTTTTTCTGGCCGGCACTGATTGTCACAAGTGACTCCATCCTCCATAGGGAGCTCCACCCTCGAGTCGATGCCCCGTATGATATGAAAGGCGCACATCACGTGCTTCGCTGGTGAGGGGTGTGGGCGGGCGGTCGATTGGTAATACTGGTGGGTTGGAATGGTAGAAACAAGCCCAGAAAAAAAACGCGGGAAAATCGTCGTCGCGGCGAAAGGTGGCGGTGAATGGGGCAGGAGGGAGAGGGAGGGAGAGGGGGGTGGGGGGGCGATCGCCCCCACCCCGGTCAGCGCCCGGTACACACGATGCGCACTAACTATCGTATAGCACACATGATAGAACACTTCCTGGTTTTCCGAACCCATGTTCTTCTAAACGAGAGGGAGCACACACAACGCGAAAACGGTCGTTTGGGAGAGATATCGTCGAGATTTGCCCACAGACGCATCGTCGGTCGGCGTTTTGTTTGCACTCTCCTCCGTTGTCGACAAAAAATCAGCTCGGAATTTGTCGAGAAAAACAGCTTGGATGTTCCACCGGGGTGGGGGGGGGTGGGGGGGGCGTACTCATTATTTGTTGCTTGCCTTAGTCATTTGACCATTGACCACGCACCCTTGTCGAGACGGAGCACCGTTCGCATTCCTAACAGAGATAACTCCAACGTTTGCGCGCTCATTACGATTTTTCCATGTAGATTGCATAAAAACTGTTTGCTTATCCTATCCTCGTCTTGTTTCGCCGTCTGTGGCAGGGGATGTCCTCAGTTTGTGCATGGCCGTAGTCGTATGGCCAAGACCCTCGCATCCCTACAATGCCGGGACGGAGCACGTCGGGTTTTCACCAACCAGACAGGCATTGCTTGCACCAAGCGCGAAGTGCCGTGAGGTGTCCGCCGAGTCGCAGGAAGGGTGGACTGCATCATTCCAAGAACCGCTCGTAAGACGGACTTCGGGACCTTGTGCCTACTTTCTTGCTTGTGGGTGACAGCGACCACCGGGGTGGGGTGGGGGCGGGGGAGGGGCGGTGTGCTCGTTTCATGCGCAGCCGTGGTCTTGACCCCTTCAGAGCCCCAAAATCCCTCCCTATACTAACTTCAAGTACATTTGCCCCCCAAAAGGGTTTCCAGTAGTGAAGGCGTTAAGACTATCGACCCTCGCATACCTACCATGCCGGGACGGAGAACGTCGGGTTTTCACCGATCAGGAAGACATCGCGTTCACCAAGCGAGAAGCGGCGGGGTTATCTTGCGCGTGTTATACGGTAGGTACGTAGGAGAGGGGGGAAGAGACACGCCGCCCGGGGAGGAAACGCCTCGGAAATGGAACCTTTTATCTTGTTGTTGTTGTTGTTGTTGTTGTTGTTGTTATTTTATACGTGTGCCGCACGCCGCTGTTAAAAAATTGTCTTACACGTAGGGTATACGTTTCG
>JABAKD010000022.1:8257717-8355217 GCA_012845835.1 Undaria pinnatifida
CTGCCCCACCCGCCCCCCCCCCGCCCCAACCCCCCCCCCCATGATAAACTGGTGTTTTTTTTTTTTTTTTTTTTTCTCAAAACCATCAGATTTATCCCCTTAAAAGATTTATAGCTTCCACGCACAAATTGCCCCCCCCCCCCCATCCCCCCCCCCATCCCCCCCCCCCCCCAACCCCGCCCCTTTTGATCAAAACCAGGCCAAACCAGCCCCCCACGTCCTTCAAAACTCCGCCCTCCCCTCACCGGTTATTCGACTTACAGAATTCACTTGATAAACGGATGCATTTCCTTCCACAGCCGTCAGATTTTGTCCCCCTCAGAAACGGGTTTTATAGTTTCCGCGCACAGACTGACTAACATCACCCTGTTGACCCTGATAGCTACACTGTAGTTGTAAGGGAAGTCGCCGACCTATATCCTTAATGAGGACACACAACCCGTAATACGCGCGATCGGAGTACCACACACAGCTTGCAAAGATGAGTTTCGACAAAATCTTCGATCTCACAGCTGGAGTGTATTTTCATTTTTTATAATAATAAGGTGTGACGGTAGTGTGTGTTTTGCACTCGTCTACATCCAGCGCAACCAGTGTCCCCGTTCCAATGTGCCTCCTATTGATTAATGGAGCCTAGGAGAGCTGAGAGAGACGAGCTCTGCCGTCACAAACTACCAGACAGACTGTAGTGTTGTACCCCTGCACACAAGAAAGAAAGCAGACACTGCTACGCACGTATGCGCGTATGACATAGCATCATATCAAGTGCATATTATGGTTTCTTTTTTCTTTTTTGTCTTTGATCATCGCTTTTAGTCTCCAGCTCAACTTGTAAGAGGGTTTACCCCCCGGCGACCTTCTGGACAACAAGGCACGGTGACAGTTTTTCCTTTCTGCCCCCCGGTACATGCCTTCAGTTGTACCGCGCGTGGGGGGGTATGCGCGCGATCGCCGCTTCTTTTCAATGTTTTTTTTCTAATCGCCGCTGCGATACACGCCGTGCTTCTACTGTAGTATACGCTTCGGCGAGGACCCAGCATTTATCTTGTTGGTTAACCTGAATAACGACGGGGCGGGAGGAAACGCTGACCCATTAGATCGTGCACAAAGCGCAGTTTGGGGTATGCTGTACGCCGACGATGCAGGCATTGTCTCCAAGCCAGTGGAAGGCCTTGCGAAGATGGTGCCGGTCGTTGTGAACGTCTTCGAAGCTGCAGGTCTCACGGTGTTGGTTGGAGAAGAAGACGGAGACCGTGCTGCCGCGGACACCGTACCAGACACACACCCCTTACCTCGCCGCTCGCCATCGAAGCAGCAGGTCAGAGGTATAGTCTACATGTATTATAAAAATGAAAATGCACTCCAGCTGTGAGATCGAAAATTTTGTCGAAACTCATATTTGCAAGCTGTGTGTGATACTCCGATCGCGCGTACTATTGGGTGTGTGCCCTCATCAAGGATATAGGTCCGCGACTCCCCTTGGAACTACAGAGTAGCTTGTACCAGGGTCAACAAGGTGATGTTAGTCCGTCTGTGCGCGGAAACTATAAAACCCGTTTCTGAGGGGGGCAAAATCTGACAGCTGTGGAAGGAAATGCATCAGTTTATCAAGTGTATCCTGTAAACCGTATACGTAGCCGGTGAGGGGAGGGCGGAGATTTTAAGGGCGTGGGGGGTTGGGTTTGAACAAGAGGGAGCGGGGGTGGGGGGTGGGGGGGGGGGGGGATTCAATCTGTGCGCGGAAACTACAAATCCGTTAACGGGACAAATCTGACGATTGTGGAAGGAATGCATCAGTTTATCATGTATATCCTGTAAATGGTACAACCAGTGACGAGACGGCGGAGTGTTCGAAGAGTTTGGGGGCGGGGGAAGGAGATTTCCAACAGCTTTAGGTCGCATAGATGTAGGAGCTTGCTATACGCGTGGTGCTAGGTTTAGGCGATGGTGCGGGTGGCGGGGAAGGAGGGGGCGTTGAGGGGGGGGGGGGGTGAATTAGAGCTACGGCATGGATGTCAAGAAGTTAGTGAGGTGATATAAAATGCCTGGTAGTGTTTATTACTCGGTCGGGCAGATTTTGATTTTAGGTGAGGCGTTTGGACAAGAGGGAGCGGGGGAAAGGGGGGGGGGGGGTACTATACAGTTTTTGTACCTAGGCGGCCTTTTCAACGAGACCGCCCACATTATGCCGGAGATCAAACGACGGGTCCGACTCGCGTGGGCATGCTTCGATCGGCGCTGTACAATAAGGAGACCGCTTATTTCACGCTGAAGAAGGTGCGTGTGCTAAATAAAGTCCGAGGTGATGGAGGCGCTGCCGCATATATATATATATACATATATATTGGTGTGTGACGTGGGCTCTCGGCATGGAGCACTTCGCTGCGCTCCACAGCGCACACCGCAAGCTCCTCCCTCGGATCATTGGCTTCCATCGGAACGCACCAACCACCGCATGTCGCTCGCGAAGGCCCTCAAGAAGGCGCAATGCGAGGAGAGCGTTGAGACGACTACCCGCCAACAAGCGGCGTTTCCTTTTCGCGGGGGGCGTATAGCGGGCAAAAACTGAGCGACTGAACAACCGGGGGCGAGTGATGTGATGCTCGGGACGATCGCCGGTGGGAAGAACCCGGGACCGGGCCGGCCGGGAAAAACGTGGGCCCTATGCCTGGTACAATAGACGACATCGATCGGGGCGTTTTGAGCCAAAGAGGGATCGACGGAATCCTCCCCTTTGTTGTTCGAGGCAGAGACGGTGATGTGGCCCACGGCAGCTGAACAAGTTGGCAAGTGGTACCGGGTGATCGTCAAAGCGGCTGATGGTTTCATGGCAAGGTGGCACAGGGCCGAGGCATAGAAAATAGCTGGTTACGGCATGCAACCGAGGACGCCGAGAAGGACGAGAAGGAGAAGAAGGGAGGGGTCGGGGGGTGGGGGGGGGGGGGGCAGCAGCCGTCGTACTGATACCATCGTCGATGAAAAAAGTAGAAAATAACCGGCGGCAGATCGTGTATCATGAGCAAGGCACCAATCAATGTGACTAGCATAATCGGTGTGGGTTAGCTGGTATGCCGTTGTCTTGAAAAAGAACCGACGCAACACACAACATGGGGTCCAGCATTCCCACTCTGTTCAGCTTTTTTTATACTCCGGAGTATTTTATAACTAATTTTCAAGGGCGTCAGCCGTGAGTTCGACGAACTTCAAGTCAATACTCATCTTTGCAAGCTGCGTTGTTGGTACTCGTAATATACTGTATGGGTGATTTTTTATTGGGAGGTGTCCTATTTTTTGTCCACTAAAATATGGTAAGTGTGTTGGTATTTATACTATATTTAGGTGGGGAATTTTGAGCTAGGTAAAACATCACATCTATTTCATAAATTTATTACTGCTTGCTGTAGTTTCCACTATACTGCTCTATCATATGTATGGTAGGCGGTTCATTTTGTTTTTTCTTCCCCCGGCTTTAATATCGGGAAGACTACGAATACACAGAATATTATTATTATGCTCGTCGAATTTCGCCCAACACTCGCTCGCTCTCTCTGGCACTTTCGGCCTCTGATTTTTTCCAAGAAATGATCCCTTGCCAGGCTCGAACACGTGACATCGACCTCCATATTTTTTTCGCGGCTTTACTAACTAGTACGAGTAAACCACCGGGGACGCCGGTCTAATAGAATACCTGGCGCCAGGTACCTATAAACTCTTGCCCTCTCGTCTCTACGATTCGTTGGCGGACAGCACAGCAGTCGCGCGTGCGTATCTCGAACGTGCCTATTTCATATTTTTGTTTGTATTTATTTGTTTTCCATCCCATTTATTATCCTCGCATTATGTTACCCTCCTTCTCGCCGTCCCTCCCAATGGTAGTAGCTCAGATCCGGGGTCACATATATGACGGGCTCTTCCTCTCCCCTCCCCACTACGGCACGTGCCTTCATTTTTTTTCATCACGAGAAGCAGTCGAACATTTTCTTCCCTCGTCGACTCGTCGCGTCGAATTTTGCCAACCCACGCTGACTACGAGAGGTAGGCGTTCTCAGCAGTAGTGTTGATCCTTTTTTTGTATTTTTTTAAATAAATTCAAAATATCACCACGCACGGCGGTGGGAATCGAACTCAAGGACCAACCCTAGCGAGTAGTATTAGAGGGCAACCACTAGAAGACAGACCACCGCGCGGGGCGACCGGCCACATGGGGAGGAGGACATGATGAGAGTTTTCTGTAGTGTCTCTCCTTGTCGTCGCAGCCAAAAAATACCCCCGTGTGATTTCTGGTGCGTTCGATACGCCGTATGGTATGGATATATGTCGTATACGTAGGGGTATGTATGTGCAGAATGTGCAGTCTTCTTTTCTCTTCGCGCTTTTTCGTTCTCAGGGAGGAAGAGGCGTGGAGAAGATGGTTGTGACGGTTTTCGGAATTCTGTGATCTATGATGTGGTGATGTCATACATCAGACATGCCCATCAACAAACACCATGCATGGTTCGGCGCTCTCTTCGCTTGCTTCATATTTTATTCTTTACACACATTCGTTCGCGAAAAGTGGGCCCGAGCGCAGAGGTACCTTATATACCAACGTTCCTTATCCGGTTTTTGCACCATTATCGTAACTCGTTTCTGTTCTAATGATACGTACGATAAAGGTAAAGTGTGTATTTTTGTATTTTTCGTAAGAACGGGTCGGCGTGAAGACAAGACACCCACCATGTTCGGCGTTTGGCAAAAACCGAGGGACAGCAGCGGTCTAATATTGGCCACATTTGAAAATACCTGGGGGTCCCTTATTGTTGCCTGTTATTTCTACTTTGAGGCTCGCACTAATTTGGGGTACCTTATCTAGCCGTTTGTCCTCTGCATGTCTGGGTGCATCTATATCATCTACATTGAATTTTGCAAATGTCGCACTATCATTTCACCCTCTTCGTTGTAGTGTTTAGCGAGAAATTGCTTGGAATTAGAGCGGAGTGTTTTGCAATGATTACCCCTTGAGAACTGGAAATACGGTACAACACTAACTCCAAGTGCTTTGTCTCCTATAAAAAGTCGGTGACGTTATAAAGGCGGGGCGGGTGGGGGAGGGGGAAGAAGTGGACAAAAACTTACCAGGTGCATTTTTTATCATCAATCACGTTTTGTTTGCAACGAGTATATGCAATCCCGACTGAGCTCGAGCTATCGGACTCCAAGCCTAACAAATAACTGACATACAACACCGTGATTGCTTTGTCTGCCGAAGAGGGACATTCTTAGCTCTTCTACCATCTCTGTACTGCTGCAGTACCACAACGAGAACGAGTTACGGCTCAAGCAATACATAGCAGACAGCACGCAGCACGCACATCACCTCTCTGCGTACAGACGACAAAGATACAGGCACACCGCACCGCGCCCACATTTTTGTGCGCCGGATTTTCCCAAAAATAGATCAGGGCTTCGTTCGGAGAAGAAGCAGCTGCCTGTGCGTGAGGAAGGACACCTCATTCACAACAACAACGACCACAACGACAGCAACAACAACAGCAGCAGGAGGAAGACTCGGCGTGGAAAAGGAGAAGGAGGGGGAGGACATACCATGTGAGCTCTTATCTGTGCATTGCAATCAATGCATCTTGAAACATTTACATGTCATGTATGTATCGTCTAGTCTAGTATCGTAATAATATCATATTACTTGTGGCTTCTCTTACTTTTTTGCTGGTATGGTGTGGAGAGATGGACGATAACCTCTCTGCATTTGTTGGGGTATAGCGCGTGCGCTGCGTATCTGTACATGCGTGCGTCCTGTATCATGTTGGGGACTCGACGACAGGTAGAGGCAGGCACCGACCGGTGGTCGGTAGCTGTCTGTCGACCGTGTCGACTTTGGCGTTTTTGTTCTATTTGTCTGTGTGCTGTGTGTATAGTCTAATTATTATTGTTGTGTGGTTGATTTTGCCCCACAGGCTGTACAAATTGGTTACAAGTACGACGACAGGTATTTTATAATAGCATGCAAAAGCGCAAAGAAAAAGTATACCTTGAGGAAAAACTATACCTGGTATATGATACCAGCAGATATATACCGATGTTTACACTGAATGTTTTATGTTTTCCTGCTCTCTTTATTTTTTCCGTGTTATTTATCCCGTTTTTCTACGTCTCGGAGTCGTTGTACCTGGTTGTTATGACAATATCCGTACTTTTTTTTGTCTGCACACACACCAGCAAAAAAAGGCAAAAAACAAACTGTTTTATCTATATCGAGGCGCTGGCTTTGGGTTTATGTTACGCCCTCGCGTTCATTGCATGCGTTCGGCATTGCGTGGCCAAGCCACCTGCATTTTCTCGCAATACTCGTACGTGTGTAGTAGTGTGTACTACAGCAGCAACTACAGCGAGAGCTCCTCTCCTTGCGCAGTTGAGAGGACGAGGCATCGGCACTGACACTAACTGTGACTGCTATAGGGGTGTCGTGCTTGAAGTGTATATTTTAGATGATGGAAATAGTATAAAGAACTCACACCTCCAACAACGGCAGCCGCGGCTACTATTATTATTACCACACTCTCTTTCGTATATATGTACAGCTCGATAAAGCAAAGTACCAACAACGCTGTATTTTTTCATGGCGTGAGCATGCAGCACACGGCAGTGCAAGCTGTGCGCGTGTCGTACAGAAGATGTACTTTCAACGGAGTCCGACTGGCTAAAAACCGGCGTCAGCTTCCTTCGCAGCAGCCCGGGTTGCTTCGTGTCAAGGATGCTGCAATCATTTATTAGTTTTCCTCGTTCATTTTTTCCCCTTGAAGCCCCAAGAAAAGATGAATAAAAATAGTAGCAGGGCGCACCAAGGGATCACGGAGGCGGTGCTGTCTGTCTCGGTCTTGACTTGATTAAACTATTAATAATAACAAGCTGCGTCGCTACGCAAAAAAGGTTATGAATATAATAGTCTATTACGGGGGACCATAGTAAACAGGACCAAATATTGTTAGTCAAAATAGGGAAATATATTGGTTTTTGTGTGTACCGTAGGTCCTATTTACCATGGTCCCCCGTAATAGTGCAATATCGAGTAGAATACTACTCCTGACTACTCTGCGGGCTGTGGGCCGTGGGCCTCTGCTGCACATGCCAGGTCGACGCAACGCTGTTTATTTTTTTCTGAAGGCACTCGCAGCTGTTTGTTGCTGCTGCTGCTGTTGTTGTTGTTGTTGTTGTTGTTGTTGTTGTTGTTGTTGTTGTTGTTGTTGTTGTTGTTGTTGTTGTTGTTGTTGTTGTTGTTGTTGTTGTTGTTGTTGTTGTTGTTGTTGTTGTTGTTGTTGTTGTTGTTGTTGTTGTTGTTGTTGTTGTTGTTGTTGTTGTTGTTGTTGTTGTTGTTGTTGTTGTTGTAGTAGTAAGAATAGATATTTCACCCAGCCACATACCCCAGACAGATACATTCCCCCCCCCTCCTTTGTTTTAACACAATTTAAGCTTGTTGCATTGTTGCGTGTCACGTCTGTTCGACATGTCGTCTGTTCGACATGTTGGCCATCAGCATAAAGAACTAAAAAACATGGACAACGACAAAAAAAGTGGCGATGACGACGCCGCTCCTTTTTCTGGCGCTGCGACGACCGGTACGGCTGCCCCTTCGCCCGCGGGTGCGCACGATGAAGAGGTGAGGCGGTGTGAGCGCACACGCGCTGATTAGATCTGTCTGCATCGTGACCTCCTGCCTCTCTGCTCGCTCTGTTCGAGAGCCACTTTTTCAACTCTGACGCGTTTTGTCTGTCTGGTACTTCTGTGACTCGTCGCGCATGCACGTATATACTCCTCGTACCAGTCGTATTAGACAACAATTATACGATGATATACGTGGTGTAAGGAAACGGGTATGAAATACCACAGATACAAGGCAATTAACTTTTCGAAGATAGCTCGCTCTCAAGACTCAAGAGCCGAAGTTCTAATCGGAAAAAGTTCTGAAGTTGTTTTCGTACTGGTTTGGAGGGAGGGCAGATCGGGTAATTTTTTTGTTTTCTTCTCACCCTTCTACTTTCCAGCCTCTGGACAAGCCGTGGTCACAGGTGTCGTCCCTTCTCCCCCCCGGTCCTTGCTTTCAATTATTATCGCGCACATAGGGTTCAGCAATCCCACTGCTGTTCGTCGATTTTTCATCGAGCGTTGCTAACTCACGCTCTTGCGCTTTCCGCAATAAGTCAATTTGTGCACAAGAAAATGTCCCAACGAATATTTATACGAGTATGCACTCGGCGGGGCTCGAACTCACGAAACTGACCAATACCACCAGGCTCGATCGAGGATAACCTGATACGCCACCGGGGCGACCGGTAATATAAAACGTGCCCATGAACGATTTATTCTCGTTCGACGGCGTGCCGACAAAAGCCGCAGCTAGGTATGTCAGATGTATCAAAATGTGTTGTAAAATGTAGGTTCGTAGAGTACTGCGAATCAAAAACACTCAGATTGATTGTGACCTATTTCCCATCACTCACTGAAGAAATTATGTTTCTGTACTCTATTTCCAAGTACGAACCTGTTGTCTCCAAAAACACGATATTTCTGTACACTAATTACAAGTATGTACGTCAGCATCATTCACCAGCATTATTGGCAGCAGAGTGCATTCATTTTTTTTTTAAATTAAATTATTCTAAAAACGACGCCAGCTGTGAGTTCGACGAATTTACGGTTGATAGTCATCTTTGCGAGCTGTGTTGTTGGTACTTGCAGTATATATGGTATGTGGGTGAGTTTTTTCACTCATTATTTAATAAAATTCAAGTATTGTATTGATGATGGTGATGCGTTCCGATGCGCGACTCACTCGTGCGAACATATACCTTATTTGTGCGACCCCGGCACTCTTGTAAACTAGATTTTACAAAAGGGAGACATCAACAACAACATCAACAACAACATCAACAATAACAACCTCTACCTCCTCTCTACTCTCCAGCATAACGAACCGAAGATACCCCTGATGTAAAGTGAAACTAATTAGCCCTCCCTTAAAATCTGTGTGTAGTACAAGTAGTCGCAGTGAGGTCGCACTGAGGGCGTACCGGTATATTTTTCGTTGCGAGTATGTACGCATATTTCTGTTGAGGGCGCTAAATACGATGAATATAATGTTTTGAAGAATCATACTTCACGCTTGGAAAACTACCTACGGAGGTGAATGGTGGTCGCCCTACGAATATAGATCAGGGTCGTCGGTATGTGCCAGCAATAAAAATACCCGCATGGCACACACCGGACGCCGGCACTGCTGGCTGTACCGGTACTACTTACTTACTTAATATGAGAACAACAACAACTTACTTATCTGGTACGTAGGATATATGTTACTTTTAATTGTAGTAGTCGTGGTTACCTTTCATGCCAAGCGATTTCATCGACACTATATCGGCAATAAATAGGAACTACCTGGTATTAGCACTAAACCGCCACGTGTAGGGGGACCCCCACTGAAATAGTCCCTCACGACAGCAGTGGGTACCCCGATTTAAGAGCGCCGCGTAACAAGCCAAAACAAAAACGATCTTCCCGAGACATCGCTGTTATCTGTAGTGTGTAGTGGGAAATATATGGCGAATAGTTTAGGCGGGACTCAAGCCGACTTGACCACGCCGAACTCTCCTATCATGGGCGATCTTAAAAGGGGGGGTATCCACTCTAATTGATACCTGGTACTCAGTATATATTTTGCTCAGGTGCTGCTACTGGTGGTATGATATCCATATAATATGAGGCATGCACGTTCTAATGTTAATGTATTCGTACCACCGTGGGTACGTATACGTACAGAGGTATGATACTCGTATAACGTCCACACCACAGCCACGCCCCTCGAGCGATTTTCGAAAGCTGAGTAAGTTTCTTGACAACCAGGAGAAAAACAACGTGAAAGCGACGAGCGATGCGCCGGCCTTCGGACAAGATTTTTCCAAAGCCACCGTTTTCGTGTTGTATTAATACCGTATAACGCGGAAGAACCCCCCCCCCCCCCCCGCCCAGGTAACTTAAGACACACCGATACATGACTATGCTGGTGGTACACACTATCATACGAAGTCGGCGAGATTCAGCCAACGAACTCGAAGACGTGTATTGTGTTGGACCAGTTATATATTAATAGCACTACCCACTAAGCTACTCAGTAACGTGGCTCGGTGTCTCCGTGGGTACAGCACGAGTAACTACTCATACGCAGCACTAATTAATACTAGTGCTACGAAGTACATAACTAACAATGACCATCACGGTGATACATTTTTGGTTCGGTTTTCGACCGTCGCTTTATCACCGGGGGTACGTCCCCCCCCCCCCCCCGGAGGTGTGCTAAACAGCATGACACGCCAAAATTATCACACCACCTTGTGCGTGGATACATACCGGCATGGACACAAGCATGGACGCACCTGCTGCCCCCCACCAAAAAGTGGCTCGAACGAGCCTGCGGTGCCGACCCGACCCCCACCGTTACCTGCTGCCCCCGCGCCTCGAGCGGCGAAGATCACGTCGTTTTCTTTCCCGGGACCAGCCGGCTTATGCTACCGGTATACTCTGGTACTGACGGTACCATGTTTGCTGTTATACTCCTACTGTGCCCAAGCCCCGACCACCGGTGTGCCGGCACCGGCGGTAGTAATTTTGTGGCCAGTCATGGAACTTGTCGCGCGTCGTTGTAGCGGTATATCTCGAAAATAAAACCAGTACGCAATGCTACCGTTTTAGTGTTGTTCTGGGCGTCGGCTAGAAGCATACGGTTCATGTGACAATGGCACAGCACTCAGCTGGTTTTTCAGCGGGGAGAGGGCCTCTGAGGTGCATTCCTCGGGCGGTTTCACATAATCGAATACCTATGTATGGTAGCAGTAACCAGAGGGCATACGGTAGTTAGGGCTCCGGCGCCTGTCGCGCGAAGAGTGGTATGAGCTGGAAGGCGTGTTGCGCTGGGCCACCTGCACTATCTGAATTTTTTATGGAAGTTCATGAAAGCTTCCGTGGAAGCTTCCATCGCTTCCATGGAAGCTTCCACAGCTTCCACGGAAGCTTTCATCAATTCCATGGAAGCTTTCATGGAAGCTGTGAAAGCTTCCATGGAAGCGTGGAAGTAACTTCCACGGAATTTTTCGTGGAAGATTCCACGGAAGTCACTTCCACGGAAAGCTACTTCCACAGAAACTTCCACGGAAGCTTCCGTGAAAGCTTTCACAGACGTTTCTTCCACAGAAACTTTCACGGAAGCTTTCGTGGAAGTAATTTTTTTTTTCCGTGACTTTCACGGAAGCTTTCACGGAAGCTTTCACGGAAGCTTTCACGGAAGCTTTCCTGGAAGTAAATTTGCTTCCACGGAAGCTTTCACGGAAGCTCTCACGGAAGCTTTCGTGGAAGTAAATTTGCTTCCACGGAAGCTTTCACGGACGTTTTCAAGGAAGCTTTTTCGTGGAAGTAAATTCGCTTCCACGGAAGCTTTCGTGAAAGTAAATTTGCTTCCACATGGAAGATTTCACGGAAGCGTCCGCGGAAGTAAGTAATATATTGGAAATCATAAAATAATAATTTTCTTCAACGGAAACTTTCAAAACAAAATCCCATGGAAGCTTCCGTGATAGCTTCCGTGAAAGAAAATCACTGCCACAAAATCTTCCGGGAAAGCTTCCGGCATGTGGTTGACATACGCTTTAAAATATATATTATCCCCTAACCCAAACCCAACGAAACGCAACAACCAACCATTGTACGGTGAAACCCCCTTCGTCTCGTACACAGTGTGCGTCAACCATGCTGTCCAAAAAGTGGGAAGCTCTACTGGACGCACAGTGGTGTACAATACAAATTTATCTGTGGGAGCTGTCGTGGAAGCCGCTGAGATTCCGTGGAAGCTGCGGAAGCTTCAATGGAAGCTTCAGTGGAAGTAAAACGTAAAATTCCGTGTATGTAGCTTCCAACTTTTTGTGGAAGCTACTTCGAAAGCTTTCACGAAAAGCTTTCGTGGAAACTTTCGTGGAAGCCGCTGAGCTTCCGGCCTTCCGTGGAAGCTGCCGGTTGCTTCCATGGAACTAAAACCTAGAAATTCGTGGAAGTGCTTTCGTGGAAGTGGAAGCTTTCGGAAAAGCTTCCGTGGAAGCTTCCGACCAAGGCTACGGTAGGGGGGGTGCCCCCATTTTCACTGATATGTTTGAGCCACTCGCACGAGTGGCTCTGTACCCTACGGATGAAGATGGTTTAGACACTTGTTTTGGCGCAGCTTAGATCACCTTTGCATTGCGGATTAATTTCGTCAATGTAAAACATGAAGAAAACGTAAGACCTCGTACGAACAAAGGCGTTACTCGCGCGAGTGACCCCTAGCCACTGAAATAAATGGCTCAAAAGGGGACCCCCTTACCGTAGCCTGGGTCTTCCGTGGAAGTGACGTCCGCGGCATCTTTCACTACTTCCATGGAAGTTTCCGTGGAAGCTTTCGTGGAAGCACCCCCCATGGAAGCTTTCGCGAAAGCTTCCGTGGAAGCTTCCGGGATTTTTGTTCTATGGAAGCTTCCATGTCGTCCATGGAAGCTTTCATGGAAGCTTCCATGGAAGCGGTGGAGGCTTCCACGGAAGCTTCCACGAACTTCCAAGCAAAAAACAAGTTCAGGAGACCGGTTGCGCTCAGGCGTCGCAGGAGTGTAGACCTCACCCGGGAGGGCCGCTGGAGGCCAGAAAATGCAACAATTGCGTTAGTAAACGCCCGAAAAACACTTGATAAAGTGCGTCTAGGACAGGCAAAACAGTACATTCGCCTACAGCGAACACGAAATAGTGCCTCAATTATCTTTCACGCCTCCGGCGAGAAAGACATACGCCCAGCTGTTTTTTTTAATCGCGGCAACAAACGCTGTGCGCGGGTGCGAAACCGCATGTTTCCGGGTCCAAGCATGGGTCTTACCGTCACCGGCATTGCGTAGGAATGGAAAAGAAAACCTGGTCTCAAACCAAGGCCTCTCACGTGTTAGCACTCCCCTTGTTATCACACCCCTTGTTATCACACCCATGGATGCCGACATCAACCCCTTGGTTGTCGAACCTCTTGCTGGCACACACCATTGTTTTCACGCTGTTTGCGATCTGGCCGAGATCTGTTAACACTCTCAGCAATTCCTCATGCCGTTAGCACACACTTCTTCCGTTAGCACACCGCCCTGGCTGCGGGGGTCCCCTTCATGTTGATTTATCACCGGGGATGCGTTGGATACCCTCCCCCCCCCCCACAACAGCACACCCAGTGATAATATTTCGTCAAAATTTTGTCACCGGGGTGTGCCTCCTTCCGAGATATACGGTGTGTGCCCCCTTTTTCTTTGGAGATAATCGGCTCTGAACTTGGTCTAAGGTTGTGTGTTATCGCTGGTGTTTGACGGTGAGTGATTCCAGGGCTAAGGGACGATCTTCATGCTATATATACTGGTTTTCGCGAAATTACATCATAGATCGCTCTGATATGTGCCAGGCAATGTTTCATGTCGATCCATCGCTCCCGCCCTCGGGGGAACAGGGTTGTACGCTCTCACCTGCAAAACTAAGCACAAGAAAATACAAACAAAAAAAAAGACGAAAACGAAACGAAAAAAACGACCCCAAAAACACGAAGAGACGCTATGTGTAACCAGGTTTTAGGTGCAGCAGATACTCGACGCAGAGGAAGAGACCGACCATGAAAAAGGAAACATCGGGAAGAAGAAAGGGGCGTGCTGCAACGTCCAACAGCCGGGGGGTGGCGGAGATCTTTCAGCGAACACACGAAAGACAAGAAAAACCACGTCCGAATAGTTACAAACGCGAACAGAAAGGGGGGAACGCCACCAGTGGCTGGAGTGACTTCGTCCATCGTGGCCGCAGGCTGCTATTATCTCCTCTCTTCTCTCTCCCCTCTCCCCTCCCCTCTCTCCTCTCAAAACTCACTGTTGGGTTTCCGTACTATAGGATGGCGTGTTTCTCAGACGTACGTAAGATAGAACTACTGGCAAATATCCTGGCTGGATCAATAATCACGTTACTGCTGCCATCAGAATACTACTGCCAGTAGATCACTACTGCCAGTAGATTACTATTGCCAGTACATACCGTGCCGGTGCCCCGCCGTAAAAATACCACACGCCCCCGGGCGAAACTCATGAAACGATAGTATGTCAAAACAATGACTCATCCCACTGCGGGGGGGGGGTTGCAGCGGAAGTTTCTGATGAAGCTCCTACAACCATGAGCCCAGGGCATCACCCGAAGCATGACTTCGAAGGCGTTCGCCCGCGCAATCCGACCAGCACTTCCACGCGCTCCTCTCTAGTCTCACATCAAACATATCAATGAAATTGTCACAATAATGACCCCCGGTAGTGCCTCTCGCTCGAGGAATACAAAAAAAAAACGCACGTGGTACGATAGAGGTATACCTTTTTTTGGCAATTTTGTTTTCTGAATGACTTAAGACACTCCTTAACCCAAAATCGTCGAAAAACAGTTTTTTTTTTTTTTTTTGCATGATTCTCGATGTGTACCTAGAGGTGTCATGGGATCTTTCATCCGGTAGCAGTTTGAATTTTTCTTCTAACTAATCAATTTTTTGGGGGTGTAGAACATGTCTTAAGCTCCCAAAGCTGAGAAACCTCAGAAAAAAAAAGGCGGTGCACCTCTATTTGTAGCACGCGTCTAGGGGGGCACACTAATCGAAAAGGTGATGGCTTAGGACATATCGCGAAGGGAACGTTTCCGTAGATAGTCGCCTTGCTGGGCGTTCGCGCTCTGTCCCTGTTTATATTATAAAAATGAAAATACACTCCAGCTGTGAGATCGAAGATTTCGTCGAAACTCATCTTTGCAAGCTGTGTGTGATACTCCGATCGCGCGCATTACGAGTTGTGTGTCCTCATTAAGGATATAGGTCGGCGACTCCCCTTACAACTACAGTGTAGCTATCAGGGTCAACAGGATGATTTTAGTCAGTCTGTGCGCGGAAACTATAAAACCCGTTTCTGAGGGGGACAAAATCTGACAGCTGTGAAGGGAAAGGGGGGCCTGGTTTTGATCAAAAGCGAGCGGGTTTGGAGGGGGGCGGGGGGGGGGGGGGGAAAGGGGCAATTTGTGCATGTAAGCTATAAATCCTTTCGAGGGGATAAATCTTACGGTTTTGGCACCAGTATATTATTGCGGGCGGGAGGGGGGGGGGGGGGGGGGGGGGGGGGCAGCTCAATATGTGCCTGGAAACTATACATTATTTTGAGGGGATAAATGTGACATTTTTGGAAATAATACATCAGTTTATCATGTATATCCTGGGGTAATTCGTACAATCAGTGAGTAAAGAGAGGGTGGAGTGTTCGAGGGGGTGGGGTTGGGATGGGTTGGGGGGGGAGGGTGGGAGGTGGGGGCGGGGGGGGGGGGGGGGGCGGGGGGGGGGGGGGACGGCTTTAGGTGAGGGGTTTGTTTTACGTGTGGTGCTAGGTCTAGGCGAAGGTGCGGGTGATGGGGAAGAAGGGGGCGTTCGAGGCGGGGGGGGGGGGGACACAGCGGCATGGATGGCTCTTGAAAGATAATGAGGTGATATCCTGTGCGTGAAGTGTTTATTAATGTGGTGGATTTCGATATTTGGTGGGGCGTTTGAGTAAGGGAGAGCAAGAGGGGGGGGGGGAGGGGGGGGGGGGGATTTTCAGGAGGTTTAGGTCACAAATAATATTCAAATACACTTCGGCTGTGAGATCAAAGATATGTATCAGCTTGTTATACGCGTGGTGCAAGGTCTAGGCGATCGTGCAGGTGGTCGGGAAAGAGGGGGCGTTGGAGCGGGGGGGGGGGGGGGGGGGGGGGGAAGGGGGGGGGGGGAGGGGGGGAACACAGCGGCATGGGTGGCTCTCAAAAGATAATGAGGTGATATCTTGTGCGTGAAGTGTTTATTAATGTGGCGGATTTCGATATTTGGTGGGGCGTTTGAGTAAGGGAGAGCAAGAGGGGGGGGGGGGGGATTTTTAGGAGGTTTAGGTCACAAATAATATATAGTAAACAAAAAATCTTGGAAACCCGTCAGGAAGGCGGTGTGCCATCGTGCGTACTAGGGGGCACTCTCATCGAAGCAGGCTTTTGTGGAAAAACCCCCAAAAAATTTCCTCAAAAAAGGGGAAAGAAAAGGATGTCCAACGAAATTCCGTAAGAAAAATGGAAAAACCGAAATTTTAAAGCTTTCCATGTTTTTTTCGCACAATCTGTAAAATAATCCATGTTTAGGACAGAACGCCTCGGCATTCGGACACAAAATTCCAACCAAAGTCCACCGTTTTTTTATCCCCAAAATTGCAAAACTTGGGAAAAGAAAAGGCCTCGATAAGAATGACCCAAGTTGTACTTGGAGGGGGTACCGTACCCTTGTTAGTGTCGCTCTCGCAGCGCCCCCTTTTATGGTTGGAGCGGGAAAGAAGGATAGATGATCGCGCTCAATGCACGCAATGCCTGCCCCGTCGATGAAAGCCCGACGTGCTCCGCCCCGGCATTGTAGTTGAGTGCGAAGGACATACATTCCTACGGGCTACGGCCATGCACAACACCATGATTACCCCCCCCTCTCCTCTTCCCCCACAAAATCAGCTCGAGCCGTGTGACGACGTCGTCCATAGGCAAGAAAGCACGCACAAGGTACCGAAGTCCGCCCGCCACAAGCAGCGGTTAGTGGGATGTAGCTCACCTGATCATGCGACTCGCCGAACACCTCGCGGTGCTTCGCGCTTGGTGCAAGCATGGCTTGCCTGGTCGGTGAAAACCCGGCGTACTCCGTCCCGGCATGGCAGGGATGCGGGGGTATGTGGTCCTACGGACTACGGTCAAACGCATGATACGACGATTACACACGGCCTCCCTCCCGAAATAGGAGATTGTGAAACATATAAGGAGGAGCGGGATGTGTTAGAGGAGGAGATGAGGAAATTAGACGACTGCGACATGGGAGAGTTTGGTAGGCTAGAGAGTAGCGAGAAAAACGATCGCTATCCTATGAGATGGATGGTGGCTACAGACGGCGAAACAGCAAGGGGATAGGATAAGCAAACAGTTTTGATGTAATATATGGAAGAAGCGTGATGAATGCCCAAATGTTGGAGGTGTCTCTATTGGGAGTAGGAACGGTGCTCCATCTCGAAATGGATGCGTGGTCAATGGTCAAACGACTAAGGCAAGCAACAAATGAGTACGCCCCCCCCCCCCCCCCTTTGCCCCCCCCCCCCCCCCCGAAATAAAACCAAGCCATTCGACGCTGTCACCCATGTACAGGAAAACACGCACAAGTTGCCGAAGTTCGCCTCACAAGCGGTTCTTCTTAGTGGGATGCAGGCTCGCCAACCATGCGACTCGACGAACACCTCGCGGTGCTTCACGCTTGGCGAAAGTAACGCCTGCCTAGTCCGTGATTACCCGACGTGCTCCGTGGCGACATTGGATATGGGGAAGCGAATGTCTATGTTTGATATTATTATACGGACTACGGCCATTCATGGTACGATGAGTACACCCTCCCCTCCCCCCGTTTTCATGTCATGCATGGGAAAAAGCGTCAGGAGCGCCCAAATGTTGGAGGTGTCACTACTAGGAGTAGGAACGCTTCTCCGCCTCGAAAGGGGTGCGTGTCCGATGGTCAAATGACTAAGGCAGGCAACAAATGGGTACACCCCCCGCCCCCCCGCTAGCCTTTCAGCCTCAGCGAGGCGCCTGTATGGATGAGACACAAGCTACGGTAGAGGTGCTTTTTTTTTCCGAGGCTCCTCACCGCTTGAGAAATAAAAAAAAACACTGATTTTGGGTAGTGTACACTGAAACTCCAACCCAATGACAGGACAAACTCCATGGCCTAGGCATGAAAAAAGACCCGTCATCCTGACCGCAAATTTTTCGGACGATTTTTGGGTTTTATTATGGGTTCCTGTTATTCAGCGAAATGCAAAAGACCAGCCAAAAAGTGGTCTGCCAGGCCTTTGTCTTGCCATGCGTCTTGAAAATTGATTGGTTTCATCTCTGGTGTAATTGTCGGTTGCTTGCCAATCTGACCTCTAAGGCTATACACGTTTTGACTTTTATTTGCGGGGTGCCACATGGAGAAACCGCCTCTTAACCAACCCAACCAAATCCCCTGCTCTCTCTCTCCCTCTCCCTCTCCCTCTCCCTCTCCCTCTCCCTCTCCCTCTCCCTCTCCCTCTCCCTCTCCCCCTCCCTCTCCCTCTCTCCCCCTCTCTCCCTCTCTCCCTCTCTCCCGCTCTCCTTCTCTCCCTCTCTCCCTCTCTCCCTCTCTCCCTCTCTCCTTCTCTCCCGCTCTCCCTCTCTCTCTCCCTCTCTCCCTCTCTCCCTCTCTCCCTCTCTCCCTCTCCCACCCACCCACCAATGCACCAACAACAACAGGCACAAAGTAGAGCAGCAGCGACCGCCGCCGCCGCCGCCTCCACCGCACCGCGGGGGGCATGCACACCCTCACCCGCCGCCTTCTGGATTTTCGCGGTTCTAGGATGGTTGGATTTCTTGGTGGTGGTTATTTTTGTCACCCCGAAAAACCACTGGCTTCGTCAGGATGGAGACAAGGTCGACTGGTTTGGGGTTGGGGGGGGCAGCCATGTGGTAACGGACAGCTGCGATGCTGGAATCCTGAGCGATGACTGGTGCAACAAATGTGAGTTGATTACAGCAAGGATTTGTTTCGTTAGTAGGTTATTAAAAATGTAGGGTATGTATACACTACATGGCACCCACAATAAGAAACGGAAATTCTGGCGCAGGCTGGGTTTCATATTTGGGAGAGGGCGTGTTCTGCACTGAATTCAGTGTAGTAGCGGCTCGCGTTGTTTCTAGTAATTGTCTAAGGAACGTCATTCTTGCTTTTTCTTATCCCCTTTTTTTTCGTATTGCTGCTAGAAAATGTCCTGTGCTGTAGTACTAGTAGAGCAGTTGGTGGTAGCGGTGTTGTTGTTGGTGGTGGTGCTGCTGCTGCTGTTGTTGTTGTTGTTGTTGTTGTTGTTGTTGTTGTTGTTGTTGTTGTTGTTGTGTTTTCGTCGTCGTTGTTGTCGTTGTTGTCGTCGTTGTCGTCGTTGTTGTTGCCTAACTTGTTGCCTAACTTGTTGCTATTACGCACCAAGGGGTGACGGGGCGAACCGCTAGGTGCGCTAACCTGCCGACAGCAACTGGCGTTAACACTTGATTCGACACTATGGTCGAGAGGTCACCTCGTACGATGCGAATATATCCACAACACCCTAACTCTACCCCCAACCCGATCAACCATTGTTTACGGCTATTCGTCTTCGTCTCGCACACAAGAGTGCGTCTCAGCCACAGCGTCGAATAACAACTATTACACCCAACCCTAGCTAACCCCAACTCCAACCCGATTAACCATTATGGGGCTATGATAGTGCTCATCCCTCTCGTGCACGGTAATGCATCAACCATAGTGTCGAATAATTGTTGTATTGGGTCCACTGCCCCGAAGGGCCGCTCTAAGCCGCTGTCCTCAGGACCCGCCGAGGGGAAAAAAACTTTGGACATGGCATGCTTAAGTGTACTCAACACGAATGGATGTGAGCGTTATACCCGCTACTGTTACCCTCCAGCAAGGCAGATTTTTTACGCAAGATTTTTCGATGGTGAAAAGTGGAGCATAATTGCAAAAGGCTAAAGAAAATAACGCATCTATTACGGAAATCAAAACACGGAGCAGTCCCGCGACGTGCAGATTTGAACCCTTGTTTGATAGCGTGAGCTTGAAGGGTTTGAGCGTGAGATTGCTCAAAGAAACTACTGTATGAGTACCGTACAACGTTGAATTCTGGTCTAAGCATCAACGTTTGGAGCATCATATGGCAAAAATGTGCCTGATAAGCTTTCGCCTATAATGGCGAAAAAGCCGCCCAAAGCGCTTCACCCGCGGCGAAAACAAAACCCAGGACGGATGCTTCGATAGAGGAGGTGCACCACTTTTTTTCCTGAGGTTCCTCGCTTTAGGACGTCAAGACAGCTCAAGACACATCCTTGAGTCGTTCTACGGTAGAACCCTCCCAACTTTTATTTGAGCGAAATCGTCGGTTTTGAAACCAGCCCACGGCCGTATCTCCTGAAACACGGTGCCCCTTGCCACCCCGACGTCATCAGTCGATAGCCCTTCGCAAACAAGAAAACATGCGAAGATGTCCCTTTCATAGCAAGCACCCTTTCTCGTATCGAGCAACAAGCGAAACGTTCGTTGAAGAAAATCGCTCTTTTTTTTTGGGGGGGGGAGGCTATCGTAGAACCAGTCCCCTTCTTAATCCAAAAACGGATTTGGAAACAAACAAAACTGCAACGCGTGCTACAATAGAGGTATATATAACTTTTCGTCTGAAATGGTTTCTGAATGACGGAGATCCTTAACCCAAAATCGTCCGAAATCTAGCATTTTTTTTTTTTGACGATTCTCGCTGTGTCCCTGAGCCATGGGGGTTTTTCATCCGGTAGCATTTTCATTTTTCTCCAAAATCAGTTTTTGTGGGAGAGGTTTCAGGGCTCCCAAACCGAGGAACCTCAGAAAAAAAGAAGCGGTGCACCTCCTCTATCGTAGCACGCGCCCCCCCCTCAATGCCGGATGAAAAATCTTATGGTTTAGGCATACAACGAGAATCAACACAGCCCAAAACAAAAATTAGCGTTTTTTCGACGATTTTGGGTTAAGGAGCCCCGTCATTGAGAAAACAAAATAGCCAGAAAAAGGTATACCTCTATCGTAGCACGCGTCCCATGGTTGTGTTTTTTCTCTCCTCGTCGGTGAACATAGACGAGCAAAACCGCTTTTGCCGTAGCGCACGGCGAAAAATGATGCGGAACCCAAAAACGATATGTTGTGCGGGAAGCCGCGTTTATTACCGCGCCGGACCGGTGGGGTCCGCGCAAGTCTGACAAAAAAGGTGGAGTCGCCTTTACCAGCTTTGTCCCACAAATCTTACCAGATAAAGTACCAATATATTTCACGTTATAGAGGTGTGTAAGCTGTTTTTTTTTGTGTTTTTGTGCCTTTTTTTTTGTCAAATCGCGAGAGGGCGTCGACAAACCCTAACCCTAACCCTAACCCTGACTCCAACCCCAACCCCAACCCCAACCCCAACCCTAACCCCAACCCGAACCCCAACCCTAACCCCAACCCTAGCCCTAATCCCAACCCTAACCCAGGCTAGGGCTCCGACCCGAGCGCTTTTGCCGCGCGTTTTGGAAAAACTGGTAAAAAATGTGCGGACCACCTCAAACATCGAAATATATTTATATTTGGTACTTTATCTGATATGATTTGTAGGGTAGGAACATCGCAAAGGCTACTGAAATCGTGTGCGCCAGCTCAACATTTTACCACCGAATGACAAAACCCGGAGTAGTATGGACAAATCTCTCGTATCAGGGTGCACATCTATCTACGTTTGTGTGATGCAGCCATGGCGCCACAACCGACAAGCAAGTGGTCTTTGGAGAGGGGAGTTAGTTGAAAGGCATAATTTTCCGATGAATTTACGGTGGGAAACTGGTTAACCAATATATGCTAACGGTACGTGGCCGAACGGTCTGTTTCCTTGACGCATATTACGCAACAACACCCCCTTCTTCGCCGGCTGCAGTCGTTTAGTTTTCCCACCTAAACCTGTCCTTATATAGAGCCAAGGAGCCAGAGCATCATCAATCCGGAGGCATGTTTTTAACCCTTATATGGGTACGTTCGTTCAACAACAACAGCTCCTTCACCGGTACTCTCTTTTTCTTCTAATTTTTTTCCCGCTTTTAAGCCCTACCAGGTATATACATGTATCAGAGGATTGCTTGCCACTTTCCGGGAATCCCAGTGAAATGTTTGTCATACACATCGTACCAGCCGACGTAGTCACAGTCCCGTTCGTCTCGTACACAGTGTGCCTCTCAACCAATTAACCAAATATTTGGCACGACACGTACTGCTATATATGGCGCCATAGAGCCAGTCCTGCATCTCGCAGGTCTTACTATAGTTGTGCACCATGTCTGAGCTAGTAGTGTTTGGCACCCGCCTGTTCGGGGCCAGCAAACAAGCGCTGGCGAAGAAACAATCTGCAGCCCCCTTGGTTGAACCTGAGGGCCAAGGCTTAACTTAACCTATTTTAACTCTTCAGACGGAAACAGAAACATGTCGAAAACAAGTTACGCTTGTACACCATCAGCCAAATAAACCAAGCCCCCGGGGTGATGGGGTGGGAGACGTGTCAAAAATAGCAGATAGCGTGCGGGGAGACGTATGGCACGCCCGGGGAGAACAGCACGGCGCGATACGTGTGCTCCGCTGTGCACGCTCGCTCTTTTCCAGTCCCCCGTTGATACCGTACGTCATCTCTAGCTGGATAGGACCAATGCCACGGTAGGAGGGGTCCCCCTTTTTAGGGACCTTTTTTGGCAGCGGCCCGGAGTCACTCGTGCGAGTGACCCCCTGTTCCTTTGCGATCTTAAGCTTTGGACGCGTGCTACGGTAGAGGTATAATTTTCGCCTGAAATGGAATGACAGGCTTTTCTTGACCCAAAAACGTAGGAAGGAGGTCATTTTTTTGCATGGCTCTCGAGGTGTACCTATAGGCCATGGGATGTTTCAACCGGTGGTGGCAGCTATATTTTTTTTCCAAATCAGTTTTTGATAGAGGTCTTAACCTCCTAAATCGAGGGGTAGTATTAGAAAAAAAACGCGGTGCACCTCTATCGTAGAAGGCGTCTTTATGGTGCTATTTTATGCACTCATTTCGCGACATGAGTCCGCAATGCAATAGTTGGCCACGGCTGCGCCAAGCATATCGTGTAGAGTCGTTTTCGTCAGTGAGGTAGTACAGAGTCGCTCGTGCGACTGGCTCAAGTCCCCAAGTGAAAAAACGGGGGGGGGGGGTAGCCCCCTGCCGTCGCCTTGGTCATCTAGGTCGCTATCCTAGGCCAAACCGCTACTAGCTGTAGTAGGGGGGATGTTTGTACATGTTAATACGCCCCCTTGATTCACTGCTGGGTTTGCGGTTCTGACGCGTGCTGCGATAGAGGTGCACCGCTTCTTTCCTGAGGTTCCTCAGTTTGGGAGCTCTCAGACCTCTCCCAAAAAAACTGATTTGGGAGAAAAATGAAGCTGCTACCGGATGAAAAACCCCGTGGCTCAGGCACACAACGAGAATCGTGAAAAAAAAATGGCCCATTTCCGAAGATTTTGGGTCAAGGATCCCCGTTGTTCAGAAACCATTTCAGACGAAAAGTGATACCTCTATCGCAGCACGCGTCTTTTCATCACTCTTCGCACGAATGACGCCCTACAACCTCACCGGCGAAAACAAATTTAGGCAATAGTTTTGGCGCGGCGTAGCTTACCATTCCACAGCGGATTTTCACATCTCGTAAAGTTAAAACGGCACACGAAAGATTAAAATATACCGCAAACGAACGGGACGGTCACTTCGCGCGAGCGACCCCGAACCACTGCAAAATAACGCCTCCAAAAGTGAACTCCCTACCGCATTCTTGGTCCCTATTAACGGCCAGGACGACGTACTACGATAGGGTCAGCACTTCCTCCCCCCCAAGAATGCTTTCTGAATGACGGGGATCCTTAACGCCTGTACAACTGGAAACCCTTTTTGGAAACAATTTCGCTTGAAGTAGTATAGGGAGGGATTTTGGGGCTTTAAAGGTGTTAGGGGTTAACCCCTAAATCGTCGGAATATCGTCGTTCCTGTTTTTCGCAACAGTCTTCCCTGCATACCTAGGCCATGAGATTACTTTGGTCACATCGGGTCGGGGCTCTAGGTTTTGCCTGAAAACTCAGCTTTTGGGTGAAAATATGGAGCCCTTCCTGCAAGGAACCTCAGACTTCAATGGGTCTACGGTAGCACGCGTCCCAGACAGACCCCAGATGGTGCGTTAGTCAGAGGTCAGCCATCCCAGCAGCGGAAACTTCTGAAATCCTAATATGGGGGGCTCAATATCCCATCCGCCTCTACATGACTTCGAAGGCATTCGTTTCGCGCAATCCGACCAACATTGGTTTGCGCTAGTCCTGAAACGAATACACTCGTAATAAATGTGTCAGACTAGCCGGTAGCCGGTAGTTACTCACTTGGGGAACTCAATCGGCCAGAAAGAACATTTTTTAACCCAAAAACGCAACCCGTACCGCACTATAGAGGGATGACTCTAAGGTGTACACCGTGATCACTGAGACAGTAATCAGCCGCTCATTGTTAATCATAGCTCAGTGGTTATGGTGTGTAGGTATCTATCAACATCAGGTTCTGCTGGTAACACATATATATGGTGCTATGCACTGGCTTGCTGAACGCTAGTTTACAGCCCGAGTAGTGGTCCCTCCATAACGCCTACTGGTGTGTGCCCGCCGGGAGAAACGGCACTATAGCGGCAAACCGACAGTATCCGGCATACTGCCCTTAGTGGTTGTTCCCATCTGTGCCAAGCAATTTCACAGGCACTATAGCGGGCAACCGGCACTACTCAACCGGCACTACAGAGGGACTAATACTTCGTAGCGTACTAAAATAATCACGTGACTAGTAAGGTCAGTGGGAAGCGCAGCAGGTTTCTAGTCACAGTATAATACCTACGCGGCAACCCCCCCCCCGCCACTCCCCTCCCCTTCTCTGAGGAACTGCCCTATTCCCATTTCCATCTATCCGCAACCTGCCGCCAACCGCCACGCCCCCGCCTTTTACTTGGAGTCAATTTTTTGCTACCTCTGTTTATAATATGGTCCAAGCGTTCCAGATGCTTCACGTGGTTGCCACCGCCAGCATCGCGGTGACGACAGCCCCTCCCCCCTCCCCCACTTCCCTGAGGGACTTCCCTAATGCCGTTTTCGTCTACCCCGCTCCCCAACCACCATGACCCTACATTTCAAGAGACTTGTTGCGCTCTCGCTACCCTCGCTGCTCTGTTTATGCTTATAGTTCAACCATTCCAGATTATTCAAGTGGCTGCTACCTCTAGCATCGCGGCAGTGACCGTCCGCCCCCCCTCCTCTTTCCCCCGTCCCTCCCCCCCGGTATCTGAGGAACTCTCCTAGCTCCGGTTCCGTGCATCCCTCCCCTCAACCGCCACGACCCCGCTTTTCAATCTGCGCCTACTATCGCTACATCTATATCTTGTGTTTGTCCTATCGTTTCAGATTCTTCGGGTAGTTGCTACCGTCAGCATCTCGGTGGTGACGCCCTCACTCCTTCCCTGCCCGCGCCCCCTCCCGCCCCTCCACCGTCTGCCTCCCCCTGAGGAATTTCTCCAGTCCCGTTTCCATCCACCGCCCATCTCACCGTCCCCCAACCTCCACGACCCCACATTTCATTGGACGCTTCTATGTAGATATCCTTGTTTTTTTTTACAGTCCAAGCGTACTAGATTCTCCAGGTGGCGTGTAACTAAGTAGACCAGTGGGTAGCACCGGATAGCCAACAGACTCCTGATCGCAGTATAGTGCCTCCCTTACAGGCCCCGCCCCGCCCCCGTCCCACCCCCTCTCTGAGGCTCCATCGTAATCTCGCTTCCGTCTACCCCACCCCGCAACCACCACGCCCCCACGAATCAATGCTTTCGTTCCCTCTGTTTCTGTTCATAGCCCAAGCACTTCAGATTGTCCAGGTGATTGCGCTAGCTCCACCATCTCGGCGGTTACAGCCCCCTGCCCCCCCCCGCTCCCCGCCCCCCGCCCCCTTCCTGTCTGAGCAACTCCCCTAATGCCGTTTCCATCCACCCCCATCTTGCGACCCACCAACCGGCACGGCCCCGCAGTTACATGGGCGCAACATTAAAACTATGCCGCCTCTGTTTACGTTTTTTCACTCCAAGTGACTTAAGTAGGCAGGTGGGTAGCCCCCTAGAGCTATAACCAACAGGTTCCTTACGAATCAACCCACGGCGGGGGTTGCAGTTGTTGGATTAACTATTCATTTTAATGTTACGGTCGAGGTCCCTCAACTGTGGAACTATCTATCTGTAAGTGTGACAGTTTCACGGGGTGTTGAGTGCGTTTTGGTTTTAGGGGTTGCAGTTGTGGGATTAACCATTGATGTTAATGGACTGGCACATAACAGAAGCGCTGGTCGGGTTGTTGCCCGCACGAATGCCTTTCAAGTCGTGTTTCGGGTGACGATGATGATAATATTGATATTGAGCTAGCTCCTCGTGTTAGGAGAGCGCTCAGAAAATTCTTAGAATCTGCTGCATCCCCTTACCGTGGGATGACTCTTATCGCAGTGATTCCTCCATGACAGCCCTCCCCCCCCCTCTCCCTCAAGCACGGCGACCCCGCCCCCATTCTCCTGCCCCCCCCATGTTCTTCTCCCTGGGACATTCTATTCCCTTAACCCCTTTAGATCCCAAAAATCCCTCTCTGCACTAAATTCAAGTAATTTAGTCCTCGAAAAAGGTTTCTAGTTGCAAAAGGCGTTAATCGCATTCTCATGTCCACGATACATAGCGCGGTAAAAAGGTTGTAATGTTTGCCTTCTTGGAGTGATTGCTTCAGGAGCTCTACCATACCTCGCCCAAAAAGTTATGCCTGATATGTTTTTAGCAGACTGAAGCGCAATCCGATGAACGGACCTGTGGCCCAGACACAAAAAAAAAAAACATTTTTTTCGCGGAAACGAGAATTGACCCACGCCGAAGTCAATCTTTGGGCTGAGGAACCCTTCGTCATGTCCAGAAAAAAAAAGCGGCAAAAAAAAGGCTAGCTAGCTCTATCGTAGCACACGCTTCCGACTCCCACACTTTGCCACCCCCAACCGTCACGCCCTCCCACCTTTAAACGGACGCACAACGATGCTCCCCCTGCTTCTGTTCGTATTTTTGATAGTCCAAACGTTTCAGATTCTTCAAGTGGTTGCTACCGCCAGCATCGCGGCGGCGGCGCTAGTGCTGTTGGTGGCGGTTTGTCGGTCCTATCCTCGGAGATGGGGCATCGCCAGCAGCGTTTTCTTTTTCCTCTACGCGGTAATGCAGGGTGTCGTGGTGTGGCTGGTGGTGCACCTGTGGAGAGAGGTGGAAGACGGTGAGCTTTGAAGAAAATAAGACAAAAAACAATTTTGCAAAAAACACCAATTTCGTGCTTTAATGACATAAAAACGCCAAATTCGTGGTTTAAAATAAGATAAAAACCCCGATTTCGTGTTTTAAATGACCTAAAAACACCGATTGCGTGGTATTAATACATAATCTATACTTCACTCAAATGTACTGAATCTATTCTGCCCTCAAAAGCACTGGTTATAAAAACAAGCTGATCGTTTTTCTCGAAAATAGATGAAAAAATAAACAGAGGCATATCGCTTGCTGACAGTGTTGTTGGAGTAACCTATACACGGGGTTTGACTCCTTCACGAAGAGGAGAAAATAGCGGCGCATCACCGCCGTGGGCCTCGCACGAGGCAGAACACCAGATCTAAGAGTTGTATCATCACCGTAATATATGCACCATAAAGCACGCTCCGAGATGGACACAAAGTAGGGATAACAGGAAGTGGGCCAAGCCGGAGCCACCGCAGCAGCAGCAGGATAAGAGGAAGTGGGCCAAGCCGGAGGCACCGCAGCAGCAGCAGTAGCAGCAGCAGCGACAGCTACCTGCTACCTTCCCCGCCGAGCCATGGCCTCGTCCCCTGTCATCTGAACAAGGAGAGGGCGAAGACGGATGTAGGGAGAGTAGGCTGGACGATCGAAAGGATCATTGAGATCTGGGGGTATGCGAGAGCGGCGGCAAACCGAATGGAAGCCTGCGGGAGGAGTAGAGGGAATCGGTACTGGGTGCGGCATCTTCGTGGGCTGGGGGTATGAGCCGGCTGGTCGACGCCTTACTCGCCCGAGGAGAGCGTGCGTGCGGCAAAATAACAAGATAACCTTCTGCATCGAGCTTTTTGATCACCAGGCAACACACCCTGCCAGGCTTTCTTGACAACAAGTTGCGCAGCTTACCAATCTCTTTAGTGCACGCGCTACTACCTACCGCTGTTGTTGCTAACTGCTGTCACCAACGTATGCCGCCAACCGCTGTCGCTAAGCGCGGTACTACGATGGCGCTTCTTGATAACAAGTTGCGCCGCTTCCTCCTATTTGTTTCGCTCGTGCTCCCCATGTCGCTATACACCGCCGTACACCCGGAAAATGTCTCGACAAGTTTCGCCTCCATATAATCCTCTCTTTGTAGCACTCGAGCGAACGCTCGTTAACCACCGTCACTATAAAACGAGGGATGCATGTTACCGGCTCCGGTTCGCGAACGATTCGAGAACGGTTTGAGCACTGTTCGCGAATCCACACGGAGTTCTCAAAAAAACGCAGCTCTGGAAGGCTTCAGCTGGTAGCAGTCTCTCCTGTAGATAGAAACTCCCCTGTGTATATTGGAAACCTCCCCTTTCTACGTTTTCTCTCAGGGGGTGTGATAGCAGTCTTTGCCCTACCGCATTTTGTTTCGGTGACGGTTTTTTATTGCGGTTCTCAGAATTGATCATTATGCGGTATAACGTTAGGTTTCGCGCTCGAACCTGCGGTATCAAGCATCCTTGCCATAATGCCGCCGTCGTTACTCATCACCGTCGCTATCCGCCGTCGCTACTCGCTTCCGTTCTACCGCCTCCGTCGTTCTACGCTGTCGTCGCTCTACGTCGCCGTACACACACGCCCGGCAAACACCCCAGTTTCCGAGGAAGTCGTCACGGAGACCGCGCTCTTCACGACCTTCCCCGTCGACCTCGACTACGGGACGACGACCGCCATCGCCTTTTACGCCGGGGTCGCAGGTTTCAACGAAGGCCTACTCCTCCTCGCCTTCGCCAAATATTCGAGTAAAAATGGCCGGTCGCTCAAAGACAATATTCCTGTTCCGACCCCAAAGCCTGCCTCGGCTCCAACACACCCGCGGGCGGCAAGCAGCTCAGACGTTTGATAAGGAAACCGCAACAGCACGCTGGCGGTGTGACGGATATATATACCGCGCCGCGCGGCGCAGGGTAGAACACTCTCGCGGGCAGCAAGCAGTGGTAGCACGCACGCTGACAGGCGCGACGGGCGTACCACGCTGCGCAGCGGAGCGTAGAACCCCCCCGCAGGCAGCAAAAATCAGCTCAGACGTGGAGACAGGCAGCCTCAGCAGCACGCTGACGGCTTGGTTTGACGACCTTAGCGCGCGCCGCGCCGCGCCGCAACGTGCAGAGTGCAGTGTAATATAGACCAGCCAAGGCTCCGGTGTGAAAGGGGGTATTACAGTAGTCAGCATTGGTTGCTTTTTAAGGCTCACTTTTTTCCAGCGTCCCTCAGATTCGATCGCGCGAGTGGCTTATCGCTGGTGTTTTATTTTCGTCTTTTCTTGTGTGCACTGCCGTCATGGAATTGTTTGTTGCGCTGGGCCAAAATACTACTTCAGGCGCGCCTCCCTAAATTCGGGGGTGAAAATGGAGGTTACCAAAAACCTACCGAAGCCTCGGCCCGTAGACCACCCGCGGGCAGCAGGCTCAGGACACCGAGCAGTCGCCGGCAGTGGCGCGCTGACTGGATCGACTCGACAGCCGTGCGGGCGCCGCTTTACGTTGCATTGCACTGTGGCTGAGCTGCGCTGGGCTTGCGCTGCTCTGCGCTGCATTGCGATGCGCTGTGCTGCTCTGTGCTGTGCTGCGGTGATGGAATTGTCCGGCAAGGTCAGACGTCGAGCAGGTTGCAGCAGCATGCTAACCGGTTGATGGCCGCTCTGCGCTGCGTAGTGCTGCGCTGCTCTACGCTGGGTTGCGACGCTCTGTACAGCGCTGCGCTGCGCTGTCTTAATGGGACCGTAGTCTGTGTTTCGCGCGCTCGCCTGAGAATGCAACGGTTGTATAGTTAGTTACATTGCCTAGATTTTTCTAGAACGCGCTAGAAGGAAGAGCAGGTACTACATAAAGCGTCATGGTTCGGGTTAGCCTTGCGCTGGAAGAAAGCAGGCACAGCAGTGGTCCCTCTATGTAGCGCCGGTATGTGCCAACCGGAAAAACCGGCACTGTGACGGGAAAAGGCACTGCTCAATCGGCACTACAGCGGGCAGCCGGCACTACTTAATCGGCGACGCAGCGGGAAACTGGCACTATATAAAACGCCGAGGTCAGCATTAAGCCAGGGGTGTACAGGAAACGTGGCGAGGCTAGCTGTGAACGGATGCCGCCCCAAACAAAACGACACGTATTCGTAGATTTTCCGCACGGGTTATGGTATCGTGCCTCTTTTTTTGTGTTGTGCGCTGCTTCACGCGCCGGCTGCGAAGCACCTTTAGCGCAGGGGATGAAGTATCCTTGGCGCGTTGGCATCCGTACTTTTTTTGTTTTGTAGAACGCCCATTTGGACGCGGTAGTAATCGTACCTTTTTCATGTATAGTAACACTACGCCCGTTCTTGACGCGTTTGCATCGTACCTTTTTTTTCGGTTATGCACACGCCACGCGCCGGCTGCGAAGCTCCGCAGCGTAGTAGGGTAGGACAAGGGTCACATTCTTGATTGCGGCCCATCAGCGCATCCTTTTTTTTTTGTGGTTTCCACGCCACACGCGCAGAAACGGCTTTCTTGTAGTTCGTGTGAAGGGTTACTATGGGCATATGACGGAGGTCGCATACATAACCCTATTCCCAAGGCTACGGCTGTACGGTACCGAGTCGCTTTTAAGGCTACCACGCTTTCGTTGCAACCTTGAGCGTTTGTGTTTTGTGGGTGTACCTTTGTGCTTTGTTGGTGTATCCAGATGTACGCACTCCGCCGCCGCCATTTGAATTGTGCATACTACGCTGCTGTGAGAAGACAGGGTCGGAGACGATACCTACCGTGGAGCCACCCAAGAACCACACGTGGACCCACCCAAGAACCACACGAAGTCCAGTTCGTTTTCTGAGCGACGTAAGAAAGCCACTCGGCGTGAGTGGCCTATAGTCGGTGGCAAGAGTGGGGGGTTATCATAGCATCTATACCGCACGTAGCCTTGGTCAGCGTTTGGTTCGTATGTGTGTGTGTGTTTTTTTTCTCGCTCTGCGACTTATCTCTCGTGTGTATGAAAGAGTTTCGTGCCGCGAAGCCCACCGGGGTGACGAGGGCGAGGCAAAAAATTGCCCAATTTCGGGAATATAGTGTCTAGGCGATATCGGTTCCCGCCCGCGGGAGGGTCAACGGGTGGACACGAAAAAGCACGTCGAGTAGAGTTGCTGGGGGGTATATATATGTGTGTGCGATATGTGCGCTTGTATGTGTGTATACTTTTTAATTGTATTTGGTGGGAGTGCTTGGACGCGAGAAGCAGTGAACGAGTTCCGGAGGGCATGTCTTCTATCGTCCTGTAGTATATATCCTTGTATGTACGTATACTTTTTTGATTGTGTTGTGTGGGAGTGCTGTGACAGATGTGACAGATGTGAACGACTCCCAGAGGACATGTTTTATATCGTCCTGGATGTAGTTGTGTGTGGTCAGGATGCCATGGATCCTGTCAGTCGGGTCAGTTGGGTCAAGAGGTGTTCGAAGTGTCACGGGTCAGGTCGGGTCAGGATGACATGGGTTGGGTCAGTGGGGACAGTCGGGTCAAGAGGTGTTCGGAATCTGGGTTGGGTCGGTTCGGGTCGGGTCGGGTCGGGTCGGGTCGGGTCGGGTCGGGTCGGGTCGGGTCGGGTCGGGTCGGGTCGGGTCGGGTCGGGTCGGGTCGGGTCGGGTCGGGTCGGGTCGGGTCGGGTCGGGTCGGGTCGGGTCGGTCGGTCGGGTCGGGTCGGGTCGGGTCGGGTCGGGTCGGGTCGGGTCGGGTCGGGTCGGGTCGGGTCGGGTCGGGTCGGGTCGGATCGGGTCGGGTCGGGTCGGATCGGCTCGGCTCGGCTCGGCTCGGCTCGGCTCGGCTCGGCTCGGCTCGGCTCGGGTCAGCATGTCACGGGTCGAGTGCAGGGTGACTCGACCCGATCCGCAGGAAGTGACCCGACCTGCGAATATTCCGTATTTAGTTCATGTTCAGAAGCGAGGCAGCGTTCGGGGGTCAGGTGCTCGGGGCTAGAGGCCAGGCATTGTCACTACCCTTTGGCGAGATCCAGAATTTTCACGTATTGACGGGCTCGGAAACAATTTATGTGTAAACACAGAGTCCATAAGGACTAAAACAAGCTTGACTTTGGCTCAGCAGTAGACTGCCATCCTTTCGAGCGGCTGCGCTGGGGTTCAAATCTCGGGTGGCTCATTTTATAACAAGCACAAGTTTTTTTCCGAGTCTTGAAAATCCTTCACGCCGAAAGCTCGCGCGCGAGATAGCGTGTGAGTTTGCAAAGTTCGACGAAATTCGACGAACAGTAGTGGGAGTGTGGGAATGCTGAACCTTCCGCTCGATGAAAAAAAAAAAAACAGGTATCATATCAGGGAGGACAAGGGGCGACACCTGTGATCACAGCTTGTCTAGACGGTGGAAGTAAACGCGGGGGAACACAAGGAAAGGGGGAACACAAGGAAATAAAATAAAGCGTCCCTCCCCTGTACCGCAATTGGGTTTCACCGTTATTTTTTTCGGGGGGTCGTTTGTTGTGGCAGCATTTTGCTGTAGATTCTGACGCACTGCTGTGTCCGACTTTTGGGGTCTCGGTCTAGCGTCGCCGGTGTGTGTGATGGCATGTCATGAGAACCGTGCCAAGTATCAACATGGAGGTGCGTATGTATATATATCACGACGACGAATGGCAAGTGAATTACAAAAGAAAAAAAAAACCGAGAGACTGCTTGCATTGATTGACACACAGAATAGACGCCAGATCAGCACAAGAGGGGGGAGAGCTGACGAGACACGTCCAAAATGCCGAAAAGTGTCGGCGATCTACGCGAAGAATTGCCAAGAACGCGTGCTGCTCGCAGGCGATGCCGTGCGAGCGCGCTTCTGGAGGCCACCCCGTCGTCAGGTCGCAATAAATAATCGAGAGCTGGTGATCGCGGGACAAGCCGCCGGAAATTGTGGCAGCTTTTCACGCGTGTCGTGGTTATGGTAACACCGCTGATTCGGCAACCAAGTTAATTTGACACGCGACGCATCCCACGTGGAAGGAAGTGCGGTGAGCTTAACGCCTTCCTTTGCAACTGGTAACTCGTTTTTGGGAAAAAATTACTGGGAACTAGTATAGGGAGGCGTTTGGGGGTCTAAACGGGTTAAGCTTGGAGTACCATCACACCTTGCACCCCGGAAGATGAAGGAGCGTTCCTAAACGATCGCAAAAAGAACACACACACGCGCAACTCGACTCCTGACTAAAAACAAATGACGATTCGTGACAATTTGAAGTTCTGAAATGTCACGTTTTCAAAAAACGAAACGCAGCAGTCTCGCTTTTCTTTTGTTGAGGAATCCTGACGTCAATTTTTTCATGGAATTTTTCAAAAACCCGACACGAGTACATTCAAAATCAGGATTTCAGACAAGAAAAAAAAAAAATAGTCACGATTTTTGCGAAATTTGGCACGTTTTATTTTTTTCGTCGCATTTTTTTTTTCCTGACGCTTTTTTTTGTTTGTTTTGGTTCGTTCGTTAATATTGACCCTAACGAAAAGAGCAAAAAAAAGGGGGGAACCCCCTCCTTGGGTCTCGCCATCATGGCCGTTGGAAGGGGCATGCCGCCAGATTCTGTGAGACGTCACACGCCGTCGAGACCCGGACCCGCAAGAAAAAACTTGCAACAAACCCCTCCAAGCATGAGAGACAGCTTACGACGCGCGCTACAATAGAGGTGAACACCATGTTTTTTTTTTTTTTCCTGAAAATGTTCATTGCCAAAATACGGTATACCTTAATACAACGCGCGCTACGATAGGGGTGCACACCACGTTTTTTTTTCTGAAAAGGTTCATTGCCAAAAAGCGGTATACCTTAATACGACGCGCGCTACGATAGGGTGTTCCTCAGTTCGGGAGCTTAAGATCTCCTCCCAACAAAAAATTGATTTTGGAGAAAAAATAAAACCCGCGCTTACCGCATGAGAAATCCCATCATGGCCTTAAGCACACAACGAGAATCGCGAAAAAACTAAGGGGGGCGTATTTTTCAACGATTTTGGGTCAAGGAGCGCCCCGTCACCCAGAAAACAAAATTGCCAAAAAAAAGCATACCTCTAGTATCGTAGCATGCATCTCACGAAAAGATGGGTTTGGACGTTGCTTCCGTCTTGGGGGCCTTTTCGGAAGTGGCTCTTCGGGGGTCACTCGCGCGAGCAACGCGTGCCTACCGGAGCAAGAGATCAAGTCTACGTACGGTAAATATCGTGAAAGGTATCATATACCCCCCCAAATTTTCACCACCCCGGTTTTGAGAACACTCACGCGAGTGACTCTGTAACCTCACCCCGACAAAAACACGTTAGTCGTACAACGAACCGGTGAGGAGAGGAGAGGGGGTTAGTTCGGCGACTCGTTTGGCGCAACCTATTAACAGCTAACCATCCCATGAAGGATTCCCATCGGAAAATTACAACAGCACGGGAAAGCCTATGACCGCGTGGAACACAGGGGCCACTCGCGCGAGTGACCCCGAGCCACTGCAAACAGAGGCCCTTAAAGAGGGACCAACCCCCGAGTCACCCCGAGCCACTGCAAACAGACAGAGGCCTTTAAACAGGGACCAACCCCCGAGTCACCCCGAGCCACTGCAAACAGAGGCCCTTAAAAAGGGACCAACCCCCGAGTCACCCCGAGCCACTGCGAACAGAGGCCCTTAAAAAGGGACCAACCGCCGAGTCACCCCGAGCCACTGCAAACAGAGGCCCTTAAAAAAGGGACCAACCCCCCTACTGTATATTTGGTCGGTACGAGTACGCGACCAAAACCAACGAGGTTCGGTACCCGGGTCGTCGCGTACCCACCTGTTACAGGGCTTAGTTTGAGTAAAAGCTATTATCAACAGTTGACCTGTTGTGGCAAGCGGTCAAACGGACTGCTTATACCTCACTTGTACCTCAACAAATGGCGTCGTCGACAGGACCATGTTTTTTTTTGGGGGGGTCGTGGGTTCGAGTCCCACACACCCACCAAAATAAACTTTTTCAGACTTCCCCCCCATGTCGAACTTGAACAATGCTCTCCCCGGTATCCCCAGGAAAGGAAACCGCTTGGATATATTGACAGGTCCGCCCGTATATCCGGCCGACCTGGTATCCCGCCGTTTCAGGGGGGAATAGTGTTATAAGGCTTAGTTTGGGTAAGCTATTGGTTAACATTTTGCAAGTGGTCAAACGGACTGATACCCCACTAATACCTTGACACACTGGAGTACGACCAAAACGACCAAGGTTGGTACACCCGGGTACTCGCGTACCTACCCGAGTACCTTTGCGCGGTCCTGAGCTTTTGTGCTGTTCTAGAATTTGCGATATCATAATCCGCAACACATGGAAGGGTAAACTACGCTGCGAAAAAAAACTTAAACCCTTATTTTCCCGTGAGGAGACTGATTCTAAGCTAGCCCTCCTCAAAACCAGCGATTTTCTTTACTGCTGGACGTTTCATGGCTTCTCGACACGAAGAAGGATGCTATTAACAAAAGATCTCCAAATATATACACTCTTGTGTGAAAAGATCTTTCGTACGATGACGCCGGCGTTTCAAGGAACGCACGTATTTCAGGAGATACGACCGGGAGCTCGTTTCAAAACTGGTGATTTCGTTGAAGGAAAGTTAGGAGGGCTACCGTAGAACGGCTCCAGTATGGAGTCATTTTGTGCGAATGGCGGAAATCCGGTAGCGGAAAAGGCGGTAAGATACTACAATATTATAATACCGTAAGCTTGCCGGTCTTTGGGCGAAATCCTCGATCTCACAACTTGGAGGTGTCTGCTTTTACGTTTGTTTGAAAAAAAAAACAAAAGCAAAAACTGAAGAACATGAAAAAGCGGGGTGGTGTGCTGCAAAAAATAAGGCTTAGCACTTAGCAACTGCCTGCCGACGATGTCAAATAAATGTGGAAGAGGCTACGTGGGACACACACAGACACGTTTTAATCCAATTCTAGGTTTTTCCTATCGGACAGGTTTTGCGTTGTTGTTGCTGGCCGGGCGTGCACCGGGTTTTTTTCGCAGGAAAAATGGGTGCATGTTGTCCCCGTTCTTGGCTTTCTTCTTCCTTCCTTGTTCTCGCTCAAAGGAAGACCGTCCATTTTAATAGTACAACATTTCGGTTTGTGCACAGAATGGTGGAGGCCGATGCCATTCTGGAATCGTGTACATCCTATATGTCGCTCTCCCCGACCCTTCACCACCTGTACGTTGCGGCATGTTAAGATTCAAAGGAAAGGTTGGTTGAGACAACCGACCCCAGTCCAGCGGGAATAGAGAGTACAGGAAAGTAGCGAAGTATGGGTAAGGCGACAGGCTGGGGCAGGAGGCCTCAACTAATCCAATACTTGCTTTAAAAGGTTGGTGTGGGCGCACAAGAACACAACAGAAATCGTGTCTATATCTGATAAGGTACTGTTGACCCTGACAGTACTCAGGGGAAGTCACCGGCTTTCATTTTTGTGGCGTGGATCGCATCTAGAAAGAAAGCGCGCGACCGATGTACATATCACCACGGACAGCTTGTAAAAATTGAGTATCGACCTTTTCGAAATAAACAGACAGCTCGCCACGCCGTGTTTTTCTGTTTATTTTGGCCAAAAGGGGAACTCAACCCTTGTTACTAATTTGAAAAACGTTTTTTTTCTTCATGTACCAGTACCAAATGACCATCCGTGTAGACTACGAGCAAGACTGCGTCGATGCGTCTGTGCTATGCAACCACCTGCGTAGACTACGAGCAGGACTAAGTCGAAGTACCAGTACCAACTAACCGGTAGACTACAAGTAGGACAATGTCGAGCAGCGCAGCATACTGCGCAACAAGCAGGTGTGTGCACGGCCCGGTCGGGAACGTTAAACGCAGCACCATTTACGCGTGAGACGTGAAAAAATATATGCGCGTCATCCACGCGTGAAACACGAAATCATGCTCATCCCCCCCCCTCCCTACTGGCCATACCGGAACTTGAATTAAATCATTGAATCTGTCATCCATATGCAAAATCCGCCTTACGAACGATTCTTAGTAGGATGCAGCTCACCCTCCATGATACTCGCCGACCACCTCACGGCGCTTTGCGCTTGGTGCAAGCATTGTCTGCCTGGTCGGTGAAAACCCGACGTGCTCCGTCTCGGCATGGTAGGGATGCGGGGGTATATGGTCCTGCGACAACGGCCATGCATCAATATCGAGGACACCTTTCCCCCCCCCCCCCCCTCCTACTGCTTTGCACGAAACGAGTACGCACCCTCCCCCCCCTCCTGCTGTCGTGCGATCCCACACCCTCACGCGGCCCCCTCTTCCCTCTGCCTAAGCCTCTCTGCCCTGTCAAACCTTGCCGTGAAGCTATCCGCACTATTTCCGAACATCTCACCGCAGCGTCGCGTTCATGTACTATTTTACTACCAGGTACTTAGTAGTAAAAACCGAGCACACTCTCCTATACCTAAAGCAGTCGTTGACATCCAGCGTATACAAGGCCCGCCCGCAATCGCGACGACGAGGACAGAGTCGGCCAAGGATAACAATCAGCAAGAAAACGGAAGAGGCTGGCAATCTTTTCTACCTCCTTTCGGACCAACCCCGCCCTGCTGTCATTGCTGAAGACCCTTGGTTGGGGAGCTCTCTTACCTAAAATTCGACGAAAAAGTCGACGAGCGAGCATAAAGGGCTGAAAAATGGGAATGGACGCTGAATGAACCCTATGCGCAATAAAAAATGAAAGCACGTGCCGGGGGGAGGAGAAGAGAAGACACCTGTGACCACGGCTTGTGTCCAGAACGTGGCGTTGGAGGGTAAAAAACTCTTTTACCCCATGAGCTGGGGAAGCAAAAAGTGATGACTTTAAACAAAACAAAAAAACAAATAAAAACGCACCCCAACCGAAATCTAACTGTTACCACGTCCCCTCTTTCCCGTTGCGGCGTTACGATTTAGAGCAGTTGTCCTATATCTGGCAGGCGTTATCGCCTGCCTGAACGAACGGCTCGCCGCCCCCCTCTTCTGTCAGGAGGTGTCCGCCGGACAGCAAGCAAGCAATACCACCCAAGCAACCCTCGTGTGATTCACCAGCACAGAGCCAGACGCACCCCTGAAAAGCAGAAGTCGGTCCCTAGGTCCAACTACTGCCCAATGCTACAAAACAAAGGCGGCGGCGACACACCACTAGTTTTTGGGTCGTAAGTTCGAATCTCACCACCCACCAACAGTAAGCTTTTGCGACTTTTCCCATGTCAAAATTGAAAAATACTCTCTCCGGTATCCTCAGGCTACAGAATCGCGTGGATATTGAAATGTACGTCCGCCCGCATATCCGGCCGATCTGCTATCCCGCCGTATCAGGGGGGGGCAAGTGTTATAAGGCTTAGCTCTTGGGTAGGAAAATCGGTTAACCTTATACCAGTGGTCAGACGGACTAATCCCCCCGAATCCCTCAACAAACACACTGTAGCCAGTCCCTAGGTCCATACCGCCGAATACTACTACATTTGACTCGGAAAAAAAAAACACGCACACACCAAAATGGCCTTTCGGGCACAAACCACTTGGAAACAGAGAACGACACAAAAAAAAACTGGTAGAGCAACGAATATGCTAAACTACTATGCTAAACTACTGTCGGCCGGTAGCCGTAAGCAAGTGGTCTATGGTGTACACGTACCATCGACGGGTTCAATACGTTTTAGCCTATTGCTCGACGCCGTGCACAGGACGGTAGTGGGTGTTCGAACACAGGTCGTAAATAAAAGATATACGTACCTGGTAGATCTTCCAACAGAAAAAGAACAAAAAAAAGTACGGATGTGCCAATGGAAGATTGGAGACAGCACTCCTCTCTCTGCGATTTTGTAGAATAATATACAATTATTTGCAATACCGTGTCGGCAGGCCTCTGCTGCTTTCTTATATATGTATTTTTGTTGTTTATTTTTTTCTTTAATCCTCCGGCGGATGGGGAAAAATAAGAAATAAAGCTTGGGCTCACCCCACACTTCCACGTATTTTCTTGACACGTCCGTGTGTCAGGTTAACTCAATTGTATTCGCAATCCAGCAGGTTTTCTGGAGTGTCCTTAAGTTCCCTTGGTAACGACAGCGCGAGCTGTCCCTACCGGTGGTCACCGCTTCCTATCGTACTCGCCCCCCGCCCCCCCCCCCCCCCCCCCCCGCCCCCCGCCCCCCCGCGCCAAACATATCCTACACCAACCCCAAGCCTTAGATTGCTCTGGAAATGATGGTGAAGTCCTGCTTCTTCGAACGCAAAGACCCCGGCAGCCACCGCCTGCCTGCCTGCTAAGCGATAGGTCATATGACACTCTTCGGGTTTTCGGCGACTTTCTTTAGTTGTTTCTTTAGTTGACTTAACGCCTTCGCTACTGGACACCCTTTTCGGACAAAAACAACTTGAAGTTAGTATAGGGAGGGCTCTAAAGGGGTTAGAAAAACCCAGTAGCGTTCGTTCGGAACGCACCGTTCTTGCACCTTAATTGTTGTTTTCGCAGAAATAACATTTTTCGTTTTTTTTTCTTGTCCCTCAAGAGGCCCGTACAGCAGTGGGATTCTTGTTTTTCCATCGGGGTCGCGCACTTATAATTTTCATCGCCAAAAAAAAAAAAAATTGCATTTTTTTTCTTGTGTGTGTTTGTAGGTTTGCAGGTAGAGTAACAGAGCTCAGAGGACTTCCTCAGGTTGTCCTACATTGCTGTGCTTTTCGCAACCATGGATGAAATTAACCCCTATAAACCCAAACGCTAGCTCCAACCCTACCGAACCCATACGAAATACCGGTCGTAGAAGTTCCCCTTGATGACATCACGGGGGGCAACATGGTTACAAAAACACAATCAAAATGTGTATCACTGCTTAACTGAGGGCCTTCAACGAAAAAAGAAGTGTTGCACGTCTTCGACCCTAAAGCACATGCAGCCACCGAAAATCGCCCTTTTTCATGCAAGGTCATAGCTGGACCACTGCTACGATATGAGGCAAACCTTCTTTTTTCTACTGTTTTGTTGTCTGAATGACGGGGCGCTCCTTGACCCAAAATCATCGGAAAAAAGAAAAAAATAGACCATTTTTTTTTTTTTTGGCATGATTCTCGTTGTGTATCTAGATCTAGGGCCATGGGATTCTTCATCCGGGATCATAGCAGTTGTGGATACCAGCCCCTATTCCCTAGGTCGTACCGCCTCCTTATCACTGTAATCCTTCCAGATCATCCTGGCTCCTCGAGGCAGACTCTGAGGTGTTTCCTCATCGTTGACCCTCGAGCGCTCGAGCGGTTGCGCATATAACCTACCTCGGTGTGTCTCCAGACTAACACCTCTATCCGAGAAAGAGAAACCTGCGAAGGGACTACTACCGTCTCACGCATTTTTTTTTTTTTTTTTCCCCGAATCAGTTTTAGGGAGAGATCTTAAGCTCCCAAATTGAGGAAACATTTCCAGAAAAAAGGTGGTGCACCCTCTATCGTGTAGCGTGTGTGTGCGAGCTACATGCAACCGGCCTGGGCGGCTCTTCCCCTGCCAATAAAGTACTGGTAGCTTTGAAGCGCGGCTTGCACCCGCTGGGGAAGGGGGGGGGAGAGGGGGGCGTACTCGTTTGTTGCTGGTCCTTATACGTTTGACCATTGAACGCGGATCCTTTCGAGACAGAGCACTGTTCCTATTCCTAATAGAGAAACCTCCAGAGCGTTTGGGCGCTCAATACGTTTTGGCCATATACCAGGCACTAAATTTTCATTTTTTTTACTTATCGTTCTCGCTTTTCTGCTTTTCTTTTTTTTCGGCACACCATCCATCTCCTGGGATAACGATGGTTCTCCCGCTACTATCTTGTGTACAAGCATTTTCATGTCACAAGAGGTAAGGGTGAGCTCCGTATCGTTCATGGTCGTAATCTTTACGCACCATCAACCCTTGCATCTCTACAATGCCGGGACGGAGCAGGTCGGGTTTCCGCACCCGGGCAGACATCGCTTGCGCCAAGCGCGAAGCACCGTGAGGTGTTCGGCGTGTGGCAGGAACGTTGAGCTGCACCCTGCAAATACTAAGAGCCCCTTGTGAAGCGAACTTCGGCAGCTCGTGATTACGGCCTCGCATATGGATGACAGCGTGAATAGACTTGATTGTTTACCGGAGACGGCGAATGGGTGTACTGCGCAACTGCCACGTGGAACCCTGACCATGCACACACCAAGTCTTACAGTCAGCCCCCCTTGCGCGGAGCTATGCCAGCTCCTCCACTCTGCACAGAATGATCTAACTCGGCCACCACATCTATGCCAGCCACACACACGAAAATAAAACAGAAAGCTGGTTGTCTAGCTCAGACGTTGAGTGGCGTGTATAGCAGCGTCGTTGCCAACCACGCCAGACCCCACCGGGAGGGGGTGGGGGGGGGGGGGGTGAGATGCACTCAGGGACGGGGGTTGCCCATCCATATGTAGCAATGCCTCTGCATGGGGATGGGAGGGGGGGGCGGGGCGGGGGGGTCCGTCCGGGGGGGGATGAGATGCACTCAGGGACGGGGGGTGCCCATCCATATGTAGCAATGCCTCCGCATGGGGATGGGAGGGGGGGGGGGGGGGGCTCCGTCGGCAAGTAGGAATGCCCCCCTAAGTAGACCAGAGCTGCCTCCCCTTACCGTCGAACACTGCGAGCTTGCCGTTGTCATGCATCCTGGCGGGGAGGGGGGGGGGGGGGGGGAGGGGGGGGAGGAAGGGGAGGGGGGGGGGGGGGGGGGGGGGAGGGGAGGGGAGGGGAGGGGGATAAGGGGTAACGGACAGAGAAGAGAACGGCAACGAAATACTTATTTTGGTCTGCTAAAGACCATGCACGACGAAAAACACCGGTCTTTGAAACCCCGATCCTCTATAAGGACAATTTATACGCCCCCTCGAAGCCCCCGTTGCGCGTGCGATTGACGTATCGCTCGTAGATTACAAAGATGAGTTTCGACGAAATCGTCGCTATCTATTTCACAGCTCCTGAGTTTTTTTCTTCGATTTTTCTTTTTTATGTTTTTTGGACGAAATCCTCGATCTATCTTACAGCTCCCGAGTTTTTTTTTATTTCGAATCAAATAACCATAGTAACGCACGGCCGAACTATCAAGCAACCTGCAAACGAAGGAGTACCATCGACCATTGCAACCTGGTCGAATCCATCACACACAGCTGACGTATTTGAAACAATTTTTTCAAAAAAACACTCGTAGACTTTTGAGAAAAAAAAACATTTTCCACGCATAGACTACATCCACACATTTTAGATATACACGTTAGCACATAGGGGGCTTGCTTGCCTGGCGTAGGTATCCTTCCTGCCCTCCGTTTCAGGCGCCGTCCAAAGCACTACCTTGGTTTCAGCCTGATCGAAACCGGTCGTCATGGTCAGATCCAGCACGAAAGCGCCGGCCGCGGTAATGTGGGCGCAGGTTCTCTTGCCGAGAGTGCCTTCCGCCTCAAAAAGGGTTTCCACAACGGTGTTGCTGTCGGCCTTCACCACGCGGAGCGTTTCTTTGTGTGTGTGTGGTTTGTTTTTGCACGGAGCAGGGGGCAGCAGGTAGGTGATATGTTTCGGTTGGTGCGACACGAGGGAAGCGGGGCGGGGCAGCCGGTCAGGTGCAATGTTAATGTTCCACTCGCAGATCTGATCGGATCAGAACAGATCAGATCCCAGCTCATGATCTGCGAGTCATCCCACGGCAGGGTAGTTGCTTTTCATGCGAGCCGATCGTTTGTCATCGGTTAAGCTCCTCAAACGCGCAACCGTGGATTAAGATGACCGTGTTACGAGTATACTTGTTTTAGGACAAGAGCACAGATAAATATGCTGGTCGGGTGGCGTGAAAACGAATGTCTTCGAAGTAATCATCTTTCAGAGGTGAGATATTGAGCTCCTCACGTTACGAGCTCAGAAACTTCCGCTGCACCGCGCTAGACCGTGGCATGACTCCTGATTGCGTTCAGGGAGACAGTGCCCTGGCCTGAAATGATACTCATGGTCTCAGAGATCATCTTGCCGTATGGTGTGCGTGACCTAACACGTGTTTCCCGCTGGTTTGGACCTGTGCTGCACAGATCTCGTGTAGCAATTATTGGTGAGTTTATGGGTTATGCGTAATAGGTAACGCAACACAATGCCATCGTATATTAGGCTTTGATTTATGAAAGTTACTAAAGACGGGCGATCGATGTAGTACGCAACTTGCAAAGATGAGTATCGACCCCAAATCCGTCGAACTCACAGCCGACATCTCGTTAGAATAATTTTAACAAAAGTATTATAACCACAGATACACGATTTTATATAATCTATACGTACATTCTAGGATCTACATTGGCTACATTTTCTATATATGATCTATATCACCACCTAGATCGTCGTCTGCGTCCGACACGAACGCCACCCGAGACAGTTGCGACACCCCGAGAGATCTTAGGGAGGGGATGAAAACTAAACATCCCCGGATCAACCAAACGGGATGTTTTGTTTCAATCCTGTAATTTATCTAACCCCGAGAGATCTTAGGGAGGGGATGAAAACTAAACATCCCCGGATCAACCAAAAGGGATGTTTTGTTTCAATCCTGTAATTTATCTGCATGGGGTGACACGGTTGTACACGACCCTATTAGGTTCATGGTAGCAGCCCCCCCCCCCCCCCTCCTCCCCCCCCCTCCACACGTGACCAAAGGAAGGCTTGTCCGGAAGGTGTCTGAGGGTAAATAAAACCTCTTACGAGTTGAGCTGGAAAGTAAAAAAGTGGTGAATAAAGCCCCTTTAAACCCACAATGTGCTCCTATACTAATTTCAAGTAACATGTCCCTCCAAAAACGGGTTTTCAATTGAAAAGGCGCTAAAAAAAAAATAAAAATAGTGCGGGGTCCCCCGCTGTAGTGCGGGTGTTGTTGCGTGCCAAGGCTAAACGCACTCTGCAGAGGGATCACGACCGTACTCACTTCCTGAAATCTCCAGGCGGTACATCTTGTTAGCGCTCATCAGCGGGGCATCAAAGGTCACCTCCTCGCCGAGCCTGAGAGTCGCCTGTGGTGTTGGGGGAAGACGGACAACGAGCCGACGGCGGACAAGAAAAACATGGCATATGGGTATGGGGTGTGCGGAAGGAGTTTTGGTTCAGAAACATGCTAGGTGCGGGTGGGATGGTAGACTCTTTCGTTGTTGTTGTTGTTGTTGTTGTTGTTGTTGGCTGTTGTTGTTGTTGTTGTTGTTGTTGTTGTTGTTGTTGTTGTTGTTGGTTGTTGTTGTTGTTGTTGTTGTTGGCTGTTGTTGTTGGCTGTTGTTGTTGGCTGTTATTGTTGTTGTTGGTTGTTGTTGTTGTTGTTGTTGTTGTCGTGGTTGTTGTTGTTGTTGTTGTTGTTGTTGTTGTTGTTGTTGTTGTTGTTGTTGTTGAGGAACTACCAGTGATTCTCTGATACCTTCACGAGTACAATGGTTGCTTTGAGAACTAGCGCGTACAAGTGTCGGTCGCATTGCGCGAGCGAACGCCTTCGAAGTCATGTTTCGGGTGGTGAGACGTTGATTGGGCTCCTCATGGCAGGACATTTCATACACTGTCGGATCCCGCCAGTCGAAAACGGCCCTTTTCGACTGGACTTTTTTTCGACTGGGTTCTTCTTATGGCACTTCTGCTTATTATCGTCAGTCGAGTAGATTTTATAGTTGCTGTGCTCTTGCTAGAGGGTGTTGGTGTGAGGGAGTACTGCTGTATGGCAGTCGAAAATCGGTTGGCAGCTCTGTGCCTCGCGCGTTCCCCGCGGGCAACGCGTGCTTCGCGCGCGACGAACCCACGTCCAAGCGGGTTGGTGGCGTTGGACTTTAGCCGAAAGTCGCCAAAAAAGCTACGTTTGTGACGTTGCATTCAGCCGAGAGCCGCCAAAGCTACAGCAGGCGTAGCCGTTGGTTGTTGGCAAAATGGCATCGATACCGCGCGCTGCTGTCGTGGTGTGATACACGCTGGTGGCGAGCGGAGCTAGGAATGCGCCACGCTGACTTGCGACGAGAAGCAACAGCAGTGATAGCCAAGCCAGCGTCGGTGCTGTTGTATGGTACTGCTGTGTGGTACCTGGTATGGGCGTGTGGGTGTGCGCCCTGTGGTGGGATGAGCGATGCGATGGGCTAAAAAAAAACACGTGTAAAACTTTTTCGACTCGAGTTTTCCGACTGGCAGATCCAGTCGAAAAAGTCCAAAAAAAGCTGCAAGGTCGAAAAAGCTCTTTTTCGACTTGGTGTAAGAAAGCCCGATTTAGGCTTCAGTCTCGAAAAAGTCGTTTTCGACTGACAAATCCGACCCTCGGTAAGAAATAGCATTAGTGGAATTCAGAAAACTCGGCTGCGTCCGTACGGTGGGAGATGACTCGACATTCCGACGATTTTGGGTCAACCGCCTTTACAATTGGAAACCCGTTTCTTGGGACAAACTTATTAGGATTTGGTATATAAGGAGGGGTTTGGGGGCTCTAAACGGGTTGGCCTCTTGACAACTGGAAACCCGTTCTTGGGGATAAAATTACTTGGATTCAGCATAGGGAGGGGTTTGGAGCCGCGTCTTTCAGAAACGTTTAAAAATATGTATTCTTCACGACGTCAGCTGAGCTGTGAGTTCGACGAATTCATAGGGTCGATGCTCATCTTTGCAAGCTGCGCGTTGTTGTGGTACTTGTAGTCATACTATGTGGTTGAGTTTTTGCACTTAATAATGGGAGCGGGGTCCTGTTATTTATTTATTTATTTTACATGCAATATTTAATATGTATTTGGTTTTTCTCCACTATAATATGGTTGTGTGTTGGTATTTTTGCTCAAGGTGGGGAATTTTGGCCAACAAAGAGTGTCATCTCTATTATCGTAGCAAGCGTCCAAAGAAGTTTGCACTCAAGTTCTATTTTTTTACACATGAGAGCAATGCACAAGCTTCCAGAATTTGATTCGTAGGTCGCCTCACAGAAAGCTATCTTGGGGAAGAAGAAATAAATCGCAGAAGTTACCGGGAAAACTATATCGCGTGGAGAAAAAACAAACAAGTTGACGGGGGGCAAGAAAAAAGAAAAAAAATTGCAGAAATTTGCCGGAAACCTTTTACCTGTTCGAATTTGATGTGGTTGTCGAGAGCGTTCTTCAACGCAAGGATTCCCGCGCGCTTCTGCCAGATGAGGTCGAACCCGACCCAGTCGGATGAGGATAGTTTTTTCGCGCTGGAGCACAGGGGAGGGAGGAGAAAGGGAAGCATCACGGACACCAGCAGAGGAGGGGCGGAAATCGTCAATCGCATTTAAATGACATACTGTCGAGAGGTAGCAGGGTACTCGATTGCTGCTTACCTTGGTTGCGTGGTCGTTGACTACGCAAAAGGGAAAGCGGGTAGCACGGGCGGACATAAATTCTCAATCGCATTGCTCACATCGGACAGTTTGTCGCGCTGTGTAGCAAGGAGGGACGAGAAAAGGGGAAAGCGCGACGGACAGTAGGAGTGGTAGTAGTAGTAGCAGTAGCAGTAGTTGTAGTAGTAGTAGTAGTAGCAGCAGCAGTAGTGGTAGTAGTAGCAGTAGCAATAGTAGTGGTAGTAGCAGCAGTAGTACTACTACTAGTAGTAGTAGCAGTAGCAGTAGTAGTGGTAGTAGTAGCAGCAGTAGTAGTAGCAGTAGTAGTGTTAAGAAGAAGGGGGGATGGAAAAAGCTCAGCTCAAAGAGTGCCAACTCCATCGTTAGGAGGATAGTGTGGGATAGGGAGGAACGGAGGACGGGGAAGGGAAAGACAGCGAGACGATACACGCAAGCCCGGTATGCAAAGCACAACCCTCACGGGGGCAGAAGTATGCGGGGTGGGCGGAACTGGCCGTTGAACTGAGGGAACTGTCCCGAACCCGTGCTGGAGGGACCCAAACTGCGGCACGGTTAGCAAATAGAGGAGTGTGGTGGCAGCTAAGTACAAGCGATGCTGCCCGTGTTGCGGGAAGGAGGTGCCAGAGACGATCGCCCACATACTACGATGTCCGAGATGGGAGGGAGGAAGGAAGGAGATGTTGGGACCGATGATAAGCGAGGCAAAGGGTCTAGCGTCGGGGAATGGTTGCGAGAAGAAGTCGCACACATGTTGCCATACTCTTAGGTGGAAAGTATAATGGAAAGCGACTAAAAGACTGGGGCACCGTCCCAAACCTAAATGAATCAGAGGCACCCCGTCACCGAACGGGGAGGAAGCGGAACCAACGGCGAAGGACGGGGCTTTAGAGTCCTGGTTGCTAGCCGGAATGGGTAATGGAATCGGTGGTGCAGCGGGTTGCGGCGTTCCCACAATGTACGGTCAGTTCGAGAGACCCCATCATCCGGGTAATGAGGAGATGCCCGCCTTCCACCGAGGATCAACGCCCGAATGGGTAGGGTGGACCGCAACTGGACCAAGTCCAGCGGAAGGCTGTTCTCTCTCATGGCCAGGGGTTTTATTAGTGGGTGAGCTTGCGCAAGTCACACATTGTCCGGAATGATGCCGTTCCGGGTGGCTATCCCCGCCGCACCTGACCCTCAGGGTCAGGCCAGGTCGACATATTCACGCATCCGTACACAACGGCCGCTTGGGTTGCCGGAGTAGTAACGGGGACCGCCGGTAGGGACAGCTCGCGCTATCGCTACCACGGGAACTGAAGTGACACCCCAGAAAACCAGCTGGGTTGCGAATAGAATTGAGGTAAATCGACACACGACGCGTATGAAAATACGTGGAAGTGTGGTAAGCTTGAGTGCTATTTTTCCCCATCCACCGCCGGAGGACAAGAAAAAAAAAGTAGTATGGTAGGAATTCTCAATCGCTGGTGCCGTGAGTTGGGCAGGGTACATAAACAGCCAACTCACCGACTCTAGCCTATATTTTATAACTAAACGGACAGAAATCCTTGATCGCATTGCTCAGATGACAAGCTTTTTTGCGCAGTAGTAAGGGTGGGGGGGGGGGGACGGGAAGCACCACGGACATTAGAGGTGGGTGTCCTCCATCGTCGCTGGTGCTGTAGAGTTGGGTGGACTTCGCTGCTGGTTGTTAGCTATAGCTGGCGGAGTAAAAGGTGAACATGGTGGTGTGCCAGGCACCCCTTTCAACCCCTTTGAGACGCTTCGGAGGGGAAATTTTACGACGAAAATTGAGGATTTTTCGGCATCATCCACCACTCACTGCTGGTTAGCGAGACGATCAAATTGTTGTCCGAATGATCGCAATACAGGAAAGACTCGTACGGGACGCTGGGAGCATGATCCTTCTTTCGTGAAGCTGCTGTGCGCTCACCCTACAGGCAGACACTTGAACTCATATCACCATCATCGTCGTGTTTTTTTTTCATCGCCACACTGTAATCAAGATGTAATCAAGTCCCAAAAACGGTTGAGGCAGTCCGGTTTATGTTTTATTTTTTCAAAGATAAGACCAGCTCCTAAACATCGGTTTGTCACGAAAAGAAAACTGCACATTGATCGCGCGAAACATCCCACATACACCATTAACAGTTCCCAAGCAATGTGTCCCCCAAACACGCGACTAAAGTTCTAAAAGGGGGCTGTTTAAATCCACCCGTTTTTTTACGACTGTTGCGGGAGATCATAAGACCAGCTAAAAACCGGCTTGTCACTAAACAAACTACTTTTTTTAAACAACACGGGATCACTTTTTTACAGTAGTACATACAACGTGTATCCCTTTGGAGCGTGTGGCCCTCAGTATAGGTCGAAGCGAAGGCAAAGTGGGGCGACTCAAGATGAAGACATCAGGAGAAGAACGGACCTGGTACGCTCAGAGAGTAGGTGGGCGACAGGTTTCGGGAACGGTTCGTAGAACGCGCTCGATTACCATGCATCAAAACTCGTATCCTGCCAGGTTACCCCGCCAACTACACAACTAGTCGGGTTGACCTATATCCCGCCAGCTCACAGCTACAAAGCCATGACGGAGATGCGAAAATACTTATCCGAAAATGCCACTCCTTGTTCAAACCCGAAGAAATTAAATACTTGTACATACCACAACTCTATCGCATGTATACGATACTGGTGGGTGGGGGTTCTACAAACGGATGGACTTAGGGTTGAATGCACAGGGGAAATAGTGATGACGGTCACTCTCGAGGCTGAAAGCGTCTGACTGTGCATAGCTCTGCGAGTAAAACAGAAGGCACTCGAGAGCGGAACGACACTTCTCCTGTCGATTTGATGGCCCTACAAGTAGATACTAGTTCCCGCCGTGGTTTCACGAGTCATGACCCGGCCCGCGGGTCGGGTCGGGTCGGGTCGGGTCTGGTCTGGTCTGGTCGGGTCGGTTCGGGCCGGGTGGGGTCGGGTCGGGTCGGGTCGGGTCGGGTCGGGTCGGGTCGGGTCGGGTCGGGTCGGGTCGGGTCGGGTCGGGTCGGGTCGGGTCGGGTCGGGTCGGGTCGGGTCGGGTCGGGTCGGGTCGGGTCGGGTCGGGTCGGGTCGGGTCGGGTCGGGTCGGGTCGGGTCGGGTCGGGTCGGGTCAGGAGGTTGTTACGAACCTCACGGGTGCACCCCTAGCGTACTTCACGCTAGGACAGTAATTGAGCGGTCCTGCAAAGGCGGCTCTTTTCACTTGGACGTTATGAATAGACGACCTAAAAGCCTACCAATATCGTTTCGTGGAGGTCAAGCACGTTATCACGAAATTGCCTCGTCACACACCGCCTGTTTTCAGCTTCTTCACCTTGTCGAGGCGGCGGCGGTGTACACGCGCTTGTCCCTCCTCCTTGAAGGCAAACTAGGAGAACCAAAAAAAAAAATGACGTATTTTTATAGAATCAAAATCACTTTTTTGTTTCCAGCTCAACTCGTGAAGGGGATTTACATTTCACCCTCGGCCACCTTCTGGACAAGCCGTGTTCACGGGTGTCTCCCCACCCCCCCCCCCAGTACATAACCTTCACGCTTTTCGCGCATAGGGTTCAGCATTCCCGCTTTTTCAGTTTCTTTTATGCTCGCGGATTTGCAATCGAATTTCGCCAACTCGCGCTCTCGCACTTTCTGCTCGTCAGTTTGTTAGAGAAACAGTCTCTGTCCCGGGTTGGAGCCTACGACCTCGACCTCAGTAGCTGCGTGGCTTGCTATTGAACCACCGGGGACGCCATTTTGTTTTTTTGTCTGTTTTTTCTTCATCCCATTCATTATCCCCGCACTAGTCTCGCGCTCCCATCCAGTAGTAACTCAGATCCGGGGTCACATAGCGGGCCCTCTACTCCCCCTTCCCCACTACACGGCGGTACGTGCCTTCGTTTTTATCGCGAGAAGAATTCAGCATATTCTTCCCTCGCCGACTCGCGTTGAATTCGTACCGGGGACGCCATGAAAGCAGCAAAATACGGAAATAGAAGGAAATATGTCTATGTAAAATAAGCACTTTTTTTTTTGGGGGGGGGGGGTATATGGCGTTCTCTGGCGGCCGAGGTACTTTCTCGTACTGTCGACTGCGGGGCAAGCAAGGGGCTTGGGTGTATTACGATGCGTGTCTGGATCCCGGCCAAGCTCCGTGGCGGTGCTCTGAGCATTCAACGTCGCTGAGCTGGCTCGTTTCGCCAAGGGGTTGTGTTCCGGCCTCGCTGAGGCGATCAGGTGCATGGAAAACCCCCACATTGTTATCCTTTCTGAAAAATAGCCTGTGCCGTTCTCATATTTAGTGTTGTTCGTAATTAGAAGAATACATATATACACATATATATAACTAGAAAAAATAGGCTACTGGCCGGCTGTTTTCTTTGACTGTTCTTCTTCACCTTCTCGTGGCGGCCTCGTATGCATTCGTGCCCTCCTTGAAGTGGAACTTGCCGCTCTTGTGGCAAGGCAGGCTGCAGATGTGGCTCTTCAGGCTTTCGAAGAAATCCGCCTTTCCGGGAGGCTTTTCTTCCATCTCCTTAGCCGTCGTCACGACCGCGTCGGAAAGAGCTTTGGCCGCCTGAAAAAGAAGACCGGGGGGTGGGGGATAAAAAGGCCAATCGTTCCGGTTAAAACAAAAAAAACGTGCGCTTTCATGTACCTTAAACAAAGCAAGCGAACTGTTGAACAAAATTATGAACCGTACCCCTGTGTCGCACCATGTTGCGCGCTGCGTTTCATTTTGTCCGTGGATAACGAGGATATTTTTTAGTGGGTCGTCGCTTGAGGTTTTCGAATAGCATGTCCCTCATTGCGCCGAGTGTCTCTTGCCTTAGCTGAGAAGGGGAGGGAGAGCAACAACATTGAGATGGAGAGGGAAAGGGAGAGGGAGAGGGAGATGGGGAACGTTTACGGCGGGTTTGTCCTCCATCTCCTTACCTAACCGTAGTCAGAACCACGACGCAGACAAGGTCTCCACTGCCTGAAAAAAGAAGACGGGTGACCCCCGATATTTCAGCGATGTGTGCCTTGTGTCCGAGCATTTGATGCGGTTAGGGCTCATTCTTCGTTGTCGTTTTATATTATTCCGGCGTGTGAGTCATCTCACGGTAGCTAGGGGTTGCAGTTGTAGGGTTGGGCCAAAAAGTCCCTGGTCGATTGAGCTCCTCATGTGAGGAACTGCCGGTCAATGAAGAAATTTCACGAGCACATTGTTTTTTAGAACTAAGGCATAGAAGCTTGGTCGGGTTGTGCGAACGAATGCCCTCCAAGTCCTTTTCCGGGGTGAGAAATTGAGGTCCTCATGTGAGGAACTTAGGGATCGCTCGTGTATGCTTTTCCCGCTCCAGATGTATTATAATAATTGTGATTTCCACTAATAGTACCGTCCGACCGTGTAAAGTAGATGCCATTCCGATAGAAATGGTACGAAGTACGCCCTTCCCATAAGCAATAATAGTAGTAGCTCTTCTATGGCTCTCCGCCAACCATGGCCCACTTTCCCGTCTTAGGGGTTCTACTCTTCACTCTTGTTCATGTATTGATATTATTTCACGTATAACGAGGCCTGCTTTGTGAGCACGGACCAGTTACTGGCGACGAGATAATGGGAAAACAACAACAAACATAAACATCAACATCAACAACCTTGCCTGCATCACCACCACCACCGCCTACATCAACAATACCACCACTGCCACCGCCACCGCCACCGCTACCGCTACCGCCACCAAGAGCAAGAGCAAGAGCAAGAGCAAGATCAAGATCAAGAACAAGAGCAAGAGCAGAGCAAGAACAAGAACAAGAGCAAGAGCAAAGCACAAGAACGAAAAAAAGAACAAGAACAAGAACAAAAGCAAAAGCCAAGGCCTCTTCTGCTTTGGCATCTAGCTCCAGCTCTAGTACCCTCAACACGTCCTCAATAAAAATAACAAATACCTCATCAGTGTTGGCCTCATCCTCTAGCTCGAGCACACTGAACAACTCCACAACCGCCGCGCGGATCTGGTCGTGGGCATCCTCCGTCGCGAACGACCGTCCAATCATGTGCCGGAGGGAAATCGGCACCTGCGGAAAGGCGTCGGGAGCGAAGAAAAAAAACAAAACAATGGGGAGGATAGTTTTAATGATCACTTCTTCCGAAAATCGTTCGCGGCAAGAAACATAATACTCCGGAGTATTTGTTTTGGGGGGGTAACATTTTGTTTTTCAAACGTTTTTTTTTTGTCGTCATTATTATCTGGCGATTATATATATATATACTTTTTTTAAACTAGGTTGTTCTGTGACGATCTGCTCGAGCGTGCGCATGCTCTTTCGCGAACGAGCGGCCGAATCGTGTTCCGAAGAGGAGTGGACATCTACCTATGAAAAGCTGTTCGGGGCAAGAAGGAAACGATGTATACAATAGGTCCATGTATAAAATAGGGGGGGGGGGGGTAGTTTATCAACCAAATGCACGCGAATAGGCGTTCGGGGCCAAGGAAACAGGTAGCATATACCAGTATCAATCATCGCGTTTACTTTCCAGCTCAAGTTGCAAACAGATTTCGCGCCTTACTCTCAGCTATACTATTAGCAAGCCGTGGTCACAGGTAGGTGTGTCTTCCGTTCCCCCCCCCCCCCCCCCCCCCCGTACGTGCCTTCATTTCTGTCGCGCAAATGGTTCAGCATGTTCCCACTGTTTTATACCTGGTGATTTTTATTTTTCAATGGTCGTCGATATTCATCGAATTAGCTGACTCACGTTCTATCGCGCTCGTTTTCCGCCAGTCGTTTTTTCTTACGCAAGAGAAAGTGTGCCTACGAGCAGCATGAGCATGCACACGGGGGGGCTTGAAGAACCCATGCCTTTGATTTAGCAGGGACGAGATTCATCTGTTACTCCATCGGGGACGCCGATATAACGTGTGTATGATGGGCGGTAATCAGTAGTTTCTTTCTTGATTATTTTGTGGCCATCTGGTCGAGCGCAGGGTCCGTCGCGAACGAGCGGCCAAACCATGCCCCCAAGAGAAATTGGCACCCTCTTGCTCGAAATGTCTTTCCGGGAAGAAAACACAAAACGAAGTTGGAAGGAGCACGGCAGGGTCGGTGCCCGAAAGTCCTCTTTTGCTGCTGCAGCATTGCCTGCATACTCGTACACTGGAGGAATCCCGATATCTTATCTGATTTTAGTTCATTTTTTTTTTCGCGTCTCAGGTGTCGCCTTCGCGCTCGTTCATTTCTCCTTCTCCCCCCATGTAGACGTAACTCAGGCCCAGGGTCAGCACGAAGCAGACTCTTTGCTCCCCCTTCTCACTACGCACGGTACTATGTGCGCCTTCGTTTTTGTCGCGAGATAAGGGCGAAAGCACTCTCTTTCCTCGTCGACTCGCTTTGATAGTGCCGGATTGAATAGTGCCACCGCCCTCTGCAGTGCCGGTTGAATCGCTTGGCACGACGCCGACAGCCTTCTACAGTGCCACTCTACCCTCTACAGTAAACAAAGGCTACGGAAGAGGGGGTCACTTTTGGAGTTTTTTTTTTTTTCCCCTAGAGTAGCTCGGTCGGGGGTCGGGGTCACTCGCGTGAGTGACCCACGCCCCCTGTGTTCCTTTTGCGGTCGTTAAGCTTTAGTGTGCGTGTGCGTATGCGTGAATGCGTTTGTTTTTTTCACTTTATTGCGGAAGGAATCCGCATTGGAATGACAAGCTACGAGCTGCGCCAACAAAATCGCATGTGTTTTTTGTCCGTGAGGTATAGCCAGTCCATTCGTGCGAGTGGCCCACACCCGGTACTGAAAATGGGGGCACATCGTAAGATCACCCCTACCCTAGGGGCCACCTGCACTATCTGCATTTTTGGTGGAAGCTCGTGAAAGCTTTCATGGAAGCAATGGAAGCTTCCATGGAAGCGTGGAAGCTTCCATGGAAGCGATGGAAACATCCATGGAAGCATGGAAGCTTCCACGAAAGCTTCCATAAAAGATTCTACGGAAGCAACTTCCACGGAAGAATCCATGAAAGCTTGCACGGTAGCAACTTCCACGGAAGCTCCCATGAAAGCTTCCACGGAAGCAACTTTCACGGAAGCTTCCACGAAAGCTTCCACGGAAGCAACTTCCACGGAATCTTCCACGAAATATTCCACGGAAGCAATTTCCACGGAAGCAATTTCCACGGAAGCAATTTCCACAGAAGCTTCCGTGAAAGCTTCCACGGAAGCTTCCACCGGCAGCAACTTCTACGGAAGCTTCCATGAACGCTTTCACGGAAGCAACTTCCACGGAAGCTCTCATGAAAGCTTCCACGGAAGCAACTTCCACGGAAGCTTCCACGAAAGCTTCCGCGGAAGCAACTTCCACAGAAACAACTTCCACCGAAGCTTCCATGAAAGCTTTCACAGAAACTTCCACGGAAGCAACCTAACCCTAACCCTAACTCTAACCCTAACCCTGGGCTTCTATGAAAGTAATATAGGTTTAGAGTTTGTACTTTCATGGAAGCTTCCATTGCTTCCGCGAAAGCTTTCATTACTTCCATGGAAGCTTCCACGGGAGCTTTTGTTGAAACTCACGCGGAATTTACTTCCACGGAAGCTTTCATATCTTCCATATCTTCCATGGAAGCTTCCACGGAAGCTTACGGAAGCTCCCATGAAAGCTTCCGTGGAAGTTACTTCCGTGGAAGCTTTCATATCTTCCATATCTTCCATGGAAGCTTCCACGGAAGCTTCCATGAATACTTCCGTGGAAGTTACTTCCATGAAAGCTTCCATAAAATCCGCAAAAGCTTCCATTACTTCCATGGAAGCTTCCATGGAAGATTTCGTGGAAGTTACTTCCATGGAAGCTTTCGTGGAAGCTCCCGTGGAAGCTTTCATATCTTCCATATCTTCCATGGAAGCTTCCGTGGAAGTTACTTCCATGAAAGCTTCCATAACATCCACGAAAGCTTCCATCACTTCCATGAAAGCTTCCATGGAGGCTTTCGTGGAAGTTACTTCCATGGAAGCTTTCGTGGAAGCTCCCGTGGAAGTTACTTCCGTGGAAGCTTTCATATCTTCCATATCTTCCATGGAAGCTTCCACGGAAGCTTTCATGAAGACTTCCGTGGAAGTTACTTCCATGAAAGCTTCCATAAATTCTGCGAAAGCTTCCATTACTTCCATGAAAGCTTCTATGGAAGATTTCGTGGAAGTCACTCCCATGGAAGCTTTCGTGGAAGCTCCCGTGGAAGCTTTCATATCTTCCATATCTTCCATGGAAGCTTCCGTGGAAGTTACTTCCATGAAAGCTTCCATAACATCCACGAAAGCTTCCATCACTTCCATGAAAGCTTCCATGGAGGCTTTCGTGGAAGTTACTTCCATGGAAGCTTTCGTGGAAGCTCCCGTGGAAGTTACTTCCGTGGAAGCTTTCATATCTTCCATATCTTCCATGGAAGCTTCCACGGAAGCTTTCATGAAGACTTCCGTGGAAGTTACTTCCATGAAAGCTTCCATAAATTCTGCGAAAGCTTCCATTACTTCCATGAAAGCTTCTATGGAAGATTTCGTGGAAGTCACTCCCATGGAAGCTTTCGTAGAAGCTCCCGTGGAAGTTACGTCGGTGGAAGCTTTCAGTTCTTCCATATCTTTCATGGAAGCTTCCACAGAAGCTTCCATGAAAGCTTCCGTGGGAGTCACTTCCATGAAAGCTTCCATAACTTCCGCGAAAGCTTCCATCACTTCCATGAAAGCTTCCATGGAAGCTTTCGTGGAAGTTACTTCCATGGAAGCTCTCGTGGAAGCTTTCGTGGAAGCTCCCGTGGAAGTTACTTCCGTGGAAGATTTCATATCTTCCATATCTTCCATGGAAGCTTCCACCGCTTCAATTGCTTTCATGGAAGCTTCGATGGAAGCTTCCATAGCTTCCACATATTCCATGAAAGCTTCCGTGAAAGCGGTGAAAGCTTCCACGGAAGCTTTCATGAGCTTCCACGCAAAATGCAAGTAGTGCCGGAGACCGTACCCTAGCCTATAGGCCAGTAACTCTCTGTAGAAACCCCATTCCAAATGGTGCGGGTATACTGGGCTGGCGCATACCGGCACTATCGGGAACCTCCTCTTGTATAGCACTATGTCGTCACAAGCGTTGGTCCGTCGGTAGATCAAAACCTCGGCACCTTGCTGCAGAGAGCATTTGCTCCGTCAAAAATAAACCACGCCTCCAACACGTGTATCACATATAGCAGCCTCACGCACCGACCCGGATGAAAACGCGGCGGCGGAGTGTATCGCGCCGCGAGCGAGCATGCATACGCACATCTAATATACACAATGGATTACGGAAAGAAAAAAGGAGAAGTCGATTTCAAAACATTATTTCTTGTTTTTACTCACGGCAGGGTCGTTCTCCAGGTGGTGCCACACCGAGGCTCGCTGGTGCCAGGCCACCGTCAGCAAGTTGATGGCGTTCTGAGCAACAAAAAAGTGTGGGGGGGAGTTTCACGAAGTCAGCAGCAAGCTTCCGGCGTGGAAACGATACATTTTATGAAAAAATATTTCAAGGACGTCAGCCGCGACTTCGACGAATTTCGGGTTAATACTCATATTTGCAAGCTGCGTTGTTGGTACTTGTAATATACTATATGGGTGAGTTCTTTATTGGGAGGGGTCTTATGTTTTTTTTATTTTTTTTGGTTCAAAAATATATATATACATATACTGGAGTATATGTTTTGTTTTTCTCCAACATAGTGGTTGGTGTTGGTATTTTTACTTTAGGTGGGGAATTTTGAGCTAGATCTAACATCATATCTACCTTATAAATTTGTTACTGCAGTTTCCACTATACTGCTGTATCATATGCATGGTAGGTGTTTTATTTTGTTTTCTCCCCCGCTTTAATATCGGGAGGAGTACGAATACAGAGTATTAGTAGTTATCTAATATGTTAATATGTTGATATTAGTACAGCATTCGAGAATAAAAGTCGGCTACTTCCCCCCCAAAAAAAGACTCTGGGGGACTCAAACCCACGGTTCCAAACTGATACGCGGTCACTCTAACATTTTACAAAAATATTTTCAGGACGTCAGCTGTAAGTTCGACGTATTTCGGGCCAATACTCGTCTTTTCAAGCTGCTTGTTGGTACTTGTAATATACTATGTGGGCAATTTTTTTCATCAGTATAGGGTCTTCAAAAGGGGTTCAAGTGAGGGTATCAGCACGAGGACAAAATAAATAAATAAAAAATAAATAACGGGTGTACCTGTACACCGTATCGTGAACGCCGTCACAGCTGGATCCCCGTTTTTGTTTCAAGAACTTGTTGGGATCAGTATAAGGGCTCTAAAGGGGTTAAAGTGAGGATATCAGCACGAGGACAAAAAAAATAAATAGTAATAATGGGTATACCTATATACCGTATCGTGAAAGAACCATCCCACGGGGTAGGGTTGCAGCAAATTCTAAGAATTTTTTGAGCTCCTCAAAGCATGAGGAGCTTCCTCAATATCGACACCACCCGAAAAATGACTTCGAAGGCGTTCGTTCGCACAACCCGACCAAGCTTCTATGCCTTAGTCCTAAAACACAATACATATAATGGTGAAATTACTTCACTGAGCGGTAGTTAGTTACTCACGTGAGGAGCTCAATCGGACAGAAGGTATACCTTTTTTTGGCACAAAACCTGCAATCCCTACCGTGGGGTGACTCGAAAATACAACCGAAACTCCAGACGACCAAAAATTAGCACCGAGCGTCTATTGATGTGGCGGCATCGCCTCCTTCACCAAAACGAACGACATCGGCATCCGTTTCCAATCGACCTCGAGCACAACTTTTTTGGCATGGGACACGCAAACTTATTTTTGATACACAACGTCGTCTCGTTGTTTGCGCTTGAACACCATGGGCATCCAACCCAATTAGATCAAAATCAAAGTCACTTCTAGCTTAGTCTTGGCCACTCGTTAGGTGTGAGTAGCCCCCCTCCCCTCCTCCCACTCTATGGTCATACGACTACGGTCACGCACGAAATAAATACACCGCCCGTCCCCGCCCCTCACCCCAACTCCCACCCCATTTTCGCCTATGAGCATCAAATGGGCATTCAATCCAATTCGATTTCACCTCGAGCCGAGTTTTTCCCGGCGACGAAGGGTCGAAATAGCACAGCATGTTGTCCAAGACGTTGGTGATGGGGAGGAGGGCCTCAAACGGTCCGCGGTCGATGACGGTCCAAGACGAAGTGTCCGTGAATAGCGCCTCCGCGAACAGCTCTGGAGTCGCCACGTTTGGCCCCATCGACTGTTGGGGGGGAAAAATTGTCTGCGTTGTTAGCAAGGGGGCTTTGGGGTTTGCTGTATTACCAATAGAAAAGGTCGAGGTGTCAGCAAGGGTTGGGATTTGTTGAGGTCGCCTGAGCTTGGAGTAAATCCCATATAATATAAGACCCACGCGCAAGGCAAACACACCCGTTCGGGGTGTTTTTTCCAAGCTGATTGTCTCGATAACGGAGAGAAAAGAGAATGCGCACACCGTCGATCGATGCGCCCGTGAGAAGATCTCGTGATAGGATCTCGCGAAAAAATCTCTCGTGACAAGGTCTCGTGATAAGATTTTTCGTGAAATGACTGCTTCGTCCCCCCCCAAAACCAGCGACTTTCACGGCTGCTCGACACGAGGAAGGATACTAAGAAAAAAATATCTTCATCTATTTTTCTCGTTTCCAAAGGACTATAACACAATGACGTCGGGGTGGCCAGAGGCACCGTATTTCAGGAGATACGGACGGGAGCTAGTTTCTAAACCAGAGATTTCGTTAAAGAAAAGTTGCGGCGGCTACAAGCCGTAGAACGACTCAAGAGATCTCGTGAAAATGTCTCATGAAAAAAGATCTCGCTCGTGAAAAGATCTCGTGGCAACACCTCGTGTGGAAATATCTCGCGAGCAGATATCGTCAAAATATCTCATGAAAATATATCGACACGACCTCTATCTTTCCCAAAAAAAACACCATTATTTTCGTTTCGCGCCCTCCCGCCTCCCCCCCTTATTTGGAGAAATCGACTACTCGGGAAATTCATCCCAGCAAGATTGTGCTTGTATGTTTTCATGCGTGCTATACGGTGGTACCATGGTCAAAAGGAAACAAGAGCCGGCCTGGCGCTCGGTCACCGCCCGGCTACTATACTTCTTGGATCGCGGATCGCACAGCTTACTTGGTGGTACCTCCCCTTGCGTTCCGGCGAAGGCTAATTCCTTACCTGTGCGCCACTCTCGCAGTATTGGTACTACGTAGGCATTGATGATGGCCTCCTATACCGAAGTATGGAACAACACCCCAACCTTTTCTCCCGCGTCCAAACAAACAGCAGGTACACGCCGCATTTGGTTCCCGAAACGGCAAAAAAATCCTCTCCACGACCACTCAGCTTGAGGTCGTTAATCGCTCAAGCACCCGAGCTAGGTGGCGACACCCGGCAACAACGTGCTATAACATCTATTAATACCATGTATGTATCATTGGGGATATATTGTTCGGAAGGAGGGAGTTGCACAAACCCACGTCGGCGCCAAAACTACTGTATAGTATCTTATTATACAGAGGTCTGTGAAACTCGGGGATAGGACCAGAATGTCCTCTGACGACCACATAACGTGATAACCCACGGCCCATGTGTTCAGGGGGAAACGGAGCGCTTGTTACCGAGGCTAGCAATGCGATGTGTGTTGTTGGTTTCCCGAACGTGGGCAACGTGGTAATTGTCCATGCGTTTAGGGGGCAGCGTATATACTTGGAAAATATAGCATAGCGTTCTTTACCAGACAGCACCGGGGTGCTTAAATAAACCACCAGGTGCACACACGAGTGTGCACCGTCGGAGCCGCAGAGCGAAAAACAGCATCTAGATTGTCCAGCTGTCATCATGAACGGCCTCACATCAGCGCGGCCACGTGTTCCCACGCTCGAGGGTACACAGCAAAAGGCCAGAAGACTTCTGCAACGAATTAAAAAGATACGTAAAAATAGACCAAACCGTAAACTCGTTTGGGCTGCGGCTAATAGTTTTTTCTCTCAGTTTTCCAAGAGTCTTGTGTCCCCGTTTTCAACTTGCGACACCGACCGCCGGAACTTCAAGCCAACCACGTACCCACGGGGAAGCTTGTATATGTACCAGGTATACAACAAAAGCTAGGCGTCAGTACCGCAGAAATATACATGCACATATATGTTTGTGTATCCTCTTTATGCTCTGTCGCAATCACTTACCCGAACGTAAGTTTGGAACATGGCGCGGGAATCCGCGGCCTCGCTCTCGCTCTTCCCCGCTGAACTGTGGAAGGTAACCACGCCCGAGCTGGTAGCGCTGCCCATGCTGGCGCTGGCGGAGGCCGACACGATTCCGGCTCCTCCTTCGGCCAAGGTTTTGACGTCGCAAGACTCGGTCCTGCTCTGCTGCATCTGCGTGCTCGCGGCCGCTAGCAGGGTGGAGGTTTCCACCTATTAAAGGCGGCATCAATCAGTACCGGTAAAAAAAAAACGCGGAATATCGGCACGAACCGGTGTCAGTGAATTTAATGAGTGGCGCGATGGACGCATCGTACATAGTGACAATTTTTCAACAGCACGATGAACCTCTGTTGGGATATGGCGGCCCAAACCGCGACAAGTGTATATCCTTTCATAAATACAGTCGTTCCCCTTCTCAATTGTGAGTGCGTTGCCTTCTTCCCCGTGACAATGCCCGCACTAAAGTGGAGACCCCGCACTATTCCGGGTTGGTGTGGTACACTCTACAAGGGACGAGGTGGTGACATGCGAACTTCACGGCACTAAAGTGCCCCCCCCCTCATTCAAAATGCCCCCCCCCGCACCTAACGTCGAACCACACCAGTACACTCCCAGGACGAGCGCTGCAACAGTACAAGCATCATCGTGCCGCACGCGTAACGCAAACCTCCTGTTAATACCGTTTTTTCGTGCTACCGATGGTGAAAAACGTCACGTTTTACTTCGACACATTTGCAGGGCTTCTCGTTGGTCATGACCCGACCCCCCGTCATGAACCCCGACCCGACCCCCCCGCGGGGGGTCGGGTCGGGACGTTTATAAAAATTCCCGGGCGGGTCGGACCGAGAGGTTTGAAGTATCACGGGTCGGGCCGAGAGATTCTCAAGCTCTCACGGGTCGGGTCGTTTTTTTTGCTGCACTCCTAGCGTGGAATTACTCATAATAAACATAACAATGTTCAATATATATACATGGTTATTTTCCTCATTTGGAGATCCCCGTGACGGGTAAATTCTTGTTAGTTGGCCATAAACCGTGGTGCGAAACCCTACCGTACATGACAGTGCTAGTGTATAACCCCCCCCCCCCTTGGGATGAAATGCTGAGCCGGTTTCCTCCAAAACCAGCGCGGAACGGATAACAACGGCGGTGGCGGCTTTAGGGAGGATGCCGTCCAGATCTTTCCATAGACGTGTCGCTCGGCGTATAGTAGACTCTACCGGTCGTCGAGAAATCCGCACTCGAAAACTCGTCCGAGGGGTGTGCTATACACCGTCACGTACGGTACCCTATCCTAGCGTTACCTACCTCCGACTCGGTCGTCATCGTCATGGTGCGGAAAAAGATGCCCCCCAGGAGGTGTCGCCCGTTGGAAACGTGGGAGCCGAACGTGTCCAGGAACTGGCTGGCCTTGAGCAGCGTGTCCACGCCGAGGGCGCTATCGAGGGCCTCCTCCGACATCGTCATGGTCGACACGGGGATGCGGAAGGACCTCATAGGACATGTGATTGCCTAAATTCGAGCATTTTTTTTTCGCAAAGCGGGGGAGGGAGGGGGGGGGGGGGGGAGGGGAAAGCGGCGGCGTCTAAACCAAAGCGCGTGCTGGGGGATAATCTCGTAGTGCGTGTCGTCTAACATCGTTTATGGCCGAGACCAGGATGCGGAAATAACTTCGTCGGGCATGAAAATCGCCAAATTCAGCAGATTTCGCGGAAGCGGGGGAGGGTGGGAGTGGACGGTGTTAAGGTGCGCGGTGTGTGCATGGGGGCAACGTTATGTGATCGAAACGCGAAGGTGTTGCGTTATGTCACAGGGTAGACTCTCCTCCGGCTTTCATCGTGGGCGCGCTTTTTGATTCCCACAATTTTACAATAACGTGATTTTATAAAACCTAACTAGTAGGTGAAAAAGCCGGGATTGTGAGAGATAGGAGGTTTGTCCCAGCTCTGGTGAGCCTGCGCCCCCATGTGTACGCTTGCTTCCAGGGGGCATGCTTTTTTAACGCTGTGGACGTAGCCGCATGCCAGTTGGGTTAAAAGTTTGCGCGCCTGAGCAAAAAGTAGGACAACGAGTCTTCCTTCTCACGCAACCCGTCAGCTTGAACATGGAACACGAAGTGTTGGGGACATGTACAGATAGTAGCGGTCATACCCCAACGCGGTAGATATACATACCACCGAAAAAGCATCAACACGCAACTCGCCTTGCTAGGTTAAGCTTGAAAAAAAAAGAAATTCATGTTTACGACTGATGTTTTTCTTCGCCGTTCTACACGGTAGTGTAGGCGTACGATTTACTTTTTTTGTTTTTAGGAATAGTACGCCAAAAGACGGCATGCGCGCCTCTCGTACACACCTCCACTGTCGTCGCGGAAGTGGTGGTCTTCTTGTTGTTGGCGCTAAAAGCGTTGCTTCCCTTCGAGTCGCCCTTATCTTCCTGAGGCCGTATCGTGTCACGCGGAGGAAAAAACGTTTTTATGAGCGTCGAAAAAACGAAGACGCTCCACATCAAGGAACACGGCAACTACACCTTCTTTTTTTTTTTGCTCATCCCTTCCTTTTTCTTCGCACCTTCTATTTTCCCTCATCCCTCCCTAGCATTATGATGCACAGATTGGGGTTCGAACCTCGAGTGGTACATTCGTTTCGTTCTCAGGACATTCGTCTGGGTCTTTTGACCTCGTCGCCGAAAGTTCGAAGAGCGCGAGTTGGGCAAAAAAAAAGCGATGAGAAAATTGACGAGCAACGAGAATGATGAACCTTCTGCGTGATAAAAGATTAAGGCACGTACGGCATATACCGAAGGGAAGAAAGGACGAGACCTGTGACAGTGGCTTGTCCACTAAAACACCGACAGGGAAAGCGATGATAAAAAAAAGAATGGAAAAAAAAATGGAAAACAAAAAAAAACGCACCTGTACCGGTCTCCTCAAATGTCTACCTCTCTCTGGCGAGGAAAGGTGTCACTCGTATCGTAGTTGATGGGCAAACAATCGGAACATCAGCATTTGTGCTTTCCAAACAATAATCGTTAAGTGCTTAGGCCAAGGGAACTTGTTCCCCGGGTTGCAGTTTCATTTATTTTCAAGAAAAAGTCAGCCCCTCGAAGGAGCTGCTGAAGGATTATCGGCACCCATGACACTCGTTCAACGGTAGAGCACCCCCAACTTTTCTTTCCCGAAATCGCCGGGTTTGAAACCAGCTCACCGGCCGTACCTCCTGAAAAGCGGTGCCCCTTGCCACCCCGAGGTCATCGTTCGATAGACCTTTGCAAGCATGAACAATAGGTCAAGCTTCTTTCTTCGTAGCAATAGTCCTCGCGTGGAGCATCCATGAAACGCTCGTTAAAGACAAATCGCCGTTTTGTTTTTGGGGGGGGGGGCGGGCTATCGTAGAATTTGTCGTGAGTCATCCTAAACGCTATCATGGGTCCAGTAGCAGAAGTTTCTGAGCTTCCTAAAACAAACGCGAGAGACTCGAGATCCCAAACCCAGGAACATGATTTTCGAAGAAAGATATTCGTTCGCGTAACCCGACGAAACATACCCACCGATAGTTTCACGCTCTGAGGGGCTCAACCGCTCAGACGCAACTAGTTATCCAACAACTGCGTCCCTTACCGTGGGATGCCTTTGACCAATACCGCATAGTAGATGGGCCAGAGGGTACACGTTTTGAACCGGACTGATTCTACTATAGCCCCCCCCCAAAACAAAAGCATCGAATTTCTTTAACGAACGTTTCATGGCTGCTCGACTCGAGGAAGGGGTGCTATGAAAAACATTCCTTCGTGCATTTTCTTGTTTGCGAAGGGCTATCGAGCGAGGACGTCGGGGTGGCAAGGGGCACCGTATTTCAAGATATTCGGCCGGGATCTGGTTTCAAAAACCGGCGATTTCGTTCAACAAAAGTTGGGGGGGGGGGGGGGCAACCGCAAAGAGCGACTCAACGGTCTGTGACCATTTATCCCCCACCCCCCCCGCCGCTAGAAGTGTACCCTCGTTCTTTGGCGGTCTAAGTACATGGAAATAGAGTGAGATCGATTTTACCCCGGTAAAATGGTTAAGGTACTTTGTCTCCGACACACTATCGTAGCGCGCGTCATAACCTGTGTAGAGCCATCCCATGCCAGGGTTGCCCTTTTGCGGGGGCCAAATATTCCTGACCGGTTGAGTTGAAATCCGTAGCCGTGGAACCATCGCTTAGTACATGACGATGATTTTGCGAACGCCTTTTGTTCTGGGACTAGCGCGTGTAAACATTGGTCGATGGTTGCGCGAACGGACGTCTCTTAGAACTCGTGGTTCGGGTGAGGTATTGAGTTCCTTGCAGATGGGAGCTCAGAAACTTCTTAGAACCTGCTGCACCCCTATTAATAGCGTGAGATGGCTCTGTGTCGCTGCGGTTATCGCTATCAACATTGGAAAAACGAAACTGTCAGTAGCAGTTGCGAAAAACCTGTGTTTTTCGTTTGGTATAATCAAATATATATATATATATATATATATTTATTAAGAAACGAAATACAGTAGTAGCAGGAGCACAGCTGACACAATAACCGTGTTTCGCTGCTATTACTGTAAAACTTTAAAAATACGGAAACATCATGACCCAGTCGATAAACTAACCTGCGTGTCGCTGGTATCGCACGATGCGGTACCGGTAGCTGAGCCCGCGAAGCCCGACACGCTCGCGGAGACGCCCCAAGACGTGCTGGACGCCTGCGCGATGCTTATCCCCCCGTTTTCGGTGGTCTTGGTGAAGTTGGAGGCCATGGATTGCTCCGTAGAGTGCAAGACGGAAGCTTCGAAGCTGGCAGACGCTCCTGCCCTGCATGGTGGTGATAGCACGACGTTACGATGACGGCGTTTCGCGACAAGGGGGGGGGGGGGATGGGGGCGGTCATCGATAGCAATATTACTCTGAGTATGTTTGGCCTCAGGGATAGGACAGGAGACTTTGGCTCTATCTGGTGACGGCTTCTCGTGCGACGAGGTGGCGGTTCGCACCAAGGGGGGCCGGGCGGGGACGGGGGCGTACTCATTTGTTGCTTGTCTTAGTCGTTTGACTATTGACCACGCATCCCTTTCGAGACAGGGAAATTGTTCCTACTCCTAATAGAGCCACCTCCAATACAGGAGGGTGGGGGGATAGTGTGATGGTGTTGCCCTGGAAAGCGAAACCCGCCGTGAATTGACGTGCAGGTTCTGTCCTGACGTCGACGTCATTTTGTTGAGGTATTTGATAGCAATAATCTGCGAGAGGGAAAAAAATTAACTGATTACCTGTGTGAAGGCTGAGGTCGGAATACAAAAGTATCACAAATTGGTGTCGACCCAGGGTGACGCAAACCAGTGTCTCGAAGAGGATAAACCCTCCAGAAAACGCACGGAGGAAAGACGATTGCACCTACTAGTGGTCGAAATAGGCGCGTCTTGAATAAGCACCGTGGAAAATTCCGAAGCGTTTTACCGGTCAGGTCACTTATCGGGGGCGGGATCAAGTCAGGGTGGCCCGATCCGACCCGATCCGTGTTATTTGAAAAGTTCCCGACACGGCCTGGCGTGACCCATGGGGTTTCGACCACATTCTGACCCGACCCGACCCGACCCGACCCGACCCGACCCGCAAGAATATGAAAACCTCTTGAATCGATCCGCAGGTCGGGTCGGGTCATGACCTGTCGACAGCCTTGGAAAAATTGAAGAAAAATAAACGACGCGCGCAGGAAGACCAAACCCAAACACAGCGCGTGCTATATACATCGGGTCACAGAAAAACATTACTTCAGCTTACGTGCATTATTTGTTTTGTTTACTATAGGACATGGCCATGATTTGAGCTAATGTGAGAGCAACATTAACAACAACAACATCACCACCACCACCACCACCACCAGCAACAACAACGACAATTTCAGAGTCTCCTTACATCTCAACGAAGGTGGGCTTCTTGAGGATCGGCGCGTACGGCTTCAGCGTGACGTCGTTTGCGTTGGGGAAGAAGTTGACGCCGTACAGCGCCATGCCTCCGCCCGCGGCCGCGACAAGCTCCTCGTGGGTGTCGTACGACCTGTGTCAGAAGCACAGCACACAGCTTGCAAAAAGTGAGTTTTTCGAAGAAATCCTCGATCTCACAGCTGTTATTGAAGCAGTGTATTCTTGTTTTCTAATAGAAAATAACATAGCAACTACGATTCCAACGATGTTTTAGTAGTATTTTTTATTCCTTCAGTGGAGTAGCCGCCCCAGTCGGTCAGAGATTGGACGCGTGCTACGGTATGGAGGTACACCCCTTTTTGGCAAAGAAATGTTTTTTTTTCTGGGTGACCGGGCTCTTCAACCCGGGGAAAAAAACGCGCAACGCTTCTCGAGAGACCCTTTTGTGTGTGTGTGTTTTTGGAAGTTGTACACCGCCTACGAAGCCGATCGGGGGATTTAATTGATTGGTCGTTTATCGGGCGGGGAGAGAATAGTATTCTCCAAACTTCTCGAGTTCGATTTGGCTCATTCACCGGGCGGAGAGAACAATGTTTTCTCAACTTCGAGTTATTTCCAGGAGAGATACGGAGCATCCGCAAGTGACGAAGGAGCCTCGGAAAACACATGGCGAACCCCTGCACCGCAGCATTGGAGGGGAAACGGGTATGGCCATGAAAAACGGGCTACCCCTAAAGGACGCGTAAAAAAAGCTTCTCACCCGAAGAAATGGTCATCTTCATCATCGGCGACTACCGGCTGGGTCTTGTTCGATAACATGGCCATCAGGGCCGCCTTGATGTCGCTTTCGGTCTTGCCTGGTACCTGGTGAAAACGTCACGAGACGTCGATGAAAACACGTCGTCCGTCGGGTTACAAATCATGGCGGGGTTCACACACTTGAGCATCGGGTACAGAAGCCAATGGAATGCACGATCGCGTTGCACGGTGCGGTGTTTTAGCACGACAACAGCAGGACGGTACGGTTATACCCATTCTGGTGAAAGCTTACAATACACCCGTTTCTTCTTTTTTCATGAAAAAAATAAGGTTTATGCCTATCAGTTAGGGCATAGTGCACCATAATCGCGTTTTGCTTGATTACGTTAACGTATGTCATTGGTTTTTGTTTTAGAGCACAGTAGGCATACCTGGAGGAAAATCTGAGAACGTACAAAGCAAAGTAAACAAATACTCCGGAGTATGTAAATTACGGAGGGGAAACGAAGGCATGAAAGGATATTCCTACAGGATGGCAGGACCAACCACTGCACGTCGAACGGTGACCGCATAACTCGCAGCATCTCGGACACGCTAGAAACACATAGGAAGGTAGATGTGTTTCCGGGGTGCACAGCTCCCGACGTGATGAACGAGACAAGGGGAGGCGATACCGTCAAACACCATCGTGCTCTCCGGGCAACAAGGCCCCACTAATTATCGTATGACGTCCTTTCTGCTTCATATTCTGTGAGTCGGGAACAAAGGCGCAACAACACACTCCCGTTCAAAATATCGTAAATCAACGCGGTGTTCGGGTATGGTGACATGATGTCACCGCAGAGAAGAAGGCTGGGAGGGGTGAGGGCGAGGGTGAGGGTGAGGGCAACGGGGGGGGGGAGGGGGGTATTAATCGTATCATACATGACCATAGTCTGTAGGACAATAGACCCTAGCACCCTTACAATGCCGGGACGGAGCACACCCTGTTTTCACCGGCCAGCAGACCTTGCCTACACCCAGCGAGGGGCTGGTTTAATGTATATATATATACATTTATCATGCTATCAACCGCCGTAACGTTTTCATTGCACCTTCAGCTTGCTTTGGAAGATGCTGATAGAACTCTCCGTGAGCTTGGAAGAACTCAGGATGTTCGAATCTTCCAGCTGACCCGCGGCGTCCAGCCCCAGTCCGAAGTCGAGCGCCTGCTTCCTAATCGGAGGGACGTCAGTGCCCGTAGAGTACAGCACCTCCAGGAGTCGCACCTCTCCCCTGGCTAGTGCTGGCGGAGGCTGACTGACTGGGATGGCGGCAGCGATCGCGGCCGCCCGCTCTGCCTTGGCCACTCTCACCTGGAATGAAGGCAGGAATACAAGGCGTGTGAAGTGCGTGACGGTTGGGTTTTACAATGGAACTATTCAATGGAGTTGTAAGACCTACTTTGTTTCTGCTGTTTCGCTCTCAAAATCTAGACGGCATTATATATATATATATATTACCACTTGGAAGGTGCTGTGGTGGCATTGTATTACGTCCATGTTTCAGTTAAGCTTCGTATGCAACATCGTTAAATTACAAAAATCGTTTGATTAATGTCCGATTACTACGAACAACTACCGTAAGTGATGTTGCGAGATGATGCGGACTGCAGACAGTGCTGCTAACTGTACGAGTAGATGAAGGTAAGCTCTGGTGGCCGCTGATGATCTAGCTACTGACTTTTCATCAAAGGGGCGTATTGGAATATGGACTTGAAGTGCGTGTTTTGTTTGTTTTTTGCTATCTCTTTTACTCCCCAGCTCAACTCGAAAGAGGTCTTACCCTCAGCTAATTTCTGAACAAGCCGTGGTCACAGGTGTCTTTCCTTCTCCCCCCCCCCGGGGTACTTGCCTTCATTTTTATCGAGCATAGGGTTAAGCATTGCTACTTTTCAGTGTTTTATGCTTGTCGACGTTCGTCGATTTTTATACGTATCCAGCTTGTGCGCAGCCACTCGAAACAGGTATTCGGGGTATCTTAGTTTGGGTGTTGGACACATACTGCGGGCGGAGCTGATGTAGCTGCCTCGTATGATGTTGCAGTCGCTGCTGGCCGCCGATGATCTAGCTACTGACTTCTCATCAAGGAAGCGTATTGGAATATGGCAGCCACTACGCACGATATCTTAGTTCGTACACCGGACACATGACATATTCGGAGCTGATGCAGCTGCTACGGAACGCTGACGTACAGTTGCTGCTGTAGTAAGTAACTAATTAATACCTTTGGCAAAAACAGGAGCTGTTATACATGATTCGACAGAATTGTATTCTCCAAAAACCACTCTACTTTAACTCCAAGTAAGTTGTCTCCGAAGACGTGCGTGGGTGCAGTTCTAAACGTGTTAAAACCAGTCTCTGCTCAGAAACGATGTACATCGGGAGCGTATTAATAGTTGTTCGATACTGTAGTTTTTTGTTAAGTCACGATTTAGAAACCAAATAAGCCAGGTATGATATATACGGGCACACCAGGCATGTCATACCCGGCATAAGTATGTTTCTGGCTGATGAACGACTTGCCTCAGCTTTCATAAGTGTACTACGTATCACTTTGATTTGTTTTGTTTATCAGGGCCTGAGGTTATTCTCCCCATCCAGAGCGACTGGAGCCTAGGCTGTCCTGTGATCACGGACTTGATTGATTGTTATGGTGATGATTGCGTTTCGCGCACCCACCTTCTTCGCATCCGCAGCAGCCTTGGCGTCTTTCTGCGCGCCCTCGTCTTTTGGTGTCTCCTGCAACGTGAAGAAATTGCGGTACAGGTGGAAACGGCCACGATATCATGTGTTACAGAGGGCAAGAAAGCTGTACGGACCAAGACTGCGGCGAGGGTGGATTCTGTAAATATTTGCAGATGTGCGTGCTACGATGGAGGTATTAACGGGCACATTTCCTTGCAAAAACGTTTTCTGAATGACGGGAATTCCTCAACCCAATGTCATCGGGAAAGTCGTTTTCGTTTACTGCAATATTCTTGGATGTAAAAGACTGATTCTTACTACGATAGCCCCCCCCCAAAACCAACGATTTTCTTTAACGAACTTGTCATGGCTGCTCGACACGAGGAAGGATGTTACGAATAGCATATCTTTCATGTATTTTCTAGTTCGCAAAGAACCATCGACCGATGACGTCGGGGTGGCAAAGGGCACCGCACTTCGGGAGGGGCACCCCCAGGAGCTGCTTTCAAAACCGGCGATTTCGTCAAAGAAAAGTTGGGGCATAGAACGACTCAAAAACTCAGCGATGGGATTGTTCATTGGGTGGCGCACGTTTCGCTTGCTCTCAACTTTTTTTTTTCTAGAGCTATTCAAATGAAGCGAGGAGTCCCAGAAAAAAAAAAGAAAAATGGGAGAACCTCTACGTAACGTAGCATGCATCCGCAGCATTAACAACTTTTTTTTTTCCTTCTTTTTTACTTTATCTATTAGCGATAGGCACCTACCTCCATGGATTTGTTTCATACGCGCCGCCAAGAAGGTAGTCGTTTCACCCCGCTCCTAAGTAAGGTGTCAACACAGCCCAGCCACTTCGCTCATTCGGCGTACCCTCGGGGGCAAAAGAGGGGGTGGACTACAGTAGAGCTGTGAGTCGGCAGAATTTCACGACTAATAAACTACCACCCCGATAATAAATACCAGCTCGATGCAAGGGATGCTTGATTAGTGTGCGAAACTCCAGATGATCGGGAGGGCATGGCAACTAAACACCCCCCCCCCCCCCCCGGTCACAGTACTGGATGATTCAATATTTTGCTCTACAGCAGTAGCGGCATGGTGATACGATTGCAAACGAGTCTAAAGTTTATGGTAGCTGTACAGCATAGATAGCCTCAACTCCACATCGACTTTACATTTTTGACTGTCATATCGAGCTTATATTTAATGTCGGATTGGTAATCGCTAGGTGCCGTTAGCCGATTAACTGACTTTAGTCGGAAAGTCGACTGGAGAGATGGCCAGCCCGCTTATGGGCTTAAGTTAGGCGAGCGAAGCGAGCCAAATTAGCCCCCCACGGCCGGGGCGGGGGGCGCCCAAAAGGAAGAACATGCGTCCTGCATTAAGCAATCCTTCCTAAAAGTATGGGAACTGAATAAGTCGGATAGTCGGCATTTTTGGGAAACGACTAACTGTTAGTCCGACTAATAAACAAGTTAGTGGCTTAAGTCGTGCCGACTCAAAGCTCTACGAATGACTTCATTATACCTTGCCCTTGGCCTTGAAGGACGATTTTCCACCAATGACCAATTCCAACTTTAAAATTGACCAATCAGAAAACTGTGAGCACGAAATCTCTTTTTCTCTACAAGTACGCGTAGTCAAAGCTACGAGCTTCGTGTAGATCAAAGGTGGCGGTGCGCGGCAATCGCTTCTTCGCCCAAGGCGCCTCTGCTCGTGTTTAAATACCCGCAGGTGTACTTGTCCCGACACACGCGACGGCACGCAACGGCACCACGAACAGACGGACTCTCTAGTGAACCGACGCGCACATACTTGCGAAAGGGCGAAGGAGGGGGGGGTGGGGGGGTGAGGTATACAAAACGACACCCAAAAACATCCTTAAAAAGCACCTACTTCGAAGTAGTATTTACCCTTTTCGGACTTCAGAAGGGGACAAAAAATATCAAATCGATGCTATTTTATCCATTACAGCATGGGCCAAACGGAGCAGTTTTAGTCCGGGCCGCTGTGTGTGCAGGGGGTATGAGTTCGGGGTGCACGGCAGACGCCTGCTACGATAGGGTTCATGATACGACGGGGGCTCCTTATAACCCATTTCCAAACTCCTACAATGATTTCCTAGTCTAACTCCAAGTATTTTGTCCCCATGTTGGGAGTGCGGTGCTAAAAGGGTTCATTAACCCAACTTCGTCGGAGTCCAACTCTTGTTTTTTTTTTTCGACTATGTGAGCTGATCGATCTACATCTACTGTAGACGATGGAATGTTTCATCGGGGTGAACTTTTTTTTTCCTCAAGAAGAATCAGCTTTTGAGATGCGATGTATCGAGCTCCTTGAGCGAGGACCGTAGTCGTTCTACGGTGGTAGCCCGGGGCCCCAACTCCTTCAACGAAATCGCCGGTTTCGGAACCAGCTCCTGGCCGTGTCTCCTGAAATACAGTGAGCTTTGCCACCCAGACATCATCGTTCGATAGTCCTTTGCAAACAAGAAAATACACGAAATTATATATATATATACTATGCGGCCTAAAGCCCCCCCCCCCCCCCGCCCCTCGCCCCCCCCGCCACATTCCCCCTCCCCTCCCCACAAACAAGAAGGATTTATAGCTTCCACGCACAAATTGAGCTGCCCCACCCGTCCCCCCCCCCCCCCTCCCCCCCTCCCGCCCCCCTTTAGATCAAAATCAGGCCCCCACGTCCTTAAAAACTCCGTCCTCCCCTCACCGGTTATTCGACTTACTTAGAGGATTCACTAGATTAACTGATGCATTTCCTTCCACAGCTGTCAGACTTTGTCTCCCTCAGAAACGGGTTTTACAATTTCCGCGCACAGACTGCCTAACATCACCCTGTTGACCCTGATAGCTACACCGTAGTTGCGAGGGGGGTCGCCGACCTGTATCCTTGATGAGGACACACAACCCGTAATACGCGCGAACGGAGTATCACACACAGCTTGCAAATATGAGTTTCGACAAAATATTCGATCTCACAGCTGGATGGAGTGTATTTTAATTTTTATAATGTAGACTATCCTAATGGTACTCACGAAGTGTGCCAGTTGCCGGCCGGTATGGCGGAAAAAAAACAAATTGGTGCCGTATCATCCTCTGTGCGTAAGTACTACAAAATACAAAATAATAACAGGGCAGCAGTACGGCAGTGCAGCAGTACGCACGGGAGTAAAAGGGCAGAGGAGTGCAGCAGTGGGGACGGTGGCACTCCTAAGCGTCAGTGAGAGGCCGGTATTTAATAATAGAAACAAAGAAAAAGGTTTATCTCCCACAGGACGCAAAAAGACTCCCACGTACGGAACGGCCCACCTACCCACCACGGACGACGCAGACCCTACACCCACCCACCGACCAAACCTTTACTACATACAGCAGTACAGCAGTGCAGCAGTACGTACAGCAGCAGTACACCTGGTACGCGGGGAGGAGTTAGTTGGTTAGTTCTTGAGGACCTTGTAGGAAACAGGAAACAAACGAGGGGAGTTTAATTTTTCGACGATACTTGGCCATCTCGGGGAGCGAGCGAGCCGCCATCCACCACCCACCCACCACCTACCATCCACCCACGGACCTACCCAGTACAGCAGTACAGCAATGCAGCAGTACGTACAGCAATACACCTGACAGGCGAGCAGCAGCCGATTCGTTGGTTACAATGCTCTCGGGCTGGGCGGGATTTGAAGTTGTTTAATATTCCCCGCCACGCCGGGGCCCAAGCGAGCCGTCCCCGGGAGGGCGATTTCCACGCTCCCCCCTCGCCGAGGTTGGGCACCGACGCCCGTTCTTTCGCCGGCACGTCGTAGTGCTGCTGTGCGGATGGGACGTGGCAGGAAGGGCACTCGGTCCGTGCAGGGAGGATGTGCCGGGGCCATTCTCCCTCGAAGATGTTCTCGAGCGGAAGAGCACACATGGAAAAGCGTGAGGCAGGTACCCTATTTCTGTGCCGGGCGTTGTAGAGTTACCGGTTCTGTCGATGCTGCGAGCGCCTGACCTGTTTGTTTAGGCGATCCCTATTTTGCTGGCGGCGAGAGCGCCTGGTGTCGTTTCCGCGTACTCGATTCCGCTGATAGCGGGAGCGCCGGGCGTCGTTGTCGCGTTCTCGATTGCGCTGACGGCGAGAGCGCTGGGCATCGTTCTCGCGTTGCCGATTCTGCGCACGGCGAGAGCGCCGGGCGACGGCGACGGCTCGACGCTGCTGTGATTGTTGTTGTGCTTGCTGTTGACGCAGGCGCGCTTGTCGTGTCGTGTCCATGGCTCAAGTGGCCAAAAAGCAATTCAAAAGTTTAATAAAGTTGGAGTTTGAAAAGAAAAAAAAGCGGGCAGCGACGACGAAAAAGCGGGGGGTGGGCAAGCGAGCCGTCCCCGGTAGGGCGATTTCCACGCTCCCCCCTCGCCGAGGTGTGGGCACCGACGGCCGTTCTTTCGCCGTCAAGTCGTAGTGCTGATGTGCGGATGGGACGTGGCGGCACCGCGAGGCCGGCGAAGGCCGAGTGGAGCTCGGGAGTCGCAGCTTTTTTGGGGGGGTGTTAAAACCAAGATATTTTCAAAGGTCCAAAAATACGTCACTACCACAACGTTAGCGTATTATATAGTAAGGATACATTATAACATCCTTCCCCGTGTCGAGCAGCCATGAAACGTTCGTTAAAGAAAATCGTTGGTTTTCTTGGAGGGGGCTATCGTAGTAAGAATCAGTCAGCCGCAGGGAAAAAAAGGGTCCTCCTCTACCGTAGGACGCACCTGTCGGGACCTGTGCGACATGCGCGCAGCACGTAGTCATACCCGCTGCTGCTGCTGCTATACGATTTTCCTGTGCACAAGATACGCCTGATAATTATCGCAATAGTCGTGTTTTGTTTGTGATTCAAGCGTGTCAGCTGTGTGCCTGTCTACTGGCCATGAAACGGGTTCAGTTTTTTTTTTTTGGTATATTCGTATGTACAGGTCTTGGCGGGACCGTAGCACTGACAGACTTGATGTACACAGCAAGGAAGAACGAGGATCATAATGGGATGGAAAAGAGAAGACATACGCAGAGAAAGAAAAAGAAAACGAAAGCAGGATAGACACGTAATAACTCAACGCAAACGGAAACAACGTAGGTTTGTAAGACGTCAGCTGTGTGTTCCTGGCCATAAAATGGGTCCAGCAAAGACAAGGGTAGACACCGTCTGACAAGCGCAACGTTGGGGGCGAAAGGCAGAGGATTTTTTTCCCTACAATAGGTATACCCCTTTTTAAAATAGGTATATCCCTTTAGCACTACCAACAGACAACATAGTCAAGTACAAGCTTAACTACAGAAGCACAGCAACTCAAAACTCAAAACCACCCAAGCGTTACCTCCTCGGCATCTTCAACCCCGTCAGCGTTCTCCTCCAGCCCAAGGACGACGCCCATGCCCACGGTGTGCATCAGGCGCCTCCACGAAAGCCACTTGAGTTCAGTCAGGGTCGAAAACTCCTGCGTTAGTTTCTGGGCCCAGGGCCGCCTGCGTGGGTTCACCCCGTTGGCCACCAAAGCCCCGTACAACTCCAAGTTCGGGGCTAGCTGGGCGTGGAGCGAGCAGAGACCGTCGTCGGCTGCAAGAGCGTCCGGAGTAGCTTCGTAGAGTGTTTTCGCTAACGCTGGGAGCTGGGTGAGGTTGCGGCGCACGAGTTCCAATGCCACGTCGTTACCGCTTTCAACAGCGTCGAGAGCTTTGCGGGTGTCCTCGGGTAAAGTTTCCCGTGCGAGCTCGGCCATGTCGGACACGAGCTGGATGCTCTGCAGGGTGGGGGGCGCGTCGAGCGCGATGATTGCCTTGTCCATAAGCTTGAGTTTTCCTATTACGGAGGCGATGTTTTCACGCGAAATAGCGGCGGTGGCGCTGTTCTCCTCCTTTCTCATCGAGTTGTGCATCGAGGTAAGCATTTTGCTGAGGCCCGACATAACCGTGAGGTCGTCGACGGCTGTGTCTGTTACGCTGTCTGACGGTGAAGTCGTGCCGGCGGCGTCTGCAGTCGCCATCCTTTACTCTTTACTGATGGATGATGTTCGGCGCGCTCGAGTCCGAATTTACGGCCGTCTAGCCTGCTGTAACATAGCGCAACGATCGCGGTATGGGGGGGGGGAGGGCACGCGGGGACAACGGGGGGTTGGACACGCGTTGGACGATGGAGAAAAACACGCGTAGGGCAGACGCACGGGTTGTTCAATATGACGATGTGGTGTGGACAGCCATACCCCCGCCGTCCACTTGTTAAACCACGCAACGCTAGACGCATGTCACGGTAATGGTGAACATGATTTTTCCGGAGATCTTCACTCGACACTCCCTCTACAACGACCACCATCACTCCCACCCGTACCAGGGTACAGGGACTTGCCCCCTACCACCACCTACACCTACACCACCACCCTCACCTGCCACCGCCACCACTATCATCAACTATTGGAAGCTTCCCCCCCCCCTGCCCCAGCCACCAATACCAATACCAACACCAACACCAACACTAGCACCATCACGCGGTCAAATTATACCACCACCACCGCCACCACCACCATTATCCCCCCTCCCCCCTGACAAGCGCCACGATGGAAGTAGCCCTTTTCGGCTAAGTTGAGGGGCAGCATCATCCAATATCGCCGGAGCACCGTTTGTGACGTACAAGTAACAGTCATGGTGTACCTCTCGGCCACGATAGTCTTCATTGGGTTTTCGCTCCTTCATGCTTTCTCGAAGACAGGGTTTGGGAGAAGCTACACGGAGGGAGCTTCATGGGGTGAACAGCCTCAGACTCCCCCCCCCCCCCCCCACCCCCGACCCACAACCTCGGTACGCCATCATCTGTCGCAGCACTCCAAATAATATTTGACCCAATATTTCAAGCTTGCAAAAGTTTTTGCTTCAGGTGGACTAGTTTTTTTTCGTGTTCTCTGTTGTATGCGTTGTGAGGGTTTTCAGAGTACTTGTGCGAATTTGAAGTAAAGTCGCGTAGAATTTGGGCCCCTTTCGGTGTAACTTTGATTTTTGAGGAGGAGCTACACACGAGCTTTATGAGATTAAGAGCCCCAAAAAAGTTTAGGTTGTGCGCCCCCATACCGTAGCACGCGCCACTTGAAAGACCGTGCTGACCTTGAGAAACACATGGAAGCAACCCGACGTGCAAGCAGCCCCACGGCCAGTGGGCATTTTACGAACTGTCTTGAAGAAAAACGCAGAGATGCTATGGCTGAACTAGGCTTTTCACGAACAGTCTTGGCAAGTAAAAAAAAAAAAACGTGTGTTGTCATGGCGCCTCAAACGATAAGGGCCGCACTTTCAGGCTGAAATGGTTTCTGAACGACAGGAATTGGCTCCTTAACCCATAATCGTCAGCGTTCTCCGTTTTTTTCAACCTTGTAGCAATTTTCGTTGTGTTTCGTGTAATCATTACAACAGGCCATGGGACGGATGTTTCATTTTTCATCGGGAATCACTTTTGTTTTTCCCCACATCAGTTTTTTGGGAGAGGGCATGGAGCTGTTAAGGTGGGAAGCCCCAGGGACAAATGTGGTGCCTGTAAAGACCGATGCTACTGGAAAGCCAATTGTTTGGCAAAAAAAAAAACATTTTTCTTTATGGGGGTTATTTGCTGAAATATTCCGGGTAACGCCACGATGGGAAAAAAACGATTATAAATATTTTTTTCCGGATCTTTTTTGGTCATGCGGCCCAATGGGTCGATTTGTCAATTTGCCATCAAGCCGTAATCAACATTGTCCACCAAACGCGATTGACCCTCAATCTTGAGATGGAGACAACCCATGGTCGAACGAGGTCACATGAGTGTAGGGGACAGCGCTGAAAACATGTCCTAGGGCGTGAGAGGTTGCTCGAGTTGTCCTGTGATCTTCCGTCAACCCCCCTCAAATTTAGTTTTTTTCCTCATTGGGATAGAGAGAGTTTTGTCAGTTTTCTGTACTTTTAACAGAAGCTTGATCGGCGCCCGCCACAAATCACCGGCAATAGAGTGAGCACTGTACACCAAGGGGGGGGTCGGAGCCCCTCACGAGCTCGCCGCGCTCAGAGTTCACGACGCTGTCGTTGATTTCGTCGAACGAAGTGTGTGGAGCACACGAAATCACGCCGCGTCTAATCCAAGATCTGCTTGATGATTCGTCAAGCAGATGCTGGCGAAGATGGCCGCGAGAAATCATTTTCCCCCCGGCAAATTGGAAAGTTCCAAAAACAAAATCTACACGATTGGGCCCATAGGCGAAACTGCTCAGGCAAAGTTTGGCTGGATCTTCGAGAATTTCAAACTTCTGGCCTTCCATTGTCACCGGTCTAACTGTGCCGTAGCATGCGTCCTATCCCTAATTACCGATATCGTAGCGTGCGCCGTAAAAGAGACGCGACGATTGAGGCGGTTACGGAGTCACGGAGGCGGTCGGGGGGGGGGTGGGGGGGGGGTGGTTGGGGGGCTGGCATAAAATTCGGGGTAGAGGTGTGGCTTGGTGTGTAATGGCCGATGCACGCACAAGCAAATTTAATGGGTATTTTGATGGAATACACGAAGCGATCCAATCGAGAGGGATCATAGGTAAAAACTCCAAGGAAACTCAACGGGAACGCAGAGAATGATCTGGAGCAACACAAGCTCCTCTCGTGACTACATTAATATGGTGCGCACGTTCGCACAGATGCAGCAGTCAATGGGTACGTAAATACCCAGTAAGAAATTAAGCGCGTTCCTTTCTGGTTATGAGCCTCGGCAACGGCAGTTACCGTACGGAGGGAAAATCCGGAATGGTGGGGAGAGACGGGGACAGAACTCCTTCGGGAGCATTTGAGCGTGGGAGAAAACGTATTCCTCGAGCTCCGGAAGACAAGATACAGTCAGCGGGTACGCAAAAACAGTAATAAGTTGAACACGTTCGTTCCAGGATATGGGTCTCTGCAGTGATCGGGCAGTGACTGTACGGCAATCATCGTGTGGAGGGAGGGCCGGGCATGGCAGGGAAGACGAAAAAATAAACATTACTCCCTCGAGCAGCTTGGAGCAGTAGGGTTTGCACACTACGCTAGCACATCATCGTTATGGTTCACACGTTTGCAAATATACAGTCAGCGGGCATGTAAAGGTCCACGGTAACAAATGAGATACGTTCATTCCAGGTTATGAGCCTCGGCAGAGATCGTACGGCGGTAATCGTATGGAGTGAGAATCCAGCGTGGTAGGGAAATACGAAAAGACAACACGCCCTCGAAAAGCTTAAAGCGAGGTTGAGTATGACTCTCGAGCTCCGAAGGATATACACAGTCAGCGGGTACAGTACGGCGCTAGGCTTTAGTATGGATTGTTGCGAGCACACACTATTGTTAAAAAAGTAAATCATCTCGCACCAATTCCAAGATTTTGGTCTCCAAAAATGTGGGGACACTGGTTTAAGATGTTGTATATTACGTTGTACAACTTCACTTACAATATAACTCGGGGGCGCCCAGGAGGAAAAAACACACGACCCACACTCGTTTTCCTTCAGATTCAGGCCTTCGGCGGGGGGGTCATCCACACAAAGATCAAGTGATTCGGTGAGTAGGAGATTGGTACCGTTTATGCTTATCCTCCACGGATGCCTCGGGGTATCTGTGCAATCCAACCGCGATTCAGCCGTAGGGGGAACGAATACCCCGCTTCAGATATTTCCTCTGCTTGGAAACGCGCCGACAGGCTTTGTTGTGGATGTCTGAAAGCAGTCATGGCGATAATGCTGTACTGTACCGGTTGTGACAGCGAAAATGTGGTTTTCGGCCTCCGGGGTTGCGGAGGTGGTGGGGGCTTTACTTATGTCAGGTATATACGATAGTCTTTATTACCCTCGCATCCCTACCAAGCCCAACAGCAGCAAACAACAATAACACCTTGAAGTCGAAGTCGAATTCGGGGGGAGCAAACGAATCGCACAGGTCCCATGTATTAGCCACATTGGTGCCTTGCTACACAATCTGCCAGTTCTGTTATGTTTTCATCGAAAGCGGCATCAGTAGGGCTGCCCCCCCCCCCCGCCCTCCTTTGTCCTTCTCGCTCTTTTTCTTGGCGTCCCCGTTTGTATGCCGGAACGAGCCCTTTTCCATCTCGGCCCTGTGCCATCTCGCCATGAAACCATCCGCAGCTTTGGCGACTCCCCGTTACCACGTGCCAGCCGTTTTTGTCGCCGTGCGCCACAGCACCGTCCCTACCCCGAACAACAAGGGAGGTTTGTGTCGATCTCTCTTTGGCTATAAACACCGCCATGCCGTATGCCAGGTATATGGCCCATGTCTTTCCTGGTGGACCCGGTCCTGAGTTCTCCCCACCGGCCTTCGTCCCGAACTCCACCCCGATGGGCGTCCCGAAAACCACCCCGATGGGCAAGTCGCTCAGGTTTTGCCCACAGTACGGCCCACGCAAAAAAGAGACGCTGTTTGTTTGCGGATAGTCGTCTCAATGCTCTCGAATCGTGTCTTCTCGAGGGCCTTGTCATACGACATGCGGCGGTCGGTGCGTCGTCGGCAATGGAAGTTAACGATCCGAAGGTGGATCGTGCGGTGCTCGCTGTGGAGAACAGCGAAGTTCTTCACGACGAGAGTTCACGTCACACACCCGTACAGCAGCGTCTCCATCACCCCGGCCTTTAGCATGCGCACCCAACAGCGTGAACGAAGCGGTCTCCATATTGTACAGTTCCAGTTTGAACCGATCGAAGCATGCCCACGCGAGTCGGGCCCGTCGTTTGATATCTGGCATAATGTTGGCAGTTTCGTTGACAAAGCCGCCCAGGTACAAAAACTGAACTGTCTGTCTCTACCTCTGACCTGCTGTTTCCATGACGAGCTGCAAGGTAAGGGGTGTCTGGTTCTGTGGCCGCAGCAGCATGGTTTCCGTCTTCTTCTCCGACACCGTGGTACCCGCTGCTTCGAAGACGTTCACAATGACTGTCATCATCTTCGTAAGGCCTTCCGCTGACTTCGAGACAACGCCTTCAACGTCGGCGTAGAGCATACCTCAGACTGCTCTTCGTACACGAGCTAATGGCTCGGCGTTTCTCCCAACCAAATCCTTTAAAACGTCTGGGTCCTCACTGAAGCGTGCTAGCCCGGCTTGTATCGCAGCGGCGAAGAAGACATCGACCAAAGCGCCATGAAAGCACACATCCTTGCTGCAACCCTTGGGTAACGTCAAACCATTCCGAGTACTCGCCGTCATCAGTGCGCAAGCGAGCGTGCATGTCTGCGTGGAACTGGCGTGAAACCGGCGGAAAACGGTTAGCATCTTGTCTGGTACGCCAAAGCGTGCGAGCACCATCCGCAGCAACTGCCGGGCGACGGAGTCTTGCTTTCTGGAGGTCGATAAAGCACTCGTAGAGGGGGGTCTTTCCTAGCTCGTCCGAGTTCTTGCCATCGGCGCACAATAAGCAGCGTGTCGACTGTTGGCCTCGTGCCGGGCGAAAGCCGCACTGTTCGTCGGGGAATATTCCTGCGTCCTTCCAGTAGGTGCTGAGTGCGGCGATTTTCAACAGCCCGCTGCTTGCATGGGCAACCAACAAGCGAATTTCCCCCTGTAGTCGCTGCAATCAGAACGATTCTTCTTGTGAAGAACCTTAGAGACATACGAAACTAAAAAAACAAATCGCACCTCTGGAGTTTTATACGCGTGCCCTACTAATAGGTCGCGATATTTTCGCGACCTGTGGTCCGTAGAACACAAACAAATGCGAAAAATCGCACCTTGGGGACAGTTTTTACCTCACCGCAATATTTAGTGTTTGTCGCATTTTTACATTGATTGTTTCGGGGACTTCTCCCGCTCTCAACAAGTTGGCAAGCAGGTTGTAAATAAACATCGGATAATTTTTTTCTTCTTTTTTTGATCCTCCTGGGGATCCGGGTAAAAAAAGCTTAAGCTCCATACACTTTCGTTTGTGTACCAGTTTTCGTCCATCTGCAGAACGCAGACTTTGTGTCAACCTCCCCCCTCCGGTTTAGTCAACACTATGAACTTGCCGGCCTTCGGATGAGTTCGGTGTAGTCGGCTTTGGGTTCGGAATTCCAATTACTTGATAACAATTCATCCATTCATTGTTGAATATTGCTTGAGCAAAACCTCCGACAGGTCTGTCGTCACAGCACTGCTGAGTTGAGGAAAACACACGACGAAACACGCAGCATCAGGGAAGAGAGAGCGGAAAAACAAAAAAACTAGGTGCGCGCGGCCGGACATCAACTGCTGTGCATGATACAATACGATACAGAGCTGTTCGTGTTTTCATGGGGTATTATTTTAGTCGCCGCGCGTGCATAGAACGAGGCTAAGCGCACCTTACTTGGTCCTGTTGATCCTGGTATCAGCGAGGGAGTCACCGACCTGTACCAACGAGGCAGTAGTACAACATGCTACTTACGTCACTGATTTTTGTAGAGTTTGTAGAAGAGTTGTATACCCTTCACGGAACGACCCGCCGCAATTTTCAATTTTCAGGCACGGGCGTCGTAGCTGCGCTGCAACCTGTCAAATAACTCGGGAAGGAGGGGCGATCATTGATATCTGTACTGTGGTTTTTGGTTGCATTGCTTTTGTTTCACTGCATGCCCGCGGGTCGTCACTCTGACAGCACTCCAGACAGCAGGCGCGTTGGTCTATACTCACGATTACCGTGCGGTTCGTACGGTGCAGGCCGCCCAACGGCTGTAGTTTGTAGCCGCGAGTTGGTTAGTTGTGGGGACGGGGGGACTCAATGCTGTAGTTGAGTGAATACCCGCGGCCATGTGAGTTCAGTTTGCACATTTGACCTTTTCACTTGTGCGCCTTTTTCCGTATCGTGCGTTTTTAGGCGGGAAAGCGTAGTATTTCCCTGACGAATTTTGATTTCACTTGGTTTTTCGGATCTTCCAAGGGCTCCAGCACCTTTGTGTGACCACGGACTCTGGATTTTTTTACAAGAGTTAATGTGAGAAAACAACAACAACAACAACAACAACAACAACAACAACAACCCTCCACGAGGGTACACACACCCCGCAAATCAAGCGCGATCGAAGTATCACACGCAGCTTGCAATATGATGAGTTTTGATTAAAAAAAAAACAACGATCACAGCTTAACAATAATAACACGGAGAAGACGCGTATTTTCATGTGGTTATCTAAAATGCTGTGTATGATTTCTTCAAACTAAGTACGAGGCCGAAACAGTTGCTTCTGGTGCCGGCACCGCCGTCGTTTAGTATATATTATAAAAAATGAAAATACAATCCAGCTGTGAGATCGAAGATTTTGTCGAAACTCATCTTTGCAAGCTGTGTGTGATACTCCGATCGCGCGTATTACGAGTTGTGTGTCCTTATTAAGGATATAGGTCGGCGACTCCCCTTACAACTACTGTGTAGCTATCAGGGTCAACAGGGTGATTTTAGTCAGTCTGTGCGCGGAAACTATAAAACCCGTTTCGGAGGGGGACAAAAATCTGACAGCTGTGGAGGGAAATGTATCCTTTTATCAAGTGAATCCTGTAAGTCGAATAACCGGTAAGGGGGGGGGCGGAGTTTTGAAGGACGTGGGGGCCTGGTTTTGATCAAAAGCGAGCGGGAGGGGAGGGGAGGGGGGGGGGGGGGGGGAAGGGGGGGGGGGGGCGGACGGGCGGGCAATTTATATTTATTGTCTAAGAATTGGCGACCTCAGAGCCCCACATCGGCACGGTAAAAATCTTGGGCGTATAATCGTACAATAGCTAATAATAATGTGAAAAGGAAGTACAGGCAGATAGATGTGTTAAAATTTCGGTAGGCCACACTACCAAACTATTACGTAGGGGATTTCGGACCTACCGTCTGGATGATCGCCTCCCAACCTCTATCAAGCGAAGTATGCCTAACCAAGTAACGTAACTGAGCGCGGGTGCATCAAGCGTTCCTTTCAAAACACTGGCGATTTGCGCTTCTCCCCCTCGTGCTCAATGGTGGTGACGTTGAATGATCACATCACCTCGCTCATTGTATTTTGCAATATGTATCCCTGTGTTATAATTAGCGACCACAGAGCCCCACATCGGCACGGGAAAATCATGGTAACTACTTGTACATGGTTACACCTATCGATTGAAGTGATCTATCTTGCGATACATGTACCATAGCACACCACGAAGCTATAACACATTGTATACCACACCTAAAAATAGTTTTGTACACCACACACTTAACATCAAATCTGCTAGAATATTAAACAATACCAGGCAGGTGATATACACTGATGCATTCCTTCTACAACCGTCAGATTTGTCCCCTTAAATGATTTCTAGTTTCCGCGCACGTATTCAGTTGTCCCCCCCTCCCCGATCCCTCTTGTTCAAACGCCCCAACTAAAATCAAAATCTACCAGAGTAATAAACACTACCAGGCAGTTGATACCGCCTCATTATGTTTGTAGTCATGCATGCCGTAGCTCCAATTCATCCCCCCCCCCCCCCCCCCCAACGCCCCCTCCTTCCCCACCACCCGCACCATCGCCTAGATCTAGCACCACGTGTATAGCAAGCCCCTACATCTATGCGACCTATTGCTATTGAAAATCCCCCCCTCCCCCCCCCCCCAATCCCCCCACCCAATCGAACACTCCGCCCCCTCCTCACTGGTTGTACGTCTTACAGGATATACATGATGAACTGATGCATTCCTTCCACAACCGTCAGCTTTGTCCCGTTAAAGGATTTATAGTTTCCGCGTAAATATTGAGTTGCCCCCCCCCCCCCCCCCCCCGCTCCCTCTTGTTCAAATCCAGGCCCCCACGCCCTTAAAAAACTCCGCCCTCCCCTCACCGAATTACAGAATACACTTGGTAAACTGAAGCATTTCCTTCCACAGCTGTCAGACTTTGTCCCCCTCAAAAACGGGCTTTATAGTTTCCGCGCACAGACTGACTAACATCACCCTGTTGACCATGATAGCTACACTGTAGTTCCAAGGGGAGTCGCCGACCTGTATCCTAAATGAGGACACACCCAGCAATACGCGCGATCGGAGTATCGCACACAGCTTGCAAAGATGAGTTTGGACAAAATCTTCGATTTCACAGCTGGAGTATTTTTATTTTTATAATATACTAGGTATATATACTAATATTAGTGGACACCATTACGAATCGAACAACTGTAAATATTCGCTGACCCATGCTACTACGTACGTTGAAGGTCCCAACTTTTTTTTCTGATGGGGGTCCTCACTTGACCCCTTTATTAAGTAATGCAGTGTACAGAACCCTTTATCTGACTCTATTTTTAAGTGGTTTTTCCCCAAATTGGGATTGCAGCCTCAGCAGTCCCCCCAAAAGGGGGTTGACCCCTTTTATTTAGAGCCCCCAAACCCCTCCCTATTTCCAAGTAATTTTGTCCCTCAAAAACGGGTTTTCGGTTGTAAAAAGGCGTTGCAAGTCATCCCACACGATAGGGGTACAGCATGCTAATACTAATAATAAGTGTCTGAGCTCCCAACATGCCATCGGGAGCTCAATATCTCTCCGGAAGTATGGACATTCGTTCGCGCAATCCCACCAACATTTTCTACGCGCTACGAGTAGTGTGGTCCTGAAAAAGCAAAATACACTCGTGAAATATACGAGTACCATCATGCTAAAAAAATACATAATTCATCAATCAATGGTAAAAAATAACCGATGAGATAGTTACAGTTCGACATCAATCAATCTAAGGAGCACAACAACCGAGGACAACCGATCATGATTGTTCGGCCCAAAACCAACTGCAATCCCTATCTATCGTGAGATGACTCTTGAGAAGCTTTAGACCTATCATCCCCCAAGCTTATCTCGGGGGGTGAAAAAACACTGCCGATCCGAATGAAAAATGCCATGGGCTATAAGCGTTACATACACAGCGGAAACCCTGCAAACAAGAAAAAACAACGAAATTCCGACGATTTTGGGTTATAACGCCTTCGTATACAACTGGAAACCCGTTTTGGGGACAACATTACTTGGAATTAGTATGGAGAGGGCTCTAAAGGTTAATGTTATTGTGGTGTGCTGCTTTGTAATACCGTAATTCAAAAACCGCTTTAATTTAGCCAAAGAGTGCGACCTCTCTTGTTACGAAATTCCGACGATTTTGGGTTATAACGCCTTTCTGTACAACTGGAAACCCGTTTTGGGGACAAAATTACTTCAGGAATTAGTGTAGAGTGGGGAAATTTAGGGCTCTATTGTGGTGTGCTGCTCTGTAATCCCGTCATTCAGAAACTGCTTTCAATTAAATTAGCCGAAGAGTGCTACCTCTCTTGTTGTAAGGCTTGGTTCTTCGGTCAGCTAATATCAATAGTTAGCCTTTTTTTTGCAAGTGAGTACTAATACCCCACTAATACCTTGATGAAATGGCGTCGTCGACAGACCATGGGTTTTTTAGGGGCGTGGGTTCGAATCCCACCATCCACCTATAATACATTTTTTCAGACTTTTCCACCCAGGTCGAACTTGAAAAATACTCTCCCTGGTATCCCCAGGAAACGAAACCGCTTGGATATTTGTCACACTCGTATATCCGGCCGACCTGGTATCCCGCCGTTTCAGGGGGGGAAAGTGTTATAAGTTGTAAGGCTTAGTTTGAAAAAACTATTGGCTAACCTTTTGCAAGTGATCATACGGACAAATACGGCACTAATTCCTCAACAAATACAACAGAGTCTCCCCCTCTGAAACGGCGAGATAGCAGGTCGGCCGGATATACAGGCGCAACTGTCAACATCCAAGCGGTTTCATTTCCTGGGGATACCAGGAAAAGTATTTTTCATGTTCGACCTGCGGGGAAAGTCTGAAAAAGAGTATTATTGTGGATGGTGGGATTCGAACCCACGATCCCAGAAACCCATTCAGGTATGTCGACGACGCCATTTGTTAACGTCTTATGAATAGTCCGTTTGACCACTTGCAAAAGGTTGACTATCTGTGATCGTAGATTACCCAAACTAAGCCTTTTGTAACACTGTGCGTGTGTGTTCTTCACACACTACGTCGTAGCAGCACGCGTCTGCTTTGTTTGGGGCTTCGAAAGGAAAAACCGGTAACACAAAACTGACGATTACAACAACAGGCTTATTGGCCAACGCTTGATTGGGCCACCTCGAACGAACGCGGTGTCCGCGGTTTTCTGAACAACTCCTCCTCTGTGTGCTGTCATGAAATTAAATCAATCTTTCTACGAGCACCCAACGACATCATCATCATCGGTGCACCCAGTTTCCGTGCTCATTCTTCATCCTTGAGAGATGCGAGTACCAGGTATAAAATTATTATTATGTGTGTGTGCGTTCATGTGGTCACAGACTGCTGTGAGACAGTAAACCAAACAATGGAAATTTTAAATCAAGGTAAACAAGGAAGTGAAATGCCAGCGCGTACACCGTGCAGCACGAGAACTAGCTGTTGAAACGCAATAATTGGATCGTAAGCACGACAGACACCGGCGCAGCACGACGATGATCGTACTCGTCTTACTGTGCGCGAGGGTGACTTACCGCTTGCTCGAAAAAGTAGTAAGCATATATGCTAGACATTATATTCATTTATTTGTTTATTTTTCACACATCTACTTTCCAGCTTCTGGACAAGCCGTGGTCACAGGTAGGTTCGTCCCTTCTTCCCCCCGGTTCTTGCCTTCAATTTTTATCGCGCACAGGCTTCAGCAATCCCACTGCTCGTCGATTTTTCATCGAGTGTTGCTAACTCACGCTCTCGGGCTTTCCGCAAGTCAATTGGTGCACAAGAAGAACTCCCCACGAATTTATACGAGTATGCATTGCGGGGGGCTCGAACTCACGAAACTGACCTATAATACCAGGATCGAGGATAACCTGATACGCCACCGGGGCGACCGGTCTTTTATTGTATCGCACCCACCACCCTTCCTTACTCTAACCTAACCCAATCAACCATCGCAGGGGTACTTCCCTCCGTCTCGCACTACTCGTACACAGTCTGCACCAACCCTTCCTCGAAAAAGTGGTAGGCTCTCTGCTCAGCTGCGTGCTCACAGTTTTTCTTGTTGTTCACACTTTCACCTTCCAGCTTCTGGACACGCCGTGGTCACCACAGGTGTCGTTCCTTTTCCCCCCCGGTTCTTGCCTTCAATTTCTTGGAAACGTACCCGGAATGATGCCGTTCCGGGTGGCTATCCCCGCCGCACCTGACCCTCAGGGGTCAGGCCGGGTCGACCTATTCACGCATCCGTACACAACACGGCAGCTTGGGCTGCCGGAGTAGTAACGGGGACCGCCGGTAGGGAGAGCTCAGGCTATCGCTATAGCGGGAACCGAAGGGCACGCCAGCAAACCGGTAGCTGGATTACGAATGCAATTGAGCTTTATAAATCGACACTCCACGTGAATGAAAACACAGAAAGTGAAAGTGTGGTGAGCTTATTTTTCTCCATCCGCCGAAGGATACAAAAAAAAGAATGATCTACCAAAACCTTTCATGGGTTTGGTCGCTATCTCTGGGCCCCACAAAAAGGGTTGGCAATTAATCAAATGCGAATGAATGTGAACGTGAAATCATGTGTGATTCATTGAAATGAGATATAAGGCTTGCTCAGTTTGGGTAGGCAATTGGTTAACCTTTTTGCAAGTGGTCAACGGACTAATACCCTCGAATGCCTGTGAACGTGAAATCATGTGTGATTCAATGAAATGAGATATAAGGCTTGCTCAGTTTGGGTAGGCAATTGGTTAACCTTTTTGCAAGTGGTCAACGGACTAGTACTCTCGAATGCCCCACTAACTTCTTAACCCCTTTACAACTCAAAACCCGTTTTTGGGGACGAAATTACTTGAATTTAATGAAGGGAGGGGTTCGGGGGCTCTAAAAGGGTTGAACATGGAGCTACACCTATACATATCAGGGTAATAAATTAGGTGGTGAAATGTTGTGCCGGCGAACCTTTCATGTCGTAAATTCCGTTTTTGTTTCACCACGTGCCGAAGGCATAAGGCATGGTGCGACATGCCGCACCACGATTTCCCTGCGCGGCACCTTTAATTTTTTCGCCGCGTACCTAGGCGTCGTATGTAGGCGAAAAAAAAAATGTGTGGGTCCGTTTTCGCCGCGCAGGCGAAAAAAAGAATGGGGTCTGTTTCGCCGCAGAATTTGGTTCGAGGCTTTTTCTATGTTGACTTCGTCATAGACACATCTTTTGAGTACATTGACGCATTTACATACATATTATAAGAATGAAAATACACTCCAGCTGTGAGATCGAAGATTCTGTCGAAACTCATCTTTGCAAGCTGTGTGCGATACTCCAATCGCGCGTATTACTGTGTGTGTCCTCATCAAGGATATAGGTCGGCGGCTCCCCTTGGAACTACAGTGTAGCTTGTACCAGGGTCAACATGGTGATGTTAGTCAGTCTGTGCGCGGAAACTATAAAACCAGTTTTTTGGGGGAACAAAATCTGACAGCTGTGCAAGGAGATGCATCAGTTTATCAAGTAAATGTATCCTGTAAGTCGTGTAACCGGTGAGGGGAGGGCGGTTTTCCAAGGGCGTGGGGGGCTGGGTTTGAACAAGAGGGAGTGGGGGAGGGCGGGGGGGGGGGAACGGGTGGGGCAACTCAATCTGTGCGCGGAAACTATAAATCCTTCAACGGGACAAATCTGACGGTTGGTTGTGGAAGGAATGCATCAGTTTATCATGTATATCCTGTAAGTCGTACAATCAGTGAGGACAAGGCGGAGTGTGAGGACAAGGCGGAGTGTTCGTATATATATGGTTTGAAAGAAACGGCCTCCGGTAGCCCTCCGGGTCCTCCGGGGGGCCGCACCTCGCCTACGGCTCGTGGTGCAGCTCGTGGTGCGCGCACACGACGAGCCGGACGCCTATTTTACGTATATATATGTATATATATAAATATATATATATATATCCCTGGTGCATACGACGTACGTATGTTGTGTTTTTGCTGTCCTCATTTCATATCTTTGCAGAACCTTGCTTTCTCCGTCTCCTTGCCTATTATTATTGTAGTCATGACTCAGACCCAGGGTCATGAGAAGAAGCAGGCTCGCCTTCCCCCTTCCCCCCTACCTATTGTCTTGACGAGAATAATTCAGCACTTTCTTCCCTCGTTGACTCGCTTCGTTCGGGCATATTGTACATGAGCTTTGGCTCTCCTTTGCGGTTGGGTTGTTTCTTCGATTTCCCCTTCATTTTGTTTGTTTCATTTTTTGTTTTATTTTTATCTTTGTTTTTATTTGTTTTCTTATTTTGTTTTTTGTTTTTTGTTTTTGTTTTTGTTTTTGTTTTTGTTTATTTCGTATTTCTCTCTTCCAATGTATTTCTGTTGCTGACGTATGTATGTTGTGCCTGTCGTACCCAGTACTAGGGCATGACATTGCGTTGTCGAATGCATTACGATGCATTATCTCTGTGTCGTGGCTTGTGACCACAGAGCTGATCTTTCTAGGGTGAAGAATCAGTACGGACACTGGGTGTGCTGGATGTCGACGAGTAGAAGAACGGTTTAATGTGAAGAACACACACACACATGTACTGCAGTTGTATACGTGTAACGTATTGTAAATGAATATAAAACACACTGCACCAACCAGCTGTCGTCTGTGAGACCGACGATTCTGTCGAAACTCATCTTTGCAGCAAGCTGTGTGTGATATTCCGATCGCGCGTGTTGCTGGGTGCGTGTCCTCAAGAAGGACATGGATGGGTCGTCGACTCCCCTTTTGGAAGTACAGTGTAGCTTGTGCCAGGGTCAACAAGGTGAGATGTTGTTACTCAATATGTGCGCAAAAAATATAAAACCAGTTTTTGATGGGGACAAAATCTGACAGCTGTGAAAGGAATGCACTAATTTATCATGTAGTCTATATCCTGTAAACGTCGTACAGCCCGTGGGGGGAGGGCGGGGTTTGTGAGGGGGGGGGGGGGTAGCGAGGGGCGGGGGTTTCAAAAGGAGGGAGGGGGGGGCAGGGGGGGGGTTCCAACAGTTTTAGGTCGCATAACTGTATAGGAGCTCACCAATCAATCGGGTACCCGGATGTTACCCGCCCAAAATAGCCGTAATACTCGCGAGTACCGGGGGTGCTTTCGGAGGATGTGTATTTCCTGGTAGCGGTAATTGCCCCAAATTAATAGGGCTTGAGGTAGTACTATTTTTCATATAATAGGAAATGAATCATGTCCCCCATCCCCAGGCTAGTAACCCCTCCATCAAGAATGGAAACCCCCGTTAAACAAAAAAACGCTGTTGTTTGGACTCCGACGACGATGTTGGCTTCGATGTTACGTATTATTATACATTTGTTGAGGAATTAGTGGGGTATTAGTCCGTTTGACCACTTGCGAAAGGTTTAACCAATAGCTTGCCCAAACTAAGCCTTATAACACTCTCCCCCCCTGAAACGGCGGGATTTCAGGTCGGCCGGATATACGGGCGGACCTGTCAATTATCCAAGCCGTTTCATTTCCTGGGTAAACCGGGGAGAGTACTTACAAGTTCGACATGGGGAAATTCTGAAAAAGTTTATTGTGGTGGATGTGGGATTTGAACCCACGACCCAAAAAAAACATGGTCTGTCGACGACGCCATTTGTTAAGGCATTAGTGGGGTACTAGTCCGTTTGACCACTTGCAGAAGGTTAACCAATAGCTTACCCAAACTAAGCCTTATAACACTCTCCCCCCCTGAAACGGTGGGATAGCAGGTCGGCCGGATATACGGATGGATCTGTCAATATCCAAGCCGTTTCATTTCGTGCGTATACCGGGGAGAGTATATTTCAAGCTCGACATGGGGAAAGACTGAAAAAGTTTATTATGTTGTATGTGGGACTCGAACCCACGATTCAAAAATCCCATGGGCTGTCGACGACGCCATTTTTAAGGTATTAGTGTGGCGTATTAGTCCGTTTGACCACTTGCAAAAGGTTAACCAATAGCTTACCCAAACTAAGCGTATGTGGTATTTTGCTGCGAGAACGCTACGCACATCACGTGTTTCATATTTTATTATGTGTGGATTGATTTGTAATTTATGGCGGGCGGAGTCATGGAATGTATATATCATTAAATAATTATATAATCATGGACGGGATCACACTCACATGGAGCGAGTGAACTCGGCGCAGATGCAGCTGGGAATTTGGGATTTCGTTGAGGCGTCCATGTTCAAGTTTACAGTCAGTCGCGGATACGGTCGCGATCGCTACACGCTTTCGCAGCAGCGCACTGCTGTGAACAACAAAAACAACAGCAGCAGCAACAACAGCAACATCAACAGCAACAGCAACGGCAACAACAACAGCAACAGCAACAGCAACAACAACCGCCAAAGAATTAGTCAGCATGTATTTATTCGCAGACGACCTACCAGAACCAGAACAGGGGTAAACGAAATGCTCGTTGATTGAGTAGTTCGCAGTGAGGTTGTTGTTGTTGTTGCTGTTGTTGTTGTTTTGGTTGTTCTCACATCAACTCGCATAATATTAGTCAAGTCCGTGGTCAAAGGACAGGCTCCATCCAATCAAGACCCAGTCACTATTCTGTTCTACGCTGACGACGTGGTCCGGCGTATACAATACATACACCCCCACCCCCACCCCCACCCGCTCGGACGCTCCGCCCTCTCCTCTCTGGTTGTACGACTTACAGGATACCTGGTAGGATTTATAGTTTCCACGCACAGATCGAGCTGCCCCGCCCGTCCCTCCCCCCCGCCGCTCCCTCTTGATCAAACTCAGGCCCCCGTGTCCGGACGGTATTTACGTTTTCCGTCCATGGTCCTGCTGTACATTGAGTGTACACGTCCTTGTAAAACCGCCCTCCCCTCACCGGTTATTCGACTTTCTCGTACAGGATTCACTTGATAAACTGATGCATTTCCTTCCACAGCTGTCAGAATCTGTCCCCCTCGGAAACGGGTTTTATAATTTCCGCGCACAGACTGACTGACATCACGCTGTTGACCCTGATAGCTACACTGTAGTTGCAAGGGGAGTCACCGACCTATATCCTTAATGAGGACACCCAACCCGTAATACGCGCGCGATCGGAGTATCACACACAGCTTGCAAAGATGAGTGCGAAAAGTCTTGATCTTTGATCTCACTGCTGGAGCGAGTGTGTATTTAATTATAAAAATAGTCTATAAATAGACTATACTATTAAAAAATAGAGTACGATATAAAAATAAAAAACACTCCAGCTGTGAGATCGAATATTTTGTCGAAACTCATCTTTGCAAGCTGTGAGTGATACTCCGATCGCGCGTATTACGGGTGGTGTGTCCTCATTAAGGATATAGGTCGGCGACTCCCCTTGCAACTACAGTGTAGCCATCAGGGTCAACAGGGTGATGTTAGGCAGTCATATACTGTATATAATACCCGGAGTATATCGCACTGCTGTTTCCGCGTGTAATGGGCGCTTTTACACCCACTCACTGCGCCCACGAAGAGAGGAGGAACGTATAAGCGTATACCTAGATACGCAGCAGCATGCAGACGGAGGTGCACGTCGCGTGTTACCGTGAACACGAGACGAGAAGAGAGTGTGTGTTGTCTTCACATAATAGTTGAATAAAAAACCGTTCTTTCTACCCAACATCAAACACTGGATTTTAGAAGTCGACAAAATGACTTTTTCGACGTGAGATTTTTTTCGGCCGCCAAGACGACATCACCGAACATGGTTAAACATTTAAGGGCCAACATTAAATGTTTTGAACATACATGACTTTTTATGGCAGAACATTTATTTTGAGTTATGAATTCCATTCCCGTATTTCAACAGAGTGTTCGTATGATAGAGGAGAGGTCGTTAGCAAAGATTCCAACATCTTTAATGGTTGGAAATCGTTTCTGTTTTTAGCGCTATTAATAGCAGAACTTTTTGTTTTATGATTTCGATTCCCGTGTTTCAACCTTGAGGTCGGTTGTAGCAAAGACCCTTATATGTTATCAGGCATATATCTGTACAGCAGTGGGGGGTTACCCCATTTGTCTGCAATACTCTGTGGAGCGTGAGGCCCAACTGTATTACAGCAGTACTGCTGGAGTAGACCCAGGGTGCGTGCTTTTTGTTATTGTTGCTGCTGTTGTTGTTGTTGTTGTTGTTGTTGTTGTTGTTGTTGTTGTTGTTGTTGTTGTTGTTGTTGTTGTTGTTGTTGTTGCTGTCTCACATTTTGTTGTTGTTCTCACATTAACTCGCATAATAATCAAGTCCGTGGTCACAGGACAGGCTCCAGTCACTCTGGAGCTGAGGAATATCCAGGGAAAAAACATGAACAAAACCAAAGGTGGTGGTACACGCATATATCATCCTTAATGAGGACACACAACCCGTAATACGCGCGCGTGATCGGAGAATCACACAGCTTGTGTGCAAAGATGAGTTTCGACAAAATCTTCGATCTCACAGCTGGCGTGCATTATCATTTTTTTTACTATATCACAGCTGACGTAGTTCATGCCTCCACCGAAAACATATAACAGTGAAATCGGGAGTCAGCCTACGATGTGCCAGGTCCATACTGGTGCATACGTCTCACTACTCGCTTCAAACCGACTATGATACCGCCTGCCACCCAAGAAAGACTACCCTGTATATATTGAAAAAATATATATTAATAGTACCTATCACTACGCATACGCACGACAGCCGCAAGTCAATTGGGGAAAATAAACAAAGAAAAGAAAAGAAGACAAAGGAAACAGGGAAGAGAATACAAAGAAGCGAAAAAACGAACAAGGAAAGAAGAGAAAAGACAAGAAAAGCAAGAAAAGACAAGACAGAAGAGGAAGCAAAGAAAGGAAAAGAGAAAAAAATGTTATACTGGCAGACCCGAGGAACTGGCTAAAGACGGCATTGGGCTCATAGAGGGTATCAAGTGCATCATCAATGACACTGGGGAGAAAACGCAACATGGCGAAGAAGTCAGGGCGGTTTTACGCTATCTCGTGACGGCCATTGGAAGGCCCACAAATTTCAAGACGATGATGGCCAGACCCAGACTTCAGTCTCTTGGGCATGATGCCCCCCTCTCCCCCCCCCCCCGCCCCCGCTTCCCCCTCCCCCCGGCCGCTTATAGATGCCGACGGTGGATGGCGCTGCCGCAGTCTTTGCGCGTCGCTCTGCAGCTTTGCGTCTTTCCGTTTCATGCCAATTCCGCATGAACAACTCGGCTCCCTCCTCTACTCTTGAAAACCATCTGCCAGCCTTCTGAGCAGCCTTTCGCCAGACCCTTCGAGTTAAATTACAAAAACCGGCATATCCTCCTTCAGATGAGCTATCCAGTCCTTCTTTTGCCCCCTTGAGTATCCCTTACCCCCAACAAGCTACCCAAACATCACCCTCTGTAGCAGACGCTCCTCCCCCATACGTGCAACGAATCCCGCAAACAATATCCTCCGTTTCCGCACTATCGTCTCTATGCTCTCGGAAGCTGTCTTGGCAAGCGCGTCGGCGTACGATAGCGTGTGGTCGTCGCGCTTCCGTTTCCGCCATCCAAGGCATCGGAGGAGCATGGAGTGGTGAACCCGTCGTAGCCTGTCATAGTCAGGCGTGTTTGGGCTCCACGTCATGCAACCGTAAGCGCACACCCGGGAAATCATAGATTTCTATCTTGTACCGCTGGAAGCACGCCCAGGCTCCCGAAGACGCCGCGTTATTTCAATGCCAAGGTCTTTTTTTGCGGTGATAGCCCCGCCCAAGTACACAAACTCGATTGTTTGTTTGTATAGTATATACCTGGCCGGCTGCATTGATTGTGAAGGACACCTTCCCCCCGCCTTTGGTTTCCAGGCACATCATTTATGCTATTGCCTCGGAGACCGTAAGCCCGAACGACGACCACGCAGTCACGATCACCGTCATCATCCTCTCCAGCCCTCCTGATCGCGATACGATGCCCGCATCGTCCGCGTACAGCATACCCCACAACCTTTGCACCTTCTCCCCCTCCTTCCCCCTCCGCCCGTCGACTTTGCCTGTGCGTGAAGTGCCCCTTTTCTCGCCTTTCTCCTTTCGTTGGAGCTGCACCATGTTGTCCGTGATGGCTTCATCAGCGAGGAAACACCGTGAAAAACATGTTGAACAGCAGTGGCGCGACCACGCATCCTTGCCTGAGACCTTGCCCCACGTCGAACTTATCCGAGCACTCTCTATCATCCAACCGCACGCATGCTTGCATGCCGTCGTCGTGGAATTGGCGGATGACGGCGAGCATTCTCGGTGGCACGCCAAAACGAGCAAGGAAGGGTTCGGTCGACGGAGTCGTATGCTTTGGTGAGGACGATAAAGCACAAGTACAAGGGGGTGCCAGTTCCTGCAGTGTGTCGTCGTACTACAAACACCATCATGTCAACCGTCGAGCGTTGGGGTCTCAACTCTTGTCAAACATCTAGAAGAGTCCGCGTGGTCACACAAAGGTGCTGGAGCCCTAGGAAGATCGAAAAAACCAAATGAAATCAAAATTCGTCAGGGGAATACTACGCTTTCCCGCCTAAAAACGCACGATACGAAGAAAGCGCACAGGTGAAATGATCCAATGTGCAAACTGAACTCACACGACCGCGGGTATCTATTCAACTACGGCATAGAGTTCTCCCGTTCCCACAACTCACCAACTCGCGAAGTCACTACCATCTACAGCCGTTGGGCTGCCTGCACCGTACGAACCGCACGGTAATCGTGAGCACAGACGAACGCGCCTGCTGTCTGGAGTGCTGTCAGAGTGACGAGCCGCGTGCAAGCAGTGAGAAAAGAGCAAGATCGAACCAAAAACCACCATACTGATATCTAATATCAATGATCGCCCCGTCTTTCGGGTTGTCTGACAGGTTGCAGCGCAGCTACGACGCCCGTGCCTGAAAATTGAAAAATTGCGGGGGGTCGTTTCCCCATACAACTCTCGATCAACTACAAAAATCAATTACGCTGCCAAAAAACAGATAAAAGACGATCGCTGCTCTCGTGATGATGATGTGTGTGCGAGCCGTGGGTCTCCGTATGCCATCCTGCTGCTGCTGTGGTTCTCCATGGCCGCCTCATTGCCTTAGCCCACTCGGCCCGCTCATTCGCACTTGCTCTCGTTGGCGCTCAATTCCAATCGGTTCTCCTTTTCCCCCGTGCCAAAAAACAAAATGCTCCTCGCAGCTTGCGGTGCTGATCTGAAAAACAAAAGTTCTCGTTCAGGGAGTTCAATCCACATCTCTTCCCCGCCCGTCGACGCTCAGTTTCCCTCCTCCTTCGTCGTCGAATCCAGCCTCCTGACGGTGCAGTTCCCTCCACTCAAACCAAGACTGCGCCGTAGTGTGGCTCGT